>OU896710.1:3613765-4217098 GCA_918026855.4 Phaedon cochleariae | reverse complement strand
GAACATTGTGTGGATATGACTTTGAGTTTTTCGTATTCATTTATTCACCACTTTGTTGCCAAGTCTTCAACATCGACATGATATTTTGTTATGGAGTATAAGAAATATTTGGTTGCTCGAAGAAGTCAAGAATGAACTATAATATCATGGCTTCCTCATATAATCCCAAATTGTGAACATTAATGGTAACCAGGTTGAAGCTTTCACAGTGACCTCAGGAGTGCCACAAGGCTCACACTTAGGTCCTCTGCTATTCTTGATCTTCATTAATGACGTGATAAAGTGCTTCGTAAACTCTAAATTCCTACTCTACGCAGACGATCTGAAAATATATTCTATTGTCGAGTCTCGTGAGGACTGTGAAAAACTAAATTCTGATCTTTTGAGGTTCTCACAATATTGCGAAAAGAATAGATTATTTTTAAACATAAATAAATGTTCCATTATCTCTTTCACAAAAAAAACGTCAAGAATTTTGAATTCAGTTTTAATATGTCTGGTACTGTATTGAAGAGAGTGGAGGAAATCAAAGATCTAGGGCTTATTTCAGATTCCAAAATGAATTTCAACAAACATTACGATTATATAATAAGTAAATGTAACAACATGTTAGTTTCCTCACTCGAATTTGTGAAAGTTTTAAATCTCAGAAATCATTGAAATCTCTTTACTTTGTATTTGTTTACAGCAAATTAAATTTCGCAAGTGTAATTTGGAATCCAGGATATAGGTACCGTATATAAACTACGGATCGAAAAAGTACAGAATAGATTCGTGAGATTTCTGAATTTTAAAATAAATGGAACCTATACAACATAGAAAATATTCATCTAGTTCGGCAGTCCTTTGGTATTTTGGAATTAGAAAAACGAATAATAATCACTGACTGTTCAAGGTTCTAAGGAATCACTATGACTGTCCAACATTATTATCATTTTTCTCTATACATATTCCTTCTAGGAACACTTGCAATAATTTCTTTCTCAAAGATTATCGAAATATAAATTTGGGCAGCAATTCTCCAATTATTAGATTGAGTAGTAGTTTTAACAAATATTGTAGTATTGATATTTACTGTATATCTTTATTCATAATCATCTCATTATAAGACGAGATGTCATGTAAAATTTTGTATCAGCGGATACTTTTTTGGGTTTTGAACCTGTTTGTATCCCAAAGTTGTAATAAATAAATAAATAAAATAAATAATGTTTTTTCTCGTGTTTTATTCAACGACAGGACTCTAATCCTCTTGATGAATAAATTATAATAGAAGATTAGAAGAAGAAATGGAAGATTATCTGATCAATTGTTGCAAAAATCAAATTTGGTCCCTAAAGACACAGTGGAGTAATTGACTGCCAATATTGCCAATAATTCATTATCAGTCAACAAGCCCATTTTAGGAATATATTCCTTAAAAATAAAGAATCCTTCAGTCCTTTAAACGAATAAATCTGTTGCACATTCTCATTCCTCTTCCTATACAGGGTGTTATTTAAGTAACTGGCCAAACTTGAAGGGGCGATTATTTGGGTGATTCTGAGACGAAAAGTTCAAATACACATAGGTCCTGAAATACTTCGTTTCCAAGATACAGTTGATTTTCATGATTAATGGATCACCCTGTATAATCTTTCATGATGGCAAAATTTCAGAATACTTATCGAGATTATTGGGCAATCCCAATGGGTGATTTGAGGTCACCTACATAAAAATTTGGAGACAAATCAATTTAGTATTATTTCCTCAGAAACTGAGTGATTTAAAAAAATCGATGGGAGCCAGGAAATTTGAATGTTCAAAAGTTTGATCTGATAGAAATATCAAACTTGGGAAAGAGTATGACGTATTGGTACCTTTATTTACCATAAAAGGTAACCCACTGCGACGCCAATGGCCACCGGATTCATTATTTCGGATGAAATAACACCAAAAGAAGCTTCTTGATACTGTTAACAAAATCACAAAGTTCAATTGAAATTGGAAAAAAAAACTTTGAGTAATTAATAAAAAAACGATTTTTTATTAAAACTTTGACACCATACAGAGTGACCCATTTGAAAGCGGGCCACCCCTGTATCTCACGTAATCGTTGGGTAAGGATCATGAAATTTTCTGGAGCGAGAGATATACCGAAAATGCACTCTATGACCACGTGGGTCATCTTCAGTGATATACACTGCTCGCCAACAGCCATGGAACCACCCCAATTTCCGGAAAATGATATTAGGAGTCAAAATAGGTTGAAAATCACTTCGGATTCGGAATCAGGACGCCCAATTCACTAACTCTTCATATTTTTCCTTGAAAATTTTCAGTTCTGAAAAATTAAATTTTGTCGCACTTTTCACGGAAGCACCCCCGTATCTCACGTAATTGACTTCATCTTTGGACTTTCCGTTCCTCCTGCAAATTTTAGAACCCTACCACTATAATTACGTGAGATACGGGGATGCGCTTCCATGAAAAGTGCGACAAAATGTAATGTTTCAGAACTGAAAATTTTCAAGGAAAAATATGAACAGTTAGTGAATTGGGCGTCCTGATTCCGAATCCGAAATGATTTTCAACCTATTTTGACTCCTAATATCATTTTCAGGAAATTGGGGTGGTTCCATGGCTGTTGGCGAGCAGTGTATATCACTGAAGATTACCCCACTTGGTTATAGAGTGCATTTGTGGTATATCTCTCGCTCCAGCAAATTTCATGATCCTTACCCAACGATTACGTGAGATACAGGGGTGGCCCGCTTTCAAATGGGTCACTCTGTGTATAATATGAACTTTTTGTCTAAGAACCACCCAAATAATCACCCCTTGAAGTTCAGCCGGATACTATTTTATTCTTACTTTGAATCTCAGTTTTCCTACTGGTGGTTGTGCATAAGGGATACCAATGAAACAGAAAAAATCTTCTCCGTCAAGATTTTTCTTCGTATATCCCTGTAAGCGGCCTTCTGCAACTTCAGCTATAGGTGCTGCCATTTTTTCTCCCAAGAACTTTCTATACCTACTCAACCAAAATCAAAACTTATAATATTTGGACTAATGGTATTCTATATTTTTAGTCTATTTCCAGTTCAAGACCGTTCACATCGATAGAAGATAACAGAACAGCTTCTTATCAATGAATGTAATAATATTATTATTTTTGTTGGGTACAGGGGCGGCATGAGGATTTCAATTTCAGAATTCATAGTCTTTCATTTCTTGAAATTTTGTATGATATTTTTGTAATTCCATTGCAATTTGACGACTTTTTTTCACATTTCGAACGTCAATATGAGGATCATCAGTTTGATAATAATACCCAGGTAACACAAACCTCTCCGCGAGATCTCAGAGAGATCAACATCAGGATCATATGCGAACTCCTATCGTAAGGTAGTAAAGATCGCTATGTGCTGTAACTAAGCGAATTTCTTCCTGAAGTCCCATGTAGAAATCTTTCAAACCTCACCTTTCAGTTATCGATTCCATTTCCACAACGAATTCCCAAAGTTATTACGAAATTAACCTGAATCAGAAATTCTTACTGCGAGTTCCTTAAGCTAGCTGGAACCTAACCTGAACAAGAAATTCTTGTTGCGAGTTTCTAAAGCTATAGGTATGTAACGTAAACGAGATATTCTTACGTTCGTTCAGTTGACCCGAACGTAATCTGAATCAAAAATTCTCATTGTGAGTTCTTCAAGTCATCCCGAGGGTATCACTAACGAGAAATTCTTGGTGCGAGTTCCTAAAGATATCCCGAACGTTCAAAATAAGCGAAAGCAAAATATCAACACACGACATGTTTCTAAAATTTCCCCCAACATCATTACAGATACAGGGTTATCAGCATTCTGAATCTTGAAGGACCCTGTATTTATTTCCAATTCAATGCCAGTAGATAGTAAATCAAAAGTTTAGAAAGGGACATGTGAGCCGTTCTGACCGATAATAATAGTTTCGACATAAAAAAATTCCAAAATTTAGTTTTTTTGTTTTTGAACACCCTATCTCTGTTATCATTCCCGCTACACCCCGAGTGTCATGCATTGATGAAATCGGCTCTCCAGGGAGAACCTAAAAACGCGATAATATACAGGATGTCCCATTTAAAAAAAACATCATCTGCCGATATCTTAGAATTCGAACACCCTATATATATGAACAAAATTTTAGGTGATTGATCTCTTCTTCTCTTCTTCTTCTTTTTCGAAGCACTGGTGGGCGGGTGCACGTGGGTGCACGTGGGCCTCCTTATTCGGGCCCATTGTGCGCCCACATGTTACGACATTCAGCTGGGTATGCCGACTGCCTTGGAGGAGTTCAGCAGCTTCCTCAGCTGAATCTCTTTTACGTCCTCTGGCCTCAAAATTATGTTGCCAAGGACAGCCCTCCTCTGATGCGTCAGTGCTGGACACTCAGTGAGGACATGTGATGTCGTTTCGTCATCTTCCAGGCACCATCTGCAAAGGGGGTCATCCTTGATCCCAATAAGCTCTAGGTGCCTATTGAGGTGGTTGTGCCCCGTTAGGATCCCCACTACCATTTTAAGGTTTCGCCTGTTTAGGAATAAAATCTCTTTTGCGAGCCTCTTCGAAGGTTCCTTTGTGTGTATATAAACAAAATTTTAGGTGATAGATCTCATGAAACCATATACCTGTTGTATTTGATTTTTTCCTATATATCTGACGGTTTGGCTAATATCGAAGGAGAAACTGAGATATCGCGTAAAAAATGTACCTATCGGCCTGATGAACCTCAACGCTCTGTAACTTCCTCTCAACCATATATACTCATAAGGTTAGGTGAAAACACAGTTTAGAGAATGAATATTCTCTAAACTGTGGTACATACTAGTGTGACTTCAATATTTCTAAAAGACCTATATCCCTCACTTTCCCGGAAAAAAATTGATCAACCTGTTTATATTAACATAGTCATTGAACAAGTCTACAAGATGATAATGATGTAACAATCAAGTACAGGGTTAAGAACCGTGATTCAAACAGTTTGAGGAGAATGATTTCATGAATAGTGCAGAAACATTTCAGTCATGACTTTTCATTTTAGAATTGTTTCTGAAAATGAATAATCTGTTTTGATACCTGACCTTGCATAGTTGATGAATCACCATCATATACCATATACCTAACTACTATGATCTATATGCTTCCATTTCATAAGCGCAAGAGGCCGTGAGCTTCAACTTACGGAGTTCCCTGGCTGGAACAAAATGGCAAATTCTTCTTAGCTGGATTCCCTGAAAATTGCAGAAATTGCAAAAATTGCAGAAATTCTTGAAAATAAGAAAAATTTCTGAAAATTGCAAAAACTCCTGAAAATGGCAAAAATTGCAAAAATTTCTGAAAATTGCAATTTTCAGTAAATTTTGTAATTTTTGCAATTTTTGCAATTTTCAGGAATTTTGCAATTTTTGCAATTTTCAGAAATTTTTGCAATTTTTGTAATTTTCAGGAATTTTTGCAATTTATGCAATTTTCAGGAATTTTTGCAAATTTTGCAATTTTCAGGAAATTTTGTAATTTTTGCAATTTTCAGAAATTTTTGCAATTTTTGCAATTTTCAGGAATTTTTGCAATTTTTGCAACTTTCAGGAAATTTTGTAATTTTCAGGAATTTTTTTCAATTTTTGCAATTTTCAGGAATTTTTGCAATTTTTGAAATTTTCACGAATTATTGCAATTTTTGCAATTCTTACTATTTCTGCAATTTCTGCAATTTTCAGGAACTTTTGCGAATTTTGCAATTTTCAGGAATTTTTGCAAATTTTGCAACTTTCAGGAATTTTTGCAATTTTCGGGAATTTTGCAATTTTTGCAATTTTCAGGAATTTTTGCAATTTTTGCAATTTTCAGAAATTTTTGCAAATTCTGCAATTTTCAGGAATTTTTGCAAATTTTGCAACTTTCAGGAATTTTTGCAATTTTCAGGAATTTTTGCAATTTCTGCAATTTTCAGATATTTTTGCAATTTTTGCATCTTTCAGGAAATTTTTTGATTTTCAGGAATTTTTTTCAATTGTTGCAATTTTTAGGAATTTTTGCTATTTTTGCAATTTTCAGGAATTTTTGCAATTTTTGCAATTTTCAGAAATTTTTGCTATTTTCAGGAGTTTTTGCAATTTTCAGGAATTTTTCTTATTTTCAGGATTTCATCTTATTTTCTGCAATTTTCAGAAATTTTTGCAGTTTTTGCAATTTTCAGAAATTTTTGCAATTTTTGCAATTTTTGCAACATTTAGGAAATTTTGTAATTTTCAGGAACTTTTTTCAATTTTTGCAATTTTCAGGAATTTTTGCAATTTTTGCAATTTTCAGGAATTTTTTTCAATTTTCAGGAATTTTTGCAAATTTTGCAATTTTCAGGAAATTTTGTAATTTTTGCATTTTTCAGGAATTTTTGCAATTTTTGCAATTTTCAGAAATTTTTGCAATTTTTGCAATTTTCAGGAATTTTTGCCATTTTTGCAACTTTCAGGAAATTTTGTAATTTTCAGGAATTTTTTTCAATTTTGCAATTTTCAGGAATTTTTGCAATTTTTGAAATTTTCACGAATTATTGCAATTTTTGCAATTTTCAGAAATTTTTGCAATTTTTGCAATTTTCAGGAATTTTAGCAATTTTTGCAACTTTCAGGAAATTTCGTAATTTTCAGGAATTTTTTTCAATTTTCTCAATTTCCAGGAATTTTTGCAATTTCTGCAATTTTCAGGAATTTTTGCAATTTTTGCAATTTTCAGAAATTTTTGCAAATTCTGCAATTTTCAGGAATTTTTGCAAATTTTGCAACTTTCAGGAATTTTTGCAATTTTCAGGAATTTTTGCAAATTTTGCAATTTTCAGGAATTTTTGCAATTTCTGCAATTTTCAGAAATTTTTGCATCTTTCAGGAAATTTTGCGGTTTTCAGGAATTTTTTTCAGTCGCAATTTTTAGGAATTTTTGCTATTTTTGCAATTTTCAGGAATTTTTGCAATTTTTGCAATTTTCAGAAATTTTTGCTATTTTCAGGAGTTTTTGCAATTTTCAGGAATTTTTCTTATTTTCAGGATTTTTTCTTATTTTCAGGGATTTTTGCAATTTCTGCTATTTCTGCAATTATCAGGAATTTTTGCGATTTTTGCAATTTTCAGGCATTTTTGAAATTTTTGCAATTTTCAGGAATGTTTAGGAATTTTTACAATTTTCCGGAATTTTTGCAATTATTGCAATTTTCAGAAATTTTTGCAGTTTTTGCAATTTTTGCAATTTTCAGGAATTTTTGCAATTTTCAGAAATTTTTGCAATTTTTGCAATTTTCAGGAATTTTTGCAATTTATGCAATTTTCAGGAATATTTGCGAATTTTGCAATTTTCAGGAAATTTTGTAATTTTTGCAATTTTCAGGAATTTTTGCAATTTTTGCAATTTTCAGAAATTTTTGCAATTTCCAGGAATTTTTGCAATTTTTGCAACTTTCAGGAAATTTTGTAATTTTCAGGAATTTTTTTCAAATGTTGAAATTTTGCAATTTTTGAAATGTTCACGAATTATTGCAATTTTTGCAATTTTCAGAAATTTTTGCAATTTTTGCAATTTTCAGGAATTTTAGCAATTTTTGCAACTTTCAGGAAATTTTGTAATTTTCAGGAATTTTTTTCAATTTTTGCAATTTCCAGGAATTTTTGCAATTTCTGCAATTTTCAGGAATTTTTGCAATTTTCAGAAATTTTTGCAAATTCTGCAATTTTCAGGAATTTTCGCAAATTTTGCAACTTTCAGGAATTTTTGCAATTTTCAGGAATTTTTGCAATTTTTGCAATTTTCAGGAATTTTTGCAATTTTTGCAATTTTCAGAAATTTTTGCAAATTCTGCAATTTTCAGGAATTTTTGCAATTTTTGCAATTTTCAGGAATTTTTGCAATTTTTGCAATTTTCAGGAATTTTTGCAATTTCTGCAATTTTCAGAAATTTTTGCAATTTTTGCATCTTTCAGGAAATTTTGCGATTTTCAGGAATTTTTTTCAATTGTTGCAATTTTTAGGAATTTTTGCTATTTTTGCAATTTTCAGGAATTTTTGCAATTTTTGCAATTTTCAGAAATTTCTGCTATTTTCAGGAGTTTTTGCAATTTTCAGGAATTTTTCTTATTTTCAGGATATTTTCTCATTTTCAGGGATTCTTGCAATTTCTGCTATTGCTGCAATTATCAGGAATTTTTGCGATTTTTGCAATTTTCAGGCATTTTTGCGATTTTTGCAATTTTCAGGAATTTTTAGGAATTTTTACAATTTTCCGGAATTTTTGCAATCATTGCAATTTTCAGGAATTTTTGCAATATTTGCAACTTTCAGGCATTTTCGCGATTTTTGCAATTTTCAGGAATTTTTACAATTTCCCCACCTGAGACTTCAGTACGATATAGTCACCGAGCTATCTTCGGCCGGCCGAATGTGCCAGAAAATGGCGGAAATTCACGTGAATTATTGCTTCCTCTGAAGAAAATGACACGCTGAATCGAATGAGACCATGATCAGCCCAATGGAACAAATAGTTTTTGAGATATCGGCGCTCAAAGGCAGCTTTTCGATTCCACTGCCAATAGGTGCACTCCGGTAGGCTACTACGTCTCAATTTTCCAAAGTTCACGAAATTTCACCACAGATTCCTTCATTTCGACATCGAATTAGTCTATGTGAATTTTTTCAGATTTTTAATAGGCCAAATAAAAATTTTCATTTCCCCACCTGGGACTTCAGTACGATATAGTCACCGAGCTATCTTCGGACGGCCGAAAGTGCCAGAAAACGGCAGGAATTCACGCGATTCATTGTTTTCTCAGTAGAAAATGACACGCTGAATCGAATGAGACTTTGATTAGCCCGATAGGACAGATAGTTTTTGAGATATCGGCGCTCAAAGGCAGCTTTCCGATTCCATTGCCAATAGGTGCACTCCGGTAGGCTACTACGTCTCAATTTTCCAAAATTCACGGACTTTCACCTCAGATTCGTTCATTTCGACATCGAATTAGTCTATGTGAATTTTCTTCAGATTTTCAAGGAATTTTTCCAATTTTCAGGGATTTTTGCAATTTCTGCAAATTATTGCAATTTTCAGAAATTTTGCAATTTTCAGGGATTCTTGCAATTTCCAGAAATTTTTGCTGCACTTTTTCCGATTTTCAGGAATTTTTGCAATTTTTGCAACTTTCAGGAATTTTCAAAATTTTTGCAATTTTTAGGAAATTTTGCATTTTTTACAATTTTCAGGAATTTTTTAGGAATTTTTACAATTTTCCGGAACTTTTGCAATTATTGCAATTTTCAGTAATTTTTGCAATTTTCAGGCATTTTTGTAATTTTTGCAATTTTCAGGCATTTTTGCGATTTTTGCAATTTTCAGGAATTTCCAGGAATTTTCGCAATTTTTGCAATTTTCAGGAATTTTTTTTGCAATTTTCAGGAATTTTTGCAATTTCTGCAATTTTCAGGAATTTTTGCAATTTTTGCAATTTTCAGGAATTTTTGCAATTTTTGCAATTTTTGCAATTTTCAGGAATTTTTGAAGGAATATTATTACCACTGGGCATAATACCCCTCGCGGCTGAAGCCTCGGGATATAATCTTGGTCCCTGAGTAATAACTATTGTATTCTTTACCACCTTTTTGGTGTATAAATAACTATTTTGCTTCGTTGATTTCGTTCTTTTCCGAATCCAGCAATGTAAGACAAGATATAAGAGAAAACTAAATCATGAATTGGAAATACACTACGAGCAGATTTGTTCATTTTTAAACGCTAATTCTATAATTGTGACACTGGTACGGTATTATTTTCGATAGAATATTCCACACATGACTAAGTAGGTACACCATTGAAATCAGAAGAAAAAGTTGGACCCAACGACCCAAAAAATGACAGCCTCATGACTTTTTCGATATGACTGCGAAAAATTAGAAATAATTTCGAACATTTTCGAAGTCTGTCGAAATGACCTCCTGAGTCTGAATGCACAACTTTTTTTCCTTATTATGTAACCTTGAACCTTATATCTTAGTCACACTTTATAGAACTAAATTGAATTTCCTTAATGTGATCATCAGATCAATATGATACCAGTAAAACCAAAAGATGGAAAACAACAATCATGTAGAAAGGCGACCCCGCAGCATTTACATTGAAATCTTGTCTACGGTGATGTGTTGTGAAAATCTAGGATTGGAAAGATCAAATCATGCTGAACAAGAAAAGTCCTTTGATCCAAGGTCCGTTATTAAAAGAAGTTATAAGCTCTTGAAGCCAAACGAGATAACCTCTACCATAACAGCACATCCTGTGTATAATATGGTTTACGTATTACTTTGTTCAACTACATATAAGATGGCTTATCTACGGAAGCGTATTAGGGCCACCATCAAAATTTTTTTATCTTGAAATTTCAACTTAGCTATGTTGAAATTTCAAGATAGTAAGTCGAAATTTCGGCTTAGCTTTGTCGAAATTTCAACTTACTATCTTGAAATTTCATCATAGCTAAGTTGAAATTTCAACATAGCTAAGTCGAGATATCAACATAATCATGTCGAAATTCCGACATAACTTCGATACCTATTTGAAACGTATAACAAAGGTTAGTACGACGGTTGTACATGCTCTAAACAAACGATCGACACGAGTTATGTTTAGAAAAAATGTATGATTAAATCAAATTAATCTTTCTACTCGGATTCAGCCAGAGTGAAATTTTCCTTTTTCCTTCTGAGAGACATAAAATCCATACAAACAGGAGAACATTGAGAAGGGCCTCAGAAAAATGGAGTTGTACAGAAGAATAGTTATTGATACACCAAGGTAATAAAGCATATCATTATTACTCAGGGACCTAGATTATATCCCGAGGCTCAGCCGAGGGTTATAAGGTCCCGTGGTAATAATATTCTTCACTACCAAGGTGTATATCAAATTTTTTTCATCACTAGTAATACATTAAACCTATTACCACTATGAAAGCACTTCTCTTCAATTCCAATTAAATAAATCTATAGTAGCCATAACTATGACAGCATATGACAATGATAAATACCTACTAGATTCGAGGGCCATTATTGAGAACCTCATCAGAACAGTGAATTCGGGTTAATTATATAACAGAGGTGCTAGAGGTGGCTATGTCATTATTGACCAGTAGTTAATAAAATGACGAAATCTACTATTTTATTAGGAAAAACACAATTCACGCCTCGAAAAGGAGTAAATAATGGTAGGTTTTATGGTTTTATAGCTAGTGATGGTGGAAAAAATATACACAACTTGAACAACTCTTGGATTTTTTGACCGATGAAATCGGAAAGTATGGACAACTACATGGTAACAAGTGGATGCATTCGAAATGGATTATCGGTCACTCAAGAAACTGTTCGGTTAGCTCTTAATTTACTAGACCCAAGTCTATCGAGATTTCGAATTAGAATGTTGAAATTTCAACTTAATATCTTGAAATTTCAACTTAGTTATGTTGAAATTTCAAGATAGTAAGTTGAAATTTCAACTTAGCTAAGTCGAAATTTCAACATAGGTAAGTTGAAATTTCAACATAGCTAAGTCGAAGTTTCAACATATTTATGTCGAAATTTCGACTTAGTATGTTGAAATTTCGACTTAGCTATGTTGAAATTTCAAGATATAAAATTGTTCATGGTGGACCCAATACGCTTCCGTACTTATCAGAATAGGTTTGCACGCATCTATCGAGATCAAAATGTGGAGCATCAAGCAATCGCAATACATCGTCGACAGGTTCTAGGAAGAAAGGATATACCCCTAACCTAACGTACTCGATTATTTTTGAACTGGATCCATTATAGAGGAACTTGCAATTCAGGAGGACGTTCATTCTATGAACCTGAATGTTGTCTCCGATCCATGCAAAAGTGCATATTTTGTGGCGCAAATAATAATTTACTTCACCTATCATTCGTTGCTAGAGTCATAGATTCTACAGTCAATGTATATATTGCAAATAATATTTTTATCCCTGAAAATGCCCAATCTTGTCGAGAATAATTATGTCAACGCTGATGGTATAATATTTCGACCATTCATTGGTGGTTTACGTTATAGGGAAAGGCCGCTAATATAGTCCCCGGTCGAGACTTACTACGTATATTTGAAGGAAGTAATACGCTTTTATTTCATACTGCATCATAGAACATACCTTAACGTACCTGATTTCAATCCGGAAAATAGACTTTCACAGGATAGGCGCACGTAATATTTCATTACGTGCTACTATCCCGTAATGAAATTTTACCGGATTGTAAATATTGAAAACTCAGTTATGCGTCAAAAGCATGAATACATTTATTAAAAATTCAACAGCAAAACAATACACAGAAATTACTTATTGCTAATATTAATATTGACCGTTAAATTTTCGTTCCCATGAATATGGATACCAGGAGCTCCATTGGATGAATTATTTATTAGGGAGTTGCTACTTGCTGATACATTCCCATTTTTTTGTTGTAGCACTTCAACAAAGTTTTCTTCATGTTGAATCCTGCGAGATACCCTGTTTTCCCCTCGATCGAATCCTCGATATATTTTTCCGCCACCGAAGAGCTCTTCGATCCCCCGTGTCTCTTAAGTACCAGAAGATCGGATCCAGCATCAGCCAGTATTGTGGCAGATATTCTTCTAAAGCAATGCCCCGTAGACTTATCTGCTTCAGGCAGCCCCAGAAATGTCGCTATTTTTTTGGGAGCATCTGCAATAGAATGATTGCCTACCCTTTGGGAAATGCACCTGCCTTTACGATATGCAATGAAAAGGTCCTCTAGGCCTACATTCTTCGGTCGTTATTTTAAATATGTCTTATACTTTTTTATATAATCCTGATTAATCACGGTGAATACTCTTCTTTGGTTTGTTTTGGTTTGGGGAATAGTTACGACTAGCTGTGTTCCAGTATCCTCTATATCCTTCACTTTCATTGCGTAAAGCTCCTCCCGACGGCATCCACCCGTGATTCCAAACATAGCTATGACCTAAAAAATCATCGATTTTAATATTCACGGCTCAACTTTTTTTTTTCTATGAATGACCTCACCTTGATCAAAAGATATTCCTTATCAGGTACTTGCGTCATGAACCGGTTCAGTCCTTCCAATGTCAAAATTTTCGACTTGATTGACTGATATCCAACTGCTTGTTTCTTTAAAAAAGCTTTCAATTTAGGAAATGTGGATATATCCAAATTTTCGTGGACTAGCAGCATCGACTTAACCATTGAATACTTTGACCAGATCGAGTGACGAGCTTTTGAATTTGTTTGACTACAAAAATGTAAATACTATAATAAACAAAACTTGAACTATATTTTTTATTATAAAACTCAAACTGCCTTAAAAGTTAGATGAAAACTCACCAAGTCCAAAAAATTAGCCATCATTACATCTTCATTCACAAAATTCACGTTGCTGTCCATTTTCCATTGACAAAAAAGCTTGAATTCTTTGTCATAACGGAGTGACGATTTGTTGGGTATCAGATGCCCCGTAGCTTCATGTGATTTGCGCAAAATATCCTCAGGAATGAATAATAATTGATCTTGAGCTGTGTCCTGAGCCATTTCGTGAAAAACGCGTAATGACAATCACTGACAGTATTATTTAAAACAAAAATTATGATTCTGAGGAAACTACCTGCCAGCTATCTTGGGAGTGAATGTCTTGAGGAATTAGCAGTGGAGAGAGAATTGATTTCGAAAGACCAACACCGAAAAGCAACACTTTATTTATATATCGAAAAACAACCCATAGTTACCCATGTAATAGGTATCTTGATGAGAAGACAATATTTAAACAAAGTTAATGAAATTCTAATACAGTATGATATTTCAATACTCTCCCTCTTTGTTTACTCTTCTGAAGATAATGGAAACACAGAGAGGGATGTTCTATTATTCTCGAACTGTCTTCTTGGTAATGGTTTTGTAAAAATGTCCGCCAACTGCAACTTCGATTCAACGTAGGAAACAGTAATGGAGCCATTTGCCATACATTCTCGGATGAAATGGTACTTGACATCAATATGTTTTGTACGCTTATGATGCTCAGCATTTTTCATAAGTCGGATTGCACTCTGGTTATCTACGTACAAGGAAGTAGGCTCGGTCAAATGAACCCCAATTTCTTGAAGAAATCGACGTAACCAAATTATTTCTTGAGAGGTTTCTGACGCTGATACATATTCAGATTCAGTCGTTGACTTGGAAACGCATTTTTGACGTTGTGAACACCAGCTGACTGGTGCTCCGGCTACCATAGTTACATAGCCACTGGTGGATCTTCTCGTATCTAGGTCACCAGCGAAATCCGCATCTGAATAGGCTTTGAAATTGATTTCTTCACCTTCATAAAGTATTCCAAAATCAGAAGTACCCTTCAGGTATCTGAAAATTCTTTTCACAGCTATCCAGTGTTCCTTATCGGGATTATGGAGGAATCTACTGACCTGGCTAACAGCAAACATGATATCAGGTCGGGAAACTACTGCCACAAACATTAAACTTCCTACTGCCTCCCTGTATGGAATTTTTCTCATTTCTTCAATATTCTCATCAGAAACTGGTTTCGATCGGAGTGTTATGTTGGGATCTGCTGGTATAGCATTTGAATGACAATCAGACATATTGAATTTATCCAAAATTTTTGTTATGTACCTTTTCTGGCCAAGGAACATCTTTCTCTGGTTTCGATCCCGTTTGATTTCAATTCCGACGTAATATTCCGGATCACATATAGTGATTTCAAATTGTTTCTGAAGTTCGATCAAGATTCGTTTTATCACCTCTTTCGATTCGCATATCAGGAGTCCATCATCCACGAAAAGAGTCAAGAAGATCTCGTAATCATCGAATTTCCCATTAAACACACATTTGTCTGATTCCAGCTGCTTGAATGAGAATGTGACGAGAAAATCTACAAACTTTTGATTCCAACAACGAGGTGACTGCTTCAATCCGTAGATACTCTTCCTCAGTTTGCACACTAGGGTAGGATCATCACTGCAGAATCCTTCTGGTTGATTCATAAATATATCTTCTTGCAGCTCGCCATATAAAAATGCAGTTTTCACATCAAACTGACACATTTCAAGATTTCTGACACAAGCTAAACCTAGCAACAGTCGAACTGAATCATATCTTACTACGGGTGAAAAAGTTTCCGTGAAATCTAGACCTGGAACTTGAGAATAGCCTTTTGCAACAAGCCTTGCTTTGTAGCGGTCTGGATCACCATTGGGTTTACACTTAACTTTGTAGACCCACTTGCATCCCACTACTTTCCTATTTTCAGGTAATTTCTCAAGAGTCCATGTATCATTTTTCATGAGAGAACGAATTTCTTCCTCCATAGCTACTTTCCAATATTGTTTCTCCTCACATTCGGTAGCTTCTTCATAAGTATTCGGCTCGAGTATCACTGCAGAACAGGCAACTTCATCGATTAGTCGAGCTGGAGGTCGTAGATGTTCCCTTTTTCTTAGTTGTCGACCTACTTCTTGAACAGACTGAGCACCTATTGAATATACTTCATTAAAAGGCTCTTCTGTTTCGATATCACTTGAGTTTGTGATTCTCTCTTGGTCTTCGTGTTCAACAAAATCGACTGCATTTATTTCGGTCTCAAAATCAGCAAAACTTGGACCTACTTGTGCAGCTGCTTCATTGATGTTCTCATCAAACGTAACATTTCTTGCAACAGTGATTTTTCTGGTATTCTTATCGTATAATCTGTAGTTGAGACCATTTCCTTCATATCCCACAAGAAATTGATTGACGGATTTCTTTTCAAACTTCTTCCTAAACTGTTTGGGAATGAGCGCATAACTTGAAGCACCAAACTTCTTCAGATGATCGAGACGAAGTTCTTTTCCAGTAATTTTCTCATATGGAGTCTGGCTATCATCAGGTTTGCAAGGTGTCCTGTTCAACAAGTATACTGCCATGTTGACTGCTTCAGCCCACAAATAAATTGGAAGATTAGTACTTTCCAACATTGCTCTAGCACTTTCAACAATGGATCGAATGTCTCGTTCTGCTCTTCCATTTTGTTCTGGAGTGAACGGTGCACTGGTTTCATGAACAATCCCTTGACTTTTCATGAATCGTTTGAAATGTTCGTTGACATATTCAGTCCCGTTGTCAGTTCTCAGTACTTTCATTTTATTTCCTGTCTGCCTTTCAATCATTTTGTGAAACTCCAGAAATTTTGCGAAGACATCACTTTTATGTTTCACAAAATATACAAGGCGATATGAAGTACAATCATCTTTGAAAATTACGGAGAAATTGGCTCCTCCAAGAGACGTGGTAGAGATTTTTCCACAAACATCGGAATGAATATACTCGCCAGGTTTTTCTGCACGATGAGTGTTCTTCTTGAAAGGCTTCTTACTTTGTTTTCCTAATTGACAACTTTCACAAAACAAATCTGTATTCGTCATTTTGAGACCAGGAATTGCACCTTTATCTGCCATTTCTTTTAAGGATCGAAAATTTATATGACCCAACCTTTCATGCCATAACATGACGGAAGTTGTTTCAGCAGCATTTCCTTGAATGACCTCAGGGATTTCTACATCGAATAACATTCTGTAGCATTGGTTTGCCTGTTTGACTCCTGCAACTACCAGACCAGCTTCATTTCTAACTTCAATGCCTCTTTGGTTGAAAAACACCTCGTAGTTTCGATTGGTGATTGCTCCTATCGAAAACAGATTCTTTCCTAGGTTTGGAACATACAGCGTGTTCTCGAGACTTCTTGGTTCTTGCTTTCCATCTACTAGGGCTTTGACAAGGATCGTACCGATACCTTCTGCGTGGATTAGAGAACCGTCGCTTATTTGAATGGCTTCTTCAGTTTTCAATGGTTTCAGCACTGAAAACCATTCCTTTTTAGAAGTCATATGTTTCGAAGCTGCACTGTCAGCGAGCCAAATATCCTCACAACCTGAGACGACCATGTTCTTTGCTTCTGCACTCAAAGCGAGATTCTTCTGTGAACTAGCCTGATTGATATTGCTCCCATATTTCTTCATCCGTTTTCTGCATTCTGTTTTTAGGTGTCCTAATTTGTGACAATAAAAACATTTCTTGATTTTTGTTTTGGAGTTTGCATCACCAGATCCAGAGCTACCATTAGGAGCAGATGGATCATTTTTGAACCTTGAGTTACTCATCTTCATTGAAGCAAAGGCAGTTGATAACTGGTCTTCCTGAATGAATCTCAATTCTTCTTTCAGTAAACGTGAAGTCAAGTTATCGAATGTCTGTTTAGATTCATCGTAAGAATCCCAAGCAGTGACGAAAGACCTATATTTATAAGGTAAACTGCCTAGAATTTTGGCTACTTTGTCAATATCTGATACTTTTTCACCAACGTCAGATAAAGCTTGGGCCATAGATTCCACTCTACTGATATGCTGAGCAATAGTGTCTGTTTCTGACATATGATAGCTGAAGAATTGCTGTTTCAACATCACTTTATTAACCGCTGAACGTTGTTCGTGGATAATCTTCAACCGATTCCACATGGCTGCAGCTGTATCACAAGTCATGATGGTCTGTAGCTGTTCGAACTCCATGGAGGTTGATATGATGAGCATAGCTCTGGCATTCATATCTTCCCATTCTTTCTTGATTCTCGGATCTTCTGTTTCTTCTGGTCGAAGAATTTTCCCGTTGATCAAATTCGTCACACCCTCAGCTCGAAATATAATCTCCAACTGGTATTTCCATAACTGGAAATTTCCGCCGTTGAACTTCTGAATACTGAAGCTTTTGAGTTTGTCCATCCTTTCACCTTATTTCCAAGATATTCTTCACAGGATAATCCAAGGAATAAATTTGATGTGACAATGTCAATATTTTTCTTGGCAGATTGATTCTACTGAACGAAATCGACGAAATGATATACTCGAATGCTGAAATTTCCTTCTTGTACCCCACTAATAGTGATCTGGGCCCATAACCTCTTGAGGAATTAGCAGTGGAGAGAGAATTGATTTCGAAAGACCAACACCGAAAAGCAACACTTTATTTATATATCGAAAAACAACCCATAGTTACCCATTTAATAGGTATCTTGATGAGAAGACAATATTTAAACAAAGTTAATGAAATTCTAATACAGTATGATATTTCAATAGAATGCAAAATTCTGAAATTACTGGACGCAGATAAATAGATTAATATTTTCATTTTTCACTGTTCATTTCTGTTTTTTAGCAGTATGAAATAAAATGTTATACGTCACACGTCCGGTGAACTTTTACAGTACTCGTTTCGAAATTCCGGACTCGGCTTGCGCCTCGTCCGTAAACATCTCACTCGTACTGTAAAAGTGTACTTACCGGACTAGTAACGTAAATATCTATTGTTCAATGACTTTCACTGACAAAACATGAATGACCATTATTTGACAACTCAAGAATATCATATTAGCCAAAACCATATTATACACAGGATGTGCAGTTCTGGTAGAGGTAAAACCTCGTTTGGCTTCAAGAGCTTATTACTTTTTTTAACGGGCATAACGGATCTTGGACCAAAGGACATTTCTTGTTCAGCATGATTTGATCTATCCAATCCTAGATTTACACGAAATTTCACCGTACACAAGATTTCGATGTAAATGGTGCGGGGTCCTTTGATTACATTTATGCTGACATTTTGAATGATTATGAAACGACAAAGATGTTGACAATGACCATGACCTTTGGGCATATATTTACCAGTTTACCCTAATTGTTGACATCGAACAGAAAAATACGTACGTTCGGTATTATTCGAAATGAATTCGTGCACGATATTATCACGATATGAAGGGTTGGTGACTCCACCATGTCACAATAAAAGGGTTGTTTCCACCATGTTACGATACAATAGAGATGGTTGAGCTATCCATATGGATTTATAAAGGGGTAATGCTTGGCTTAATATTCTGCGAGAGGTAATATTCAAATAGGCACTAATAGTTTTGGGGTAACTGAAAGTACGAGACTACATTCAAACATAACAATATATATTATAGCATGAAACATTATGGGTGAAGTGATTATAAATATGAATAAACAACAATGAATATAAAGACCTAATAACAACTTACATTATAACGACCATACGACGAGCTCTTGTCAAGTCAAGAGTAGCCCCAGACCAGACTAACTTCGGAACCCTCAGATCCAATATTTATATACATCATTTTATTAGAAATGCACGTTTCTCATGAGAGTTCCTTGGTCAGTTTTCATAGTTCAATGTCAATTGATGATTTGAATAATTTTATGTTTATAAAACCCTCATGGTTACAAATTACTAATATACTGTATGTTCTACTCGTGACATGACCCCTCTCTCCGAGAAAACTGGACCCCAGTTTTGAAATTACTACCTAACTAAAAATATCGAGGAGAACATATACCTAAGATTCAAAAATGACAAAAAAACAATATATCTTGAAAATTGAGGTCACACATTCAAAAGTTCAGTGTCTACAATGCACACTCACACTTTAACTTAGTCCGGCACTGGCTATTCAACTGAAGCATTTCAATCAGACTCTTCTCGGTGAGACTCCTGGCAGCTTGGGGGTAGGGAATGACGATTGGGCATGGCATCCTCCAATCGTCATGTTAATTTCGGCAGGATCCTTTTGGGCTCGAAGGTATCCTTGTCCTGGGCATCGGGATGAAATCTTTTGGGCTTCAAGATTTCCTAGACTGTCATTCGAGGTAGTTGGCAGATGAACGAAGGAGACTGGCTTCTTGGGGTAGCGACTGACGACTGATGGTCAAGGCATCCTTCAATCGTCATGGGAATTTCGACAGGATCCTTTTTGGGCTCGAAAGGTATCCTCGTCCTGGGCATAAGGGTAAAATCTTTTTGGGCTTTAAAGATTATTGGGCTTCTCTCGTTCTGGGCTGATACTCTGAAGTAGGAATCCTTTGGGCTGTAAGTTTTCCTGGCTTCTAGTATTGTACTGTTTCTCGAGAAAAGTTCGCAGCTGATTGAGTGGAATTGCCAGCTATCTTGGCAGTTGCTGTGATAACTGGAAGACGGCTTAGTCAGAGGCTGATGAGGCATCTCGTGGGACGACTTCCGTGGTCTCCCATCGTCGAACTTCTAGGAGCTATCCACAACTTGTAGCATTCCCACTTTCCTCTTCGTTCCTGGGCTACCCAGCAACTACCATCGAATCACGCTGTACAGTCAAACGGACCTTGGTTTGTCCATGTTTGGCCATTTGGCTGCGTGGCTGCATCCCCCTGGGTGTCTGATTTCTTGATGAGTGTTGTATGCCAGTGCTCAGTGTGCGTGCATTGCATTATGCTCGGTTTTGTGTGATACCGTGAAATCATGCAAGAAAAAATATTGTCAAATGCCTACGTTACTATTTATATTAAAATGGGGAATTTTGTATAACCCTACATATATCTATCACATAAGAGATCGAAAAAGATGAATGTACAAAATTCAAGAAAAGCAATAAATGATTAACCTATGTGCCGTGATATGCTTTATACCTCATTTAAACTTCATAGAAATCCTATTTTATATGTGAAGTACCAACATTTATGCTGCAAATTAAATTTCACTTACTATAGTTCTTACTCGAAATAATCTATGATTAGGACTTCAATAAAAAAAAGAAAATAACTCCTCGAATACTCTAAAATTATGATTATTCATCTAAGTTTTGTAATAACATATCTACTAAATTCCTATCAAGATATTAAAAACTTGATTAATTATTATTCCTATAAATAAATGATAAATAATATACTAGCAACATAGTGCAACACGAATCAAGTGTCAAGTTCATATTTATTTACTATATCGAGTTCGTCAAAATGCATGCTATTCAATTTCATCACTACTAGTGACCTAGTAAGCAATATTAAAATATGAAATTTGCTGAAAAAAGTTCGTGCATTTTTAGGGGAATTCGATAATCGTAACTACTTTCTTTAAAAATCAGAAACCAAATTATGGAAAGTTGTTTCTTAATTAAAAAATTTGAAGATTGTTTGTATAAACAAAATATTAATTATAAGTTACTTATCCACTTGTTTATTTCCTATTCATGTGAAATTATGAGAAATTGTTCGATAGGTTTCCGCATTTGATTCAAAATGTCAATGGATTTGAATGCTTTTCAGTTACAAGAAATCTCTCTCAAACACGAGATTAAAATAAATTGCCAATATTGCCAATTAAAAATTATTCATATAATAACAGGTGAATTGAAATAATGGAAAAAAAAATAATCAGAGTCATGTTGAAAAACCAACGTGCCTTCTCGTTGAAAATTTTTAATAAAAAAAAATTACCTATCTGATAAATGTATAATCGAAATTTTCACCATGTTATTTCATACTTACATATTGATCATTTTTGACATTCCAGGTCCAATCCGTAAGATTTAAAAGGATATTCATCTGACAACTCATTATTGGCAGCTTGAATAAACTGATGAACCGTCCGAGAATTGGTACTTTCATGTACTTTGAGCAATATTTTGACTCAAGGTACCTTGAGATTATTTTTTGTTTAATATGAAATATTATCAGAACTTTATTCGATTTATTTATTTATCTGTGGTGTAACCGGTTCAACGAATATATTGGCGTTTATTCAATTTAAAAAAAAATAATTCCCCTATTCACCATGTTTCGATGAATTCAAGTAGGAAGATAGTTTATTATATGAAAATTGAAAGATATGTTGAGATATTTTATCACTTATACATTATTGAACTGATTGAAAATACTCCTTTTAAATACCGCATGCTCATTCCTCCAATTTTGTTAGAACTAGACCGTACATTTCTTTGTTCAACAACTCGCAAATATTTTCCATTTTCGGAAAATCATCCCCGGGGGTAAATATCATTATAATCATCTTCATAATTCATAAATATACATAATCATCATATACGAGCTCATTATTCCACATTAAATCATCATTTCATGTCCTATCAATTCGAGGACAAAATATATTCAGTAAGGTTAATCCTTCATGCCTTAGTGTGGCACATCTTCCAGGATTCCCTCCTATTTTCTGTTATAGTGCACACTTTCAACTATAACACTTCGTACTTTTTAGAATATCAACCAAACAGCTACTTCTCTGGATGTGGTTTGGCTAGGACCACGAGAAAATCTGAATAGGGTGACGATTATTCTGTACGGAAACGGTTTTCACTTGAAACCAAGTAACAATCTCTTCATTGAGAGTTTACATACACATCAATATTCTTGAGCTCAATTAATTCATTTTATATCATATTTCCATGACATAATAATATCATATTTGCGTATAATTCATTTCAGGAGGAATGACAAAAAATGGTAAACGATACCAACGTTTGAGAGTATTTTCAATGTTTGAAAGGTCATATATATACTGACTAAGATATTTTGAATCGAAACATTCTCAACTATTACTTGAATTATTAATTATTTGCATTCGCACTAATATTGAAATTAATTATGAATTATATCGAGCACGATGATTTGTTATTATTGTTTTCATTTCGTATTGTTATAAAATTATAGGCACGTTGTGAATGACTTATTATATTCTCAATTGAGTGTTCATGGCATTGGCATTGCGTTTCTTGAATGATTTTATCAACTCAAAATAAAAATATTTGAAATCATCTTGATATGAGAAATAAAAAACTGGCAAGAATGAGATATAGGAAAAACTGGTTCCCAAATTCAAATAGAAAATTACGAGTAGAAAAAACAAAATAACAAAGTTCAGAGATAAGCTCTAAACTTTGTGAGTCTGGTCCGGTGCTTTATATCATATGTGTCTGAATAGAAATGGAATGATTGTTATTCAACTCTTCAAGCTTAATCGTTTCTGAAATATTGAAAAAATAGAGGATGTCTAATTTAATTGAATTTCTTAGTTTGTTATCACCCATAATTCATGCTGCTATACTGAATCACTTTCAAATAACCCATTCTACTAGTGCCTTTGTATGAAATATAAAATTGACATAAATCGATTAATGGAAAAAAAATTGATGAGTCCATTATGAGGAATGAGACTCAAGGAAAGAAGCTTAGGCGCCTCCACCATGTCACGATATGAAGGGTTGGTGACTCCACCATGTCACAATAAAAGGGTTGTTTCCACCATGTTACGATACAATAGAGATGGTTGAGCTATCCATATGGATTTATAAAGGGGTAATGCTTGGCTTAATATTCTGCGAGAGGTAATATTCAAATAGGCACTAATAGTTTTGGGGTAACTGAAAGTACGAGACTACATTCAAACATAACAATATATATTATAGCATGAAACATTATGGGTGAAGTGATTATAAATATGAATAAACAACAATGAATATGAAGACCTAATAACAACTTACATTATAACGACCATACGACGAGCTCTTGTCAAGTCAAGAGTAGCCCCAGACCAGACTAACTTCGGAACCCTCAGATCCAATATTTATATACATCATTTTATTAGAAATGCACGTTTCTCATGAGAGTTCCTTGGTCAGTTTTCATAGTTCAATGTCAATTGATGATTTGAATAATTTTATGTTTATAAAACCCTCATGGTTACAAATTACTAATATACTGTATGTTCTACTCGTGACAATATTATCCGATACAGGGTGGAACTGTTGAAAAATTTTGAAATAATTAATGTTTCTCATACAGTCATACAAAAGGTTGAATATACAGTGTGTGCGATTTCAACTAGCAACATCCTCTTAATTTGGAACCTGTTGACATGAGCTCTCATTGAAAATGTTGAACAATGCCAATTCCGAAAAAATCAAATTCGTGTGTCAACGATTTGGGATATCAAACCCAAAGAGTACGTACAGACTGCTTTATTTTATTATTATTATCAAGAATGCATCAGAAGAGTCGATAAATGATCATGATTCAACTGGAAAATTGATCAGACGTGAAGAAGAGTCTAGTTTTTTAGAAGGAGAATGCGAATTCTCTACTTCAGAAGATTTTGTTTTCAAATTCTTATCGTGTGTGTTCAATAGATGTAATTCAATGTTCGTCGTGGCATATAGCCAGGAAAGTATAGTTGTTTCCTTTTGAATAAACCGAGAAAGAACCGATATTTTCATCATATGGAGAATGCGAATTCTCAATGTATTTCTTTATACAGTATGATGCAAATGTATGGAATAAATTCATTATTTCAGAAATGGGCGACATTTGAAGAAATTCCAAAAACACGTGAGTTTTAATTTTTGAAGCCTCATCTCATGACATTCATATGAGAGATGTTACGTCACTGGTGTAGAAGTAATGACGTAATGGACGATTTTTTCAAATACATGCAGGGGTCATGTGACATCTCGTTTGAAAGGTCTACTGATCGTCTATCCAACAGTCAAAATTTTGCATAAGAATATTGCAATTAAAATGGATTATCATTTGGTTAACTGAATCTTGCAGAGGTCTGCTACTGAGAATTGAACATCGAAGGGTCGTCTAGTTGAAAAAATACACAATAAAAAAAGTTTTGAACTCTAGTTTTTGGATTTTTTTCGGAAGTCGTCTTGTTTTGAAATGAATTTATTCCATACATTTGCATCATACTGTATATATATCCATTATTTTGTGTTCATATCTGAGAATATTCCTTCTAGCTCATTATTTTCTCTTGTGGCTTGATCCAAATTCGACCATCCTGTAGCTACAATGTTGCAATGATACATTATGTACAGTACGAGCTTTTTTCGTCGATATGATCAATGGTAGCCATGGAAACCGTCAGGATGTAAACAAAAGAACGGAGCCACCGTGGAAGTGCCAGTATATCGCTAGACTTATGAAATCTTCGGATGGAGAAATGGTTCAATGGAAGTAAACTGTGGTTGCTCGGGAACCAATTGCAGCTTCTGCCCAAACGGTATGTATAATCCACATTAGATCCCCATTATTCGAGGGCACAGCAGTGATTTTCCGGACATACTTTTTTTCGAATTTTTCCTGAAGGAAATATCCCCTTCAGTCCACTTAATGTAGAAAATGTGCCTTTATTTGATACAGAATATTTGTATCCTGAAGAATGAGAATGTGATTTCATGTATACCAGGTGGTCCATCACTGCTTAAGACTATCCACCCCTGATGATTTTACAAAAACACAACGAAACACGGTTTGAATTTGGAGAGGGACACCGTTTGACGCTGAGAAGATAATACATACTTATAATAATAATAAACTTTATCTTCCTTTTGATAGTTACAAAAATCATATAGGAATAGTCAGGAGAACAAAACAGTAAAATAATATTGCATCCCTGAGTTGAATAATATTTAATAAGGGAGTATATATAGTAACATGATGATGTCAAGAATTCATTGAGTTGGCTTTTGAAAGAGTTAATCTTCAGGATAGTCTTCAATATATGGGGTAGTCTATTAAAAAGCTTTTGTGCTAGAAAATTTGGTGCATTCTCTCTGATTTTGAGTTTTGCAAAGGGAACATAATAATTATTTTTCTGTCACTATTCAAATCAAGCTTTTCCTTATTCCTGAAAATGAACATACACATTTCAAATATATAAATACCAGTGACAGTTGGTTTAAATTGGTCTACAAGAAGTTCTCCTGGGCATATTAAACATACATCGTAATATCCTCTTTTGTGCTACCAACACGTCGGTCACTGCTAACTGCTACTTGAGGTACGCCTGTCACATTTCGAAATTATTCGCATTCTTCTGTTTTGAAATTTCTGTAACGATGACCGAGAGTTATTATCTAATAAATAGCACAAGAATAATTTTATTGTTTTTGAATCTGAATAAATAGGTAATTGAACTCAATAAAATTCATTTTATACCAGCATTAGCTATTACTCCATTATTTTCAAATCGAAATATTCCGAAAACGGAACATAGTATCGAGTTTCACCAAGAGTACCTTTTTGGTGTAGAATTGAATGACGTTCAAGTTCAGATCATATTAGGATTGAAAAATCCAACCTCAAAAAAGTTATGTTCAAAACTACTCGGTACAAACCGTGTAACTAGCGCCCTCTATGAGAGTCAGATATAAAAACAAATTCATGCGATATGTCAGATTTCAAGAAACATCCATACAAAATTTTATCATAATGTTGCCAGTAAATTCGACATAATCGTGAAAAATGTGTGAAAAAATCATTTTTTCAACACCTTGTATTATGAAAACAAAAGGCCGTTACGACATTTTTTCACTGAGCAAACCTAACTAATTTTGCAGTGTTCTACCTACTCTAGCAAGAGAGTCAGGTTTTTTTGATACACCCTGTATAGTACACTGTTATTTCAGTTTGGATGGGCAACACTGATGCTATTCTTGAAAAGAAGAATAGTTTTCTTGATATCTTATTTTGTATCATGTCGAAGTGTTCTTTAAATGACAGAGTTTCATCTAACATAACAACTAGGTAAGTAGGTATTTAAAGTGATGTACAATTTCTATTTCTTCGCCTTCGATGACCAAAGTAATATCATATTTTGTATTTATGAGTCTGTGCTTATACGGATTTGTTATGGTCATAGCTTCTGTTTTTTGGACATTGAGTTACAATTTATTTATTTTAAAATAGTTTTTAACTTTGACAGTTCTATATTCAACCTATTCTCCATGTGATTTAGTGAATCAACACAAATAGCTAATAGGGTATCATAATGCATACAAATTCATAGAATCACAGTTCATGTTACGATATAAATCATTCAAGTAGAGAAAAAATAGAAGTGGGCCTATAATACTCCCCTGGGGTACACCTATATCAACTAGCTTTTTCTTTGATAATGCATTATTTATTCTCACAACTTGACTTCTACCTGTTAAGTAATCATTCAGCCAGTCTAAGAAAACTCCCTCAAAGCCATAGTGTCTTAGTTTAGCTTTTAATATACCCCTACCAATGGTCTCAAATACTCTTTGAATCAAATATCGGTCAGTCTTATTCTGTGATTTGATTTTGAAAAATTGCGAATTTTGACTTTTTAGTAATTTACGTGAACGCGAAGTTGAATTGAAGATGAAAGGACTTGCAGTTCTTTCTCGGAGACGGTGTTATTGACGAAAGCCATCAACAGTGTATATATATATATATATATGTGATATATATTCGGGAAGAAGTACTCACTTGTTCCCCGTAGTAAAAAAGTAATTTATGGAAAGTGACATCTTATAACCTATCAACGGAGATGAAATTCCAAACTTTTTTCCCGTCACAGAAATTTGCCCTGGAATCACGATGCTCAGTTTTGAAACACGCTGATTGATTTTTTTTCTGGTTCCCACGAAAAGGAATATCCTGTAATGTTCAAAGAACATCGACAGAACCAGGAGGAATAAGGGAGGAATTGGTGTTCATCTTAAATATCTGGAGGTTATATATCACAGGGAACACCAGAGCCTTGCTGTTCGTTGGATGAACGAGTCTTTGGAAAGAGATGTTCTGCAGGTCTCCAAAGCGACCACGAAGGGGTGCGAAGCCTCAACTCGACGGGTTAATCTCGTGGAGACTGCCAAGGGAGGCAAACTTGTTGATATTTCAGAAGACCATCGTCCATGAAAATATCTATAAAATAGAGCCAGATCGCCAACTTTTCAACGGTGTTCCAGAGAAGTGAGTGAGTTTGTGAGCGAGGCATCACCCACGAGACGAATTGCCCTATTTTGGACAGATTCCAACAGTTTCAGGGTATGTTTGGGTGCTGCACTCCAAATATGGGAGCAGTATTCCAGGACAGGTCGGATCTGTGCCTTGTAGATCATAAGCAGCTGACTGAAATAGCTCTTGGTCCGAAACAGAAAACCAAGTTTTTGGGATGCACTTTCAGCAATTGATCTCACGTGATTTTCCCAAGGAAGGTTATTGCTCATAGTAATACCAAGCATCGAAATGGATTTATTCAAAGGTATGGTTATTCCTGACAAGCTTATGTTGGGCACAGTGGGATCGGCTTTTCTAGAGAGAAGGCATGTTTGTGTTTTGTTTGCATTGAAATCTACCAAGTTATTGGATCCCCATTCGAGAATTGTTGCCAAGTCCATATTTATTTTGTCAACATTTCTTTCTCGTTCGTTTCTGATTCGCCTGGCTGGTATTAGAGCCCGGTATGGAGGGTACTATCATCCGCGAAGCTGTATAGAATAATCCTTTAAAAAATTTTCAAAGTGTTATTTTTTTTTCAGAACGAGGACTTCTTCTAGATCTAGAAGCATGGAACGTTACGAGAGGATCGGTAAGTTGGGCGAAGGCAGCTATGGCATCGTATACAAGTGCCGAAACAAGGATACAGGGGAAATTGTGGCGATCAAAAAATTCGCAGAAAGTGAAGAAGATCCCCTGATCAGGAAGATAGCCCTCAGAGAAATAAGACTACTGAAGGTTAGTCATCATATCCAACTACGGAAGCGAAAAAAGGCCACTTGCGTGTATTATATTTTTTCGTTGACCAATACTATATAATAAATCACGTACGTTCTAATTTCCGAAAGAAAAACCGACTATTTCCGAAGGTAAGTACTTTTCGTCCGCAGACACTAACTTTTCGCCCGCAAAAACTTTTCGTCCGCTACAGGGTTGCCAGTTATACTGAATTTTCAGTAGATCTCCTGATTTGCATATTGATCTATAGATCTACTGAAACATTTCATAACCTACCAAAAAATATTTTGACAATTATTATTGAAGGTACCTACATTATTATTGATCTCTAGTTAATCACATACAATTATAAATTGCGTGATATTTCGGCACGCTTTGTTTAAATTAATTTTACGAAATAAGTAATGAATTTACATATACTTATAGGTACTAAATGATATGTGTGAACCAAAAAAGAATGTCCCTTAGGAATATCCGTTGGATGTCCCAATTGGTACAAAAAGAAAGAAAGAAAGAATTTTATTCATCTATGAGGACTATACATTACACATATGACAAAGATATAGTACAATGCACCATCCTATCAGACTAGAGTCAGTTCACAAAAAACAAAAAAGACAAACAACGGACAATGACATGCTATATAATAGTAATTATATCCAAAAGGAACATTATTATATAGGACAATAATTAATATTAATAGGTACACACAGATTTTTTAAAATTTGAGGAATTCCTCAACACTATAAAATGCATTAGAAATTAGAAATGAGTGGACCTTCTGCTTGAAGTTTCTTACATTATTTGAGTTTACATTCATCATTATGTTATTGATCTTATTGAAACACTTAATTCCAATGTGCTTTGGTGACTGCTGACCTATGTGTAGCCGTGAGAATGGTTGATGGATATTTGATTTTTGTCTTGTGTTATATGAATGTATATCTTCATTTTTGTCAAAAGCTTCCTCATTTCCTTTGACATACAGTATCAAGTGAAAAATGAAAAGACTAGGTAACGTCAGAATCTCTGATTTTTTAAAAAGTGGTTTAGATGATGTTATTGGTGACACATTATACATAGCTCTCAAGACTTCCTTTTGAGCTACAAAAGCTCTATCTAAGTGAGGTGAAGCACCCCAAAATATTAAACCATATTGGAGGGTTGACTGCACTAGTCCATAATAGAGAAGTTTTAATATGTGAAATGATACAGTTTCTCTAAGATTTCTTATCATATAACAATAAGTACTCAATTTTGTAGTTACAATGTTTATATGCGCTTCCCAGGTGAGCTTTGGATCTAATGTTATTCCCAAGAATTTGATAGTTTCAACACTCTCAATGGATTTCTTGTTTATGTGTAAATACGGCTCATAATCAGGTGTTACATTTTTTGGCAGAAAACGCATGAAATGAGTTTTTGTCACATTCAGTGTTAGTCCATTTTCTTTGCAGTACTGATCAAATTCATAGGATGCCTTGTTACTGTTCTCAATGAGTTGTTCAATTTCATCATTTGACATGAGTATATTAGTATCATCAGCATATTGAATAATTTGTTCGGTAGCTGAACAAAATTTAGTTATATCACTCATAAAGATGATAAAAAATAATGGGCCCAGTATCGATCCCTGTGGCACACCCAAAGTGGATTGACGAGGGTCAGATCTAGCATTATCGGTTATAACAACTTGTGTTCGGTTTGATAGATAGGACTCTGCCCAATCATAAGGCTTTCCACGTATTCCCATTCCATCCATTTTCTGCAGTAAGAGCTTGTGCATGGTCTACTGTGTCAAATGCACGGCTGAGATCATAAAAAAGCCCCAAAGTATTCTGTTTATCATTAAGTGCTTTATAAATAAAATCTAAACAGTCTGAAATGGCAGTTGCTGTAGATTTGCCCTTTCTAAAACCATTCTGGATGGCTGGTAACATGTTGAAATGCTCGAGGTAGTTACTAAGCCTTACATAATAAGCTGACTCAAAAACTTTTGTGATTTGGCTAGGTATACAAATAAGCCGATAGTTTTTTATATCTTTTGCTGAACCTTTATTTTTGTAAATAGGAATTCCTTTGAATTCTTTTATGTCAGGAAAAGAGCCCGACAGAAAAGATTCGTTAATCAGATACGAAAGAGGCTCTGCTATATATGGAGCTACTGATTTCAAAATCTTGCCATTGATCTCATCAGTACCTTCTGCAGGTTTAGATGTGGTTTTATGAATGATAGCAACTACCTCTTCAGGACTAACTGGAAAAAGAAAGAAACTTATATGAGATCTATCGATTTTCATTTTATAATTAGGGATAATATCATCTTGAGTTACATCTATGAAATAGTTATTAATAAAATTAGCTTTTTCTGTAGGTGTTGAGTGCATTTGTGTCTCCTCTCCAATTATGAGTGAGTTGATTGATGAATTTTTAGTTTTGCCTTCACTTTCGTTTATTATATTCCAGGATTCTTTCATTATATTGTTGCTGTTCTGAATTCGATCATTGTTTATATTCTTCAGATAATTTTGTGTCATTGTCTGATATTCCTTCTTGAATCTTCTGTAATGTTCAGTATACTTTGGGTCTTCTATCTCTTTTCTCAGCCTGTTCATTTCACACAACTGGTTATGCAGTTCTTTGATTTGAGGTGAGAGCTGATGTTTATGTTCACTTGGTTCACATTTTTTTCTTTTTGTTCTAGTGAAAACTGTATCATAATGGTATAAAAATGATGTATAAAATATAAAGAATTTTTCATTAAAGTTTTTAGCACCATACATATCGTTCCAATTTTCTCTTGATAAGATATTTTGAAAGGTACATATATTAGAGTCATTCAAGTGTCTTGTGTACATGTGTTGAACTGAAATATATCTTGATAAAGAAACATTTGAGGTACATACCTGATACGTATGATCAGACAAAAAATTGTCACATACCTTGATATTATCTACATCACAGTTGGTAAAAAAATTATCTATACAAGTAGACGTTGTCTTTGTTATTCTAGTTGGTACATTTATATGATGTCTGATGTTGAATTCTTTCAGAACATTGATTAGGTTGGAACTGCACTCTTCCAATGTTCTAGAAATAACGTCCTACGGACGTCTCAGTCGATATTTTCAATATGTTGTCTCTGGGAGGACGTTAACTTACACCTCGCCGATGAATGATTGCTCGTAGGCTATAAATACTCCCCGTCAATGTTCTTCACGTGAGTCCATTGGACATCCTTGATAAACTTTTTCCGGATCTATTGGGGACCTTCTATACGGACCATCAACTCAACTGGATGTCCTCATCAGTTGTCCTAGAGGGACCCAGAAAAATCCAAATTCAAGAATAATTCGTACGTCCCTGGGACCTCCTATGGACATCCAATTGATATCCCTCAGCGTTGCTGATAGGTTATCCTACGGATGTCCTCCGTAGTGCTTGATGACGGATACTGTAGGATTTAGGTATTCGATAGTTGTCCCAGGGACATCCCTCAAGGACGTCCCTAGTTGGTCCTCAAGTGGGACATTTGTGCGTCCCACAAATGTCCACGGTACCAAATTTGAACGTCCTATGGACGTCCTGAATGTCCCGACAGGGCGTCCTTAGGATACCCATGGGACATTATTGTGTTATTAGGGTGAAGTACATGAAGATTACATTAACCTTTTTCAAACTCAATGATGCCAATGAGACCACTCAACATATCAGACAAAGTTTGGATTCAGAGATGGAATACAATACAGTAGGCATTGGCTTCCTACACGCTTCCATAAAAATATGGTAAACTCACGCGTCTGCTTCCAGAACCTGAAACACCCGAACCTGGTGAACCTGATCGAGGTGTTCAGGCGCAAGCGCCGCCTGCACCTCGTCTTCGAGTTCTGCGAACGCACGGTGCTGCACGAGCTGGAACGCTGCCCTGCCGGCTGCCCCGACGACCTGGCGCGCCAGATCGTCTGGCAGACGCTGCGCGCAGTCGCGTACTGTCACCGGCACGGCTGCGTGCACAGGGACATCAAGCCAGAGAACATTCTGCTGACGGCGCAGGGCGTGGTCAAGCTGTGCGACTTCGGGTTCGCCAGGATGTTGAGTGAGTATGCGAGAGAATTCTTTGATGCGTACTACAATATAATAGAGACCATTCACTCTTCCATTTCATACTGTATAGAGACTTTTTCGACCCTTTCATTCATTCTGTATTCAAAAAACTTCCTCGGTGCGTACTACAAGAGTCCTTTCACCCTTTCATTCATACTGTATTCAAAAGACGTCTTCGATGCGTACTAAAAGAATCTTCTTACCCTTCCGTACATATTGTTTGCATTAATAATTTGCGCGGTGGCTTTTTTTTATGTTCTGGTTCCCACGAAAAGGGATATCCTGTAATGTTCAGAGAACATCGTGAGAACCAAAGAAAATAAGGTAGGAGTTGGTGTTCTTCTTGAATTTCTGCAGGTTATATGCCTTGAGGGACACTTCCCTTGGCAATGTGTTCCGGAGCCTCGCTGTTAGTTGGAGATAGATAAGAACATAAATTGAATATTACTGACGAAACGTCCATGAAAATATCTATGAAATAGAGCTAGATCGCCAACTTTTCTACGGTGCCCCAGAGAAGTGAGTGAGCTTGTGAGCGAGGCATCACCCACGAGACGAATTGCCCTTTTTTGGACAGAATCCAACAGTTTCAGGGTATGTTTGGGTGCTGCACTCCAAATATTGGAACAGTATTCCAGGACAGGTCGAATTTGTGCCTTATAGATCATAAGCAGCTGACTGGGAAGCGAAATAGCTCCTGGTTCGAAACAAAAAACCAAGTTTTTGGGATACACTTTTAGCAATTGATCTCACGTGAGTTTTCAAAGGAAGGTTATTGCGCTGATAGTAATACCAAGCATCGGAATAGATGTTTTCAAAGGTATGGTTACTCCTGACAAGCTTATGTTAGGCACAGTGAGATCGGCTTTTTTTGAGAAAAGGCATGCTTGTGTTTTGTTTGCAATGAAATCTACCAAGTTATTGGATCCCCATTCGAGAATTGTTGCCAAGTCTATATTTGTTGTTGTCATATTTCTCCCTCGTTCGTTTCTGATTTGCCCTGGAAGAGAAGGCGGTATGGAGGGTACTATATCATCTGCGAAGCTGTGTACTTGTCATGAAGTTTCTTCCAACAAATCGTTGATATGGAGTAGAAATAGTAGAAATAGTGTTGGTGCTAGAATTGATCGTTGCGGAACATCAGCATTTATGATAAGAGAGTCAGATGAAACTCCGTCGACCACTACATGGAGAGACCTATTTGATAGTAAACTAACTAGCAGAGAACATAGCTGGGGAGGCAAGCTATAAGATGGAAGCTTGTCGAGGAGTCCTTGGTGCCAGACTCGATCGAATGCCTTGGAGATATCAAGTGCCACGGCTAAGATTTCACCATGTTTTTCTATTGGTTGCTGCCATATATGTGAGACGTAAGCGAGCCAGTCACCAGTTGATCTCTGACGACGGAAGCCATATTGCCTATCGTTGATAATACCTGAATGTTCCAGGTATTTCATGAGCTCGATGTTGATAGCTTTCTCCATGATCTTTGAAATAATAGATAGCAGTGCGATCGGTCTGTAGTTGCTAGAAAGTGTCTTTCTGAACTGGCTGTACTCTTGCAATTTTCCAGTTGGACAGGAATATCCCCAATTTGTGAGAGTAGTTGAACAACTTGCAGAGAACAGGTGTATGTTCGGGAGCACATTTCTTTAGAACAATAGGTGGGATTCCGTCGCAGCCACAAGCTTTGTTGGTGTTGAGACCCAATAAAATCTTCCTTATAGTACGTTGGCGAAAGGTGATCTCGGGCACATGACAGTCAATTGTCGTTATATTTCGAGTGAGTGTATGCGAGAATTCTACGGTGCGTAATACAAACGAGTACTTTCACCCTTCTTCGATGCGTACTACAAGAGTCCTTTCACCTTTTCATTCATACTGTTTTCAATAATAATTCGTTCGGTGGCTGAGTGACTATCTGTGAGAATTCAGCGATGCATACTCCAACAGAGTCCTCTCACTCTTCTCCTCATACTGTATTCGTGTACTCAATGATAATTTGCGCGCGGTGGTTGAGTGAGTGAACGAGAAAATTCTCCAATGCCTTCTACAAAAGGGTCTTTTCACCCTTCAATTCATACTTCATTCAATAATAGATCACACGGTGGTTCAGTATGCGCGAGAATTCGTAGATGTGTACTACAACAGAGTCTTTTCAGCCTTCCTATTATACTGTATTCAAAAGACTTCTTCGATGCGTACTACAAGTCCTTTCACCCTTCAATTCATACTTCATTCAATGATATATGCGCGGTGGTTGAGTATGCGCGAGAATGCATCGAAGCGTACTACAACAGAGTCCTTTCACCCTTCCCTTCATTCAATAATAATTCACGGGATGGTTGAGTGACTAGAAGCGAGACTTCCTCGATGTGTGCTACAACAGAGTCCCTTAACACTTTTGCTCACCGTGTCCTCAAACAGGGACAGCCTATTTTGCTATGATTTTTATACAGCTCAGATTGTTTCACTCTCAGACTAAATAACGACAATAGATAGACCACGCGATCAATTCATGAAACATTAACAAATATACGTCAACAATGCTGAACGTCGAAGTGTGGAATCATTGCAATGCAGTCCGCCTGATAACTTTTTTTTTCAATTAGAGTAACTTGCGACTACTTGCGACATACGCCGAACGGTAAGTAATGATTCGAGACCCCGGGTTTTTAACACTTTCGCCGCCGGGTGTAACATTTATGTACACACTGCAATAACAAGAGTGTAACATTATTGTACACCCGCAGAACCGTTAATTGGCATCAAAACACATTTTTGGCCCACGGCGAAAAAAATCAAAATTCTCACGGCAGCGAAAGTGTTGATACAACTTCACCCACGTGGCATTCACCTTTTGGTCCACGATTTTTATTCAGTGAGCTCATATCCGTGTAGTGGAAGGTGGAATTTGGAGGGTTCCTATACTGCTGAGTGTGAAAAATGAGACACCAAAAAACACGTTGTGTGCTCCCGGTCTATTATTGCTTTACAATTTGTATTCGCATCAGCAGCTCCCAGTCTATTATTGCTTTACAATTTGTATTAGCATCAGCAGCTATCTGCTAATTTATTGAAATACCCTCTTTCTTACTCTAACTCGAAAATGGGAGACAAAGAAAGATATGAATATACATGTGTACATGCGTAGAGGAAGAACGATATGAGTGGAGCGAAAAACATATTCATGTCCTTGTTTGGTAAACCATATGATCTACTTCAAAATCGTTTTCTGTGAATATACAAAAACGTCAGAACGAAAGTGTCGAATACATTGAGGAACACTACCTACACACAGTGAACTGTCAAAATGAATAAGAATTAGATTCTAATAATAGTTTGTCGTTTTCAGATCCTGGGGAGAATTATACGGATTACGTAGCGACTCGATGGTACCGAGCGCCAGAACTTCTAGTCGGGGACACCCAGTATAGCACCCCAGTGGACGTTTGGGCCATAGGTGAGAAACATTATTGCTCTTTCCAATATTGATGTCAAGTCGACATGAAAATGACAAAACACTGTATATTGTTAAAAAAATTACACATTTCAGACAAATAAGTCGGGCACTATTTGTTTTCATTAATAATATCTAACAATATACTGGGTGTACAATATACTGGGTGTACAATATACTATGGTTTCCACGAATTATTTGAATCTGTGCTCACTTTCTCTCCATATAAACAAACACTTTTTTTTCTTCAAGTGAAATGATCTATATTTTTTTCCATAATTCAGATTGATGTGCTTCATCGAATTATCATTTCATTTGACAAAAACAGTTTTTACGCCATTCTGTATTTTGCTGATCCAAAGAAATGCGAGCTCAGATTCAAGAAATTCGTAAAAAAATATTCCTGCAAAATGTTCGAATAATCAACGAAAATATGTTGAGAATTATGAGAATAAGGGGAAGAGGGTGACACAAATAAGTGGGACACCCTGTACAATGTACCTCATTGATTTATCGAAAACAGTAAAACAAGCGCATTTTGTGTTATAGCCGTAGAAAAAAATTATTTTCCGCCTGTAGGGAGCAAAGTCGTAATTTTCCTCCCTAGGAAGGAAAAGTAAAAGTGTCGTCATGGTACGTCATCAATGAAATACTATATTCTATAATATACAGGGTTATTCACGTTATCCAACAAGCATTGTGGCTGAAGCATTTGGTTTTTTGAGTTTTTTTTGGATGAATAGGACCCTATCAGCGCTACATTTTAAAAATATCTTCATGCTGTACAGGGTGTGCCAAAAACCCGAAATGTATCAAAGTTGCCATTTTTTAAATGGAAAAACCTTGTATATTATTGCAGTTTTAGATTCTCCCTGGAGAACTGATTCCATCAATTATTTATCACACTTGGGGTCTAGCGGAAATGACTACAGAGATATAGGGTGTTCAAAATCGAGAATCTTCAAATTTAGGATTTTTTGTGCCGAATTTATTCAAGATTCAGAATTCTGATCACCCTATATCTGTTCCAATTACCCTATCACAAATTTGAAAAAATTTGTAAGATGAAAGAATGAAAATAACGTGCCTATAAGTTAAAGTGTATCTAGTTCTTGGTTTTAGTTCTTTAATAAATTTTGTTTGAGTTTCATAAATAAATTATTTAAAATGAATTGTTGTTTGAGGAAGGCGGAAAAATCATATGTATAACAAGTAGCACTTTGCTCCCTTATTATACAAATAGTTATTCCCACTCACTCCACCTTGCTTTGTTCTCCACATTTACGATGTTCTATCAATTTTTTTTTCAGGGTGTGTTCTGGCAGAACTAATCAGAGGAGAAGCCTTGTGGCCTGGAAAATCTGACGTGGACCAGCTGTACCTGATCAGCTGCACCGTAGGCGATTTTTTGCCTCGCCATATGCAGGCGTTCAAAAACAACGATTTTTTTCAAGGGATCATTTTGCCAGTGCCTTCAGAACTTGTTCCTCTGGAAGAGAAATTGCCCTCCTGCAGTGGTACAGTAATAGATTTTTTGAAGGTACCAACGGAAATTTGCTCAAAAGTGTATTTGTTATGTATAAAATGAAATTTGGGAAATGGGATTTGAGTAAACCGACAAACTCACGCCACGGAAGCGCGCGTACCATAAGACCGACATATTCATAAGTGGACCTCTATATATACTGGGTGATTTAGGGCACAAACTGAAATGTGTGATAGATCTGATCATTTTAATCAAAAAAGGCTTTATAAACATGAGTCCGATATCGATCAGTAGCTAAGCTACAAGGGGTCAAAGATTGATTATATTTTCTATTAATTACAATATCTTGCTCACTATTGAGGATATCAATTTGAAATTTAGTGAGGTTGTTCCTTCCTAGAAGATCACCATTTTGAGCATTTTGAAGATTTTCAAAATCTACAGGGTCATCTACAGGCTTCTTTATCCCACCCAAAATTTTTACTAGTACATCTCTCTGACATCATCAAGTTACCGGATTATGTGAATTGTTCGATTTAGAGACTTTTATTGCTCGTCAATTTATTTCGAGAAACGAACCGTTTTCGAAATAAATAAGCATATCCGTTCTAAAACAAGTTGAGTTTGTCTACATTTCGCATAAATTATATTCTTGGAGAAAATTCAACCAACAAACTAACAAAACCAGTTTGTAATTTTAGTACAATTTATTGCATTTTCTGCGAATGTCATCCAATAATAAAAGTTTTAGAACAGATATGCTTATTTATTTCGAAAGCGGTTGATTTCTCGAAAAAAATGTATCACCCTGTAGATTTTGAAAATCCTAAAATGACTTGAAATGATAATATTCTAAATAGTATTGACCATTGATGACTTTTTTTTTCAACTTTTGATTCATATTCAAATTGATTTTTGCTCACCAATATGAAAAAATGATTTGTCAAAATTTAATAATTAATGTTTTCAAATATTTTTATTATTCATCAGTTGATTATAATTGTATAGTTTTAGGCATTATTGTTAACTATACTTCCTTATACCAGAACTTGATTCTGACTGGAAGTAACATTTTCAATAAATAAATAAATAAATAATATTTCAATTAATAGAAAAAAATAAATAAACTTATTGACCCCCTGTAACTCCGCTACTGAACGAGATCGAACTGATGTATATATGAACTTTTCTGATTGAAATGATGAGATCTACCTCCCATATCAGTTTGTGCTCTGAAACCTGAATCAACCTGTATACTTATTTTGGGCACAGTGTATAATCTACTATAATTTGTTTTTTTTTGTTTCAGAAATGCTTGGACAAGGACCCTTCAAAGAGATGGACATGTGAGAAACTTCTCACACACAAATATTTCGAAAATTTCAATTTCAAAGTGGACGATTGTGATATTCAAAATGTAGATAAATCCGCTAGGGACAAATCAAGAGTAAGTGGGTATACAAAACCTAGTTTCCAAAAGAATCGAAAATATAATTTTTATTTCTGATTTTGGTTGGAATTAGGACAGTTTCTGACTGAGAAAATCTAGTACCTATCAGATCGCACTTGGAAAGTGTAATAAAACTAGGAAAAATTGTACGGAATTTTCTTTTTCTTTGTATTTGACATTGATTTTTAAAACGTCAATTCAATTTGAAATATATGCTACTCATATTTCATCAACCTCACCGTTCAAAAAAATAGAATTTTCGAATTCTTTGGCATTATGATTCAACTTTTTCTTTCTCAATGCAAATCAATAGAAAAAAAATTGTTACTAACTGTCTAGTAAATCTCACATAACCTTCAACTAGTTATTCTACAACTTCATATTCAAAACAATTTTTAAAAAGCGAAATGACAAAAAATTGTTTCACTTATGGAGTGCATCCCAGTTCAAGTGTACAGGGTGATTCACCATAAATGTCCCCCCCTCTAGCTCACTTATTTTTTAACCAATTTGAAAATTTGAAAAATCATCTTAAATGATTTTTCAGAAATTTTCTTCCCGTTGCATTAGAAAATACAGGGTGCTCGGAACAAACGATCTACAGAGTACTACTTGATTTTTTCAAATGGAACACCCTGTATTTCATTATATTTTTAGATTCTCCCTGAAGAGCTGATTTCATCAATGCATCACACTTTGGCTCTAGCGGGAATGATTACAGAGATATAGGGTGTTCAAAATCGAGATTTTTCAACTTTAGTATTTTTTTGTGTCAAAACTATTTATTATTGGTCAAAACGGCTTTAATGTCCTTATCTCAACTTTTGATTTACTATCTACTGACATTTAATTGGAATATATACGGTGTGTGGTTCAAGATTCAGAATTCTGATCGCCCTGTATCTGTTCCAATTATTAAATGTCCTATAATAAATAGTTTCGTCACAGAAAAATCCTAAAGTTGAAAAATCTCGATTTTGAACACCCTATATCTCTGTAATCATTTTCGCTAAACCCCAAGTGTGATGCATTGATGAAATCAGCTCTTCAGGGAGAATCTAAAAATACAATGAAAAATAGGGTGTTCGATTTAAAAAAAACAAATAGTACCCTGTAGATATCGTTTGTTCCGAGCACCTTGTATTTTCTGATGTAGCGGAGAAAATCTCTATCGAAAGTCATTTTAGATGATTTTTAAAATTTTGCAATCGGTTGAAAAGTAACTGATCTAGAGGGGGGGACAATTATGGTGGTACATGTTGACTCAAAAGTTTCAATCCAAGGTTTGAGTAAAATGAAAACTCAAGAAACCCGGCATTTAAGTATCAGTTATTTTCTATTTGAGATCAAATGTGTTTATTATCGATAGAGCTGAACGTGTTAATAATATACAGGGTGTTCTTATATGTTTTGTAGCTCAGTTTTTTGAGATAAAAGGTGTTGATGTTAGAAGAAGTATTTGACTTTTCCCATGATCGCCCTGTATAAGCTTTCATGATACCAACATTCAGTGTTGGATGACTGACAAATTATATGGCTATCAAGTTATCTCAATTGATAATGGATAAGTTAGATTCATAACATCTGAATCAGGTCTCCATTTTGTTCTTGAGAACTGAGCAATATTCCAGAGAATTCATGGAACAAGAAAGTTGTATTCCCTTGTTAATTGAATCTGTTTTACATAAATATTAATCTTAATCTTAATATTTTCATAATACAAATAAATCTGCTGAGCTCAACAAAAGAGGAGTTTTTGAGCTATGAACGAGAAACTTATATTTTCTCAAAAAACTTCAACAACTTATATCTATAGAAACCCAAGCAACATAACATAGGTACATGTTTACATGTACTTTTCATTTTCAGGAATTCTGTTGCCTATTGAATTTTCCGGAATACAATCTGAAACACCCTGTATATATTCAACTCAAATATATACAGGGTGACATTAATATGAATACATATAAATGGAATCCTAAAAACACCCAAGTTATTCAATCAAATTGCATCTTGTGAAAAAAAAAGGGAACAGAATTAATAATTTTAAGCAAGATACCATTTTTTGCCAATGCAAAGGAGGTACTAAAATGTTCCAAGTAATAAATGATGATTTTCAGTGACCAAAAATTCATATTTGAATTGAACTTGGATTTTTAACTGAATGAATAAATTATGAATAAATATCATATGAAAATATTCTTTTTTTTTTCAGAATTCTCTTTTGGGAACCAGCCTGCCACAACTGACAGGTTCGAAACCAGTCAGTCCATCCAGACCAGCCAACATTAGTCAACAAAAGTCGAAAGTCAATCATTTACCAACAATATGACAAAGGTTTTCATTGTTCAAATGAATTCAATTTTTGAACAAGCGAAAAAACAAAACTGTTAATGCAATAATTATAGGTACAAAGTGGAAATAAATGATTAGGAATTAAATGCAAACCTGAAAACAAACTTCCTACAATATTCAACAAGAATTAAAAAATCAATAAACTAATCTTTACTAATCCATGCAGATAAGTATAGTCCGAGGTATAGTCTGATGATTGGTAAGTAGGTTCCTGAACTATTGATTGTAATATTTCAATTTTTGAATGATTTTGATGCATTGAAGATATGTAGAACAAATCATGTTTTTGTCATGGGATTGAATAAAATATGAACTATGTTTGAAACCCTTGCATAAAACCTTATTAAGAGATGATAGTGATCACTGATCTTGTTTCAGTTGGCATCACATCAACCAAGACATCAACTGTTAGGTGAACTGAAACATATACTGGAAATTCTCATTTCAACAAAACTAATAATTTAATATACTAATAGTATTCCTAAATATTTACAAATATGAGTACTTGACCAAATCCTTCAGTCCCTTCCTATGGTTGGTGAAGGCTCACCTTCTGTAATCCCACTTATTTTTGTCATTGCCTTCTCTGTTAATGCTTTCAGTGCCTGAAAATACATTTTTACAAACCATTTGTTTTGAAATCAACTATTAAGCAGAGCATAATATGGAAATAATCTTGAAATTCTGAATCCTGACTCCTGAGAGAAGTTCTCTCCTAGAGACTTTTTTTATTTCTGTAGGCACTAGGCCTCAACCTTCAGATATTCGGTTTCAGGTACATAATTTCAATATTTCATAGTATCCTTTCATCAACGAAAATAAATAAATACGTACAGCAACTAGAGGAATTTCTTTTTTCCTTGTAGATTGATCAACCAAGTATGGCACTTCTTGTAATTTGGACCAGCCCCAATGAATTCCAATTATCAGAGGGATTCCTACTATGAGGACCACATTATCCTTCATCCATATTCCTAATTTTCCTTTAGACATTCTTGATTCTTGTGAATTGGTTGCAATTATTCCAAATTTTCAAGCAGAATGCACTGACAATAATATTAAAAATAATTATTCAGGGAATCAGGGCTAACCTCTTCTTCTTTTTTTTGTGTTCGACTTTCATCCAAGTTCTTCTTCTTATGATTATACTCTTCTCCGTGTGATCCGTGTGCTCTACCAGCAGGGCCAACGTTTTTTGAAACTTGAAACAAGTGAAAAAATATGTATATACAGGGTGAGCCATGACTAACCAGCCATAGCCTAATGGCGGATAGTGGAGGTCAAGGTGAGTTAATATATATGTAAAAACATATTCTGTCTATTCTTTACAGAAATACAGGGCATTATTTGAATTCGGGGCAAAACTTCAATGAACGATATATTTCAGGAACGACTCGATGTTATCGGCTGAATTTCACTAGCAACTTACCTCTACTGACACTCCACAAGATGACGTACTATGAATAAAAAATTCCAGATCCGTACTTGGAAAACTCATTTTATCTTTAGATGTCAAAATAATTTTGACCTTCTGGATCGGATTTTTCTGAAACTTTCATCAGAATCAGAAAGATCAGGAAAAACACTACAAGTATGGCTTCTCAATTCGTACGGCACACTTCGATCGTTTTGGTAAAAAAATATCAAACAAAATACCCATGAATTTTCCTTCGATTTCGTCCGGGCATATCACTCTCTAAATTCGACTTAAAGTATAAATAAATCAAATTTTTTCCTGGAATGATATTCAACAGCAGACTTGAGATAAGGTATAATTCAATAAAAAATCCAGGACCGGACTTGATTTTGGATAATAACAATTATAATTTCCGAAAAAGAATTGTCTGGATCTTAATATTAATCAAGATTCTCGAAATGTCCTCCTTCAATTTCTATACATTTTCTGCATCTTTTCGGGAGATCTCTTATGGCTTTTCCAAGAATTTGCCTATTATTTCTTATTATATCTGCAGCTGTAACTATCTTCTCCCTCAGTTTGTCCCTGGTGTTGATTTCAGTCTGATAGACCAATTGTTTCATATGTCCCCAAAGAAAATAGTCCAAAACTGTGAGATGTGAGATCAGAGGACCTAGGAGGCCAAGAATGAGGGTCGCCACGACCTATCCAGCGGTTAGGAAAATGGGTGTCCAGGTATTCTCTCACTTGTATTGTGAAATGTGGAGGTGCCCCATCCTGTTGAAACTGTTGAAAGTAAATACCTCTTTCATTCACATTTTGCGCCGCCAACAAGTTGGGCAGAACGTTCTGAAGAAAATAAGTCCCCTGTCAGTCGTGCCTCGAAAAAATGAGGCCCTATATCAAAACGTCATCCACCACACCACACCATACATTTAGGGATATCTCATTATTCTTGTGATATTTTCTCGTTAAGTTTGAATAGATTTAGATCTAGAATATATGATGAACTGTGAGATGGTTTCTAAGTGACTACATATATAAGTCTATTTTATTACTATACTTACTATACTTCCTACTCTGTAATTGGGGCAACCTGTTGAGTTTGTAGAATAAAATGAAATAAAATATTATATTATAAATTTGATAATACCGTGTACAGTGGTGTCAATTCACACCTTCATAGTGAAAAATTACACGGATATGTGATCATTTAGAGGAGTTCTGAAATATACATGCGAAAGAAACACCGAGAGGATGAAAAGTAGATACTTTCGATAGTGGTAAATACACTGCTTATTATATGAAATTAACACCTAGTTCGCACACTGACCAATCACGAATAAATCAAAACCCTATATGAATCATGAGATATAATCGACTCATCGGCTTGCATTCTCCCATGTCAATAAATAATATTGCTGATGTTGAAATTACCCATTGGAAAACCTAAATTCATTGAAGAATGGATAAAAATAGTGTGGCATACCTATCATCTTCCATGGATTCTGGTATATCCAGATTGATAGGTGACACTTTTCTATCTATACTTCCACGGGAAATGTTCTTCGGAAATCTCTGCTATCATCCCTTCACTAGCAATACCAATCAGACGAACTAGACAAGCCCAGTCAGCACATCCTTTCGTTGTCAACCTCGACAGATGTCGAACAGCACTTTATCAAGACTCCTTCATCCATAGAACGGCTAGGCTCTGGAATTCATTGCCTGTGGAAGTATTCCCAACAACATATAATCTCCAAAAGTTCAAAACAAATTCCAATACCTACCTCCTGTCCCTGATGTCCTCCCTAGGATATCCCTTTTCGTGGGAACCAGAACATACAAAAAACATCATTCATCAACACCCTGTATACTCGGAGATTTAAAAATACCTCTACGTGATATTCGAATTGAATGAGAATTTTCTCTTGTCCGCTGCATTTTTTTTCGTGTGACCCCGTTTTCGACGGAAGAAACGCCGAGTAGATGTAGATATCTATCGGAGCGTCTGCCGCGCTCTATCGAACGAATAAGTATTATTTTTCGCATCGCTGACAGCATGCTTTTGCGGCATATGGAGTGTGGAGAAGTAATTTGTGCATTTTCACTTGCTCATTCCGACGAAACTAATTATTTGCTTACATGATTGTGTATAGTAGGTGATTAGTGAGATTGTTAACATATTGATACCCGTTTTCCTTGTCTACTTATGCATACTTCACTTTCTTCGTTTTGTAGACAGACACAATATATATATGTTACTATACCCACATGTATATTCATGAGAAATTATGGTCCTGAAACGATTCTAGTTATAATTTTCTTCAAATTTGTTTTCTGACATTTCATTTCATCTCGAAAGCATCAGCGTGGAATGAAGAAAGTAGATTATTTCTTGAGTTCACCATCAGCCATTAATAGGTGATGCTATTGCTGCATTAATTGGAGATGTTTATAATTTTGTTGATAAATCAAAACCTGTGCTTTGCGTATTCCTGGATCTAGCCAAGGCATTCGACACAGTTTGCCACAAGCAACTATTGGATGTCTTGGAGGATTCAGTAGTGAGAGGAGTACCATTGAATTTTTTCATTGATTATTTGAAAGATAGGCAACAACAAGTCGAAGTAAAAAATAGTCACAGCTCCTACAGAACTATAAAATATGGTGTACCGCAAGGTACAGTATTAGGACCTATATTATTTTCTTTGTACATCAACAATTTACTACTGCTGAGATCTAGTGGAAAAATCATCAGCTTCGCTGACGATACGGCAATAATCTACTCCCCAAATACATGGTACGACCTCAAAATTAAAGCAGAAACAGACCTTTTGAAAATTATCAACTGGTTCAGACATAAAAAATTGACAGTGAATTATGAAAAAACTTTTTTCGTCCCTTTCACTAGTTATGCAAATACACTGCCAAACTTTACATCTCTAAACATTACTGAAGGACCCAATATGATAATATTAAAATAAAATCAAGCCATCAAATCAAGTACCTAGGAGTAACAGTTGATTCACACCTAAGATGGAATATTCATATAGATAATGTTGCACGAGTTTTGAGAATGTTACTTCATAAATTAAAATACCATACATTCCCGGCATATCTGAAAACATAAAACGTGTTGGTGATTTTTTTGCAAGTGAAAACTGTGTTCAAAACTGAAAATACAATGAGATCAATTCTAACTCGAACAAAGCCGAAAAATGAAAAATAATCGTCGAAGAATTGTATTTACAGTATACCTTGTGTTTGTGGAAAGTTTTATACAGGTGAAACTAAAAGACCTTTTTCAGTAAGGACGAAGGAACATAAGTACGATATAAAGATAAGACACATCGACAAACCGAAACTAGCTGAACATATCCTTACTGAAGATGGACAACAGATAACAACCAGAAGAGAAAAGTTAAGGAATCTGCTTGCATTCTTCTGAACGGAGACAATAGATTGCTTCCTGTTCAGTTGATTTAGATAGAACATGATATTCACTATTGAAATCTGGAAATGGTAAATTCAAGATTAATGAATGAAAACATCCTGTAACTCATTTGATTGCCAACGTAACCAATTATCACTGACAACTGAGGAGTGTCAAGAAAAATACGAATTCGCAATACAAAAATCCATTTTTGTGTTGAAAACGGGAGCAGATTCGTTCCCGTCGATATTTTTTTCTATATACCTTTATTCCTCTTCTCCATACCTTTTCCAATACAAATTGTCACTGACAAGCTAGTGAATTTTTCTTTTAGGCTCTCTGATAGGAATATTCTTTGAAGTCAGTGACATTTTGGGAAAAATCATCTGATTTGTCCTTACTACACGTATATTGAAATAATATTGATATATTATTGTATAGAGACGAGGAGAGAAAATACGCAAATAATCTGGAATAATAAATATTCACCTGTTTCGGCAAATGGATTGTATTTTTGTATGCTGTACACTTATCAATGAATAAGGACTAGCATTCTTACATAGAAAGCAAATTGGACATAGTTTTGCTATATTCATCTAACAATAGAAATGCGATCCCAACTAAAAGCAAGCACGATATTTTCTATGCTGGCCTTAAACAGTTAAAAGCCAGTCATTGTTATTCTGCGACTTTAGTAGGCAATTTGAGAAAGTGCTTTCCATGCGTGGATGGAATGAAATGTTCGAAGTGATGAGTTACTGATTATTTTAATTTCACTGTCATCGTCCAATTTTACTACAAATACTTGAGTACCTATGATGATATAGCTACAAATCATTTCGAAGTTGAAATATGTCTCCCCATATTTGATCGAAAATATATACAGGGTGGTTTACGTAGGCCGCACGCACTGCAGTGGAATTAAAAACTTGAAAATGGGTATTGTGTTGAAATCGATTATTTTCAATCTACCTGAAGTATTTTTAGTCCTCCAGCTATACAGGAAGTGCCAAAAATCAGCACCAACTTCCCTACTTCAAATTGAGAACTGAATTTTTTGCACACAGTTCGATTGGCCCTCTAATTCTAAGCAGGTATAGCTCGAGGTATAGACAACTTTTGCAATCAAAAAAACAGTTTTTCACAAAAATATGAAGCACCACAAAGTCGGTCGACCACACTTGATAAAACAATCTTCAGTGAGAAGTATCCGATTTCGGAACTACAGCCATCATCAGACAATGGTAGGTACCCAGAGTAATATGAGACAATAATGAGGACAAAACATTCTTCTTTACGCCGGCAGGAGTAGAAGTTAGTTCCTGTGGTAACAAAAGAGGAGCTGTACAAAAGAGGAGCAGTACCATAAAGCTCTGCGCTTTCTTTTCGGAACACCCTTCTCTGAAGCGAGTATGAGCTGCGATATTTGTAGATCTCACTTGTAGCAAGTTGAGAATCACTGCAGAAGCAGTATCAATAGTTTCTTGGGGTTTTCCCACGATTTCTTGTTCCATAATCGTTAACCATTTTTAAAGCTGCTTTCATAAATTTCAGTTTGATATTTGCTGTCACCATATGGGTTGTCAACAAGATGCATGTTGTCAAGATACGAATTCCACAAACAATATTAATACTAATCATGACAAAGCACTTTGACCAAACTTTCATTCTTTTTTAATGTTTTCGCCAGCGTGAAAAAAAGTATATACAGTATACACCTCAGGACAGAATGCTATTTTTCCCTCGATGCTTTTTATCTCTCGGGCTTCGCCCTCGAGCTACAAATCTCACATTGGAGACAATCTTGCATTTCTGTCCCGTAATGTATAATGTACTATTATACACCAAGGTAGTAAAGAATATAATTTATTACCCAGGGACCAAGATTATATCGCGAGGTTTCAGCCGAGGGGTATATGGTCCCGTGGTAATGATATTCTTCACTACCAAAGTTTATATTGAATTTTATTTACTACTAGTAATATATTTTAATCATTTCATTTATGTGAAACCGAAATATGGACCTATTGTCTCGTTAATCTATGTCATAAGTAATATCACGATGTTCTGAATATTCGAGATAGTTCTGTCGCTTTATTGGTGGTGGTGGTATTGCTGTACGGCAACACAATTGAGTCAACAATAAAAGACAGAATTTTGAGGAAATATTCAGAACAGAGTGGTATTTTGCTAGACTATTTCACGAAGCAAAGAAAGCATTTATTATACACATGAACAATCCTTTATAATCATGAACAATTCATTATAATCATGAAGATTGAATTACAATTTGCTATAAATATGAATTATCTGTTACCTGTAACAACGAACTAGGTTTTATGAACATAGAATATTATTCTAGGCTTTACTCAGTTATTATAAATATACAAGGTATTGTTATTGTTGGTGTTATTACTTGATACTTGGAGGATTTCTGAATGTATTCACTATATTCTGATGGGTATTGCGAGGGTACTATCATCTGCAAAGCTAGTGAAAGCCTTAATATCCAATGAAGACCGAAAAAAGTAGGCATTCAACTTCCGAATAAATAAATCGCAAAACACAGGGCATAAACCCTGCGGGAAAATGACACTTCCAAAACTAATTGCGTGCGGGTATAGGGTGAATCACGCACGCTTGTAAAAAAAATATTTTTCAAGGTCAATCACATTAAAATTCACAGAAGAAGTCAATTATGAGACTTCGAAGAAAATCGTGGTTCTTGAATATTATTATAATGTGTACCTAACCAAAAAAACTGGAAACGGTCAAAAATGAGAGCGTGAGAAAAATGCCAAGCGACAATCTATTTGCTCGACTTTTGAATAACGACAATTTCATACGCTATTAGTTTCGCATCCATTATGTTGTCTAGCCGTTCAATATACAGGGTGATCAGATTTATAAGAAGAATATTCCAGGATATCGTAGAATGATATGAAAACATCAGTGAGGGAGTAATTGTCAGCTGGCCAAGTGCAACTGATGAGACTTAACAAGCCGAAACGGCCAGTATTTGATAAAGTTAACAAGAATGATAACGAGGGAGGAAAATAACAACTTCCTTGGCTGACGCCAAGAAGGGTTGAAAGGATTCAAGTCGCGGTTTAGATCATTTATTTTCGATTTTAAATTATAATTTGAATCAAAATTTATTTTTTATTCATTATTGAGTTTAAATCAATGGTTTATTATATCAAAACAATGATCCACTATATCTTAATAATATTTGAAGTAGTGGTTGTAGATCTTCCTTCAGTTTTATATTATTGAATTCTTCTATAACGATTGAAATGTATGTTGGTATATACAGGGTGTATCTAAATTACACCGAAAAAATTCAAGAGGTGTTTTCTTCTTGTGACATTCTAGCAAATAAAGTTCATATAGACATTTGTCCTAACTTGCTTCGTTTTTGAGATACAGGATGTTGAAGTTGGCAGTATCAATTGTTTTCATTTATAACACCCCTGTATGAGCTTTCATGGTGCCAAAATTCAGTATGGATGCAGACTGAGGAAGCCCCAAAATTTCAAAATGATTTTAATTGGGGTTATTATCAGTAATCTCAATGGAAGTCTTGAAAACACCTATATTGAAATTTGGACTCAAATCGAATTTTCATTGTATAATATATCGATTTCTCAAATTCGGCCGTATTTATCGAGTTTTTCATTTATAAATGTTGTCTGCACAAAATCAATATTTGTATTTCTATACTCTACCAGTTCTACCACCCTGTAGATTGTTCACTACCTATCAACATTTCACTGAGGTACTATTTAGCCAATGATCATATTTTGAATCTCAATTTTTTTTATTCGTTTCAAAAGAATCGTGATTGTTTTTCAACTACGCAGATTCCTTTCTCTCGAAAACCACACATTGCAAGATTTCCAACTTGCAGTTTCATCTTAAACTCGGAAATTGGAACACTATTATGATAATCAAAAAACTGTCATTGTCCTTTCATAAGTGTAAATTTTCACAATTTCAGTTCCTTTTAGTACTGACGGCAAACTGATGTCTGTATAATAAATAGTATATTATGTAACAAGTGTCATAAACGTCCTTTTAGTAACGAGTAAGTGTTTAATAAACGAGTGTCTAGAAGAGTTTATAAACGCGTTACATACTATGCTTTTTCTACGAACTCCGAAAATTACATTAACATACCTGCTATTCCTGCTAACCTACAAAATAATTCGAAATGAATGGGAATTGTGAACATAATACATGCAACTGCATGCAACCAGCGAGACACGTATGAGTGATATTGTTTGTAGATGTGTCCAGTCCATTGCTTACTAACCTTTGTTTCACGTTTATTGTCATGTTTAGCGCAGAATAAATAAATTGTTTTCAAAGATATGGATGCTTCATTTTTACACTTCTAGGAGATATGCGAGTACCAGAATAACATTGTCTTCGATTTCACTTTCGTCTACTTATCGCATATATTTTTAATGAAGAATTCTGATACAAACGAATATTGTTTGAATAATTCTGATACAAAATTTGAAAATAACAGTTGACAGTTAATACAATTGACAGGCCAGACATGTTTCAAATTACTGAAGCTGTGTTTAATGAACTGTGTTGCTATGGTTATGTGTTTAAGAAATCGTGTTGCCATGGTGACGTGTTTAATATTTTGAATAAATCACCGATCGTCAATCCGTGATTAATCGATTATTTAGCGTGGTACATATCCGTACGCTAAATGCTATTTTAGTTATGTGAGTAGAAAAAGAATATTATTACCACGGGATATAATCTTGGTCCCTGGGTAAAAATGATGTTCTTTCCTTCCTTTGTATATAAATAATTATTAGTGTACACCAAATAAATTGCTAAATAATACAATATCATCAAGGAAGGATACAGATTCGAATTGACTATCATAGTTGCAGTGGAATTTCTTGAAGTCGAAATTTCAAAATGACATATCGAAATTTTGACTAATACATATACTGAGTCGAAAGGACTGGTTTCGGTTAAATTTCCTGAATTTTTGGTATGATGTAGATTTTGACTTCCTAAGCAAAAGTGTCCATGGGCACAAAGAAATCGATTCACTAGTTTCCAAGATACAGGGTGTCAAAGATGAAAAGTGAAGCTTTCTGCTCAGAATTTTTAATAACTCCGAGAATTGACAAAACGCCTATTTATTTATAATGAATGATGGTACAATGTCATCTGTATCTCGTATTATAATTTTCTCTTCTTTTTCGAAATATTCATTGAAATAAACCGCATTTTTTCAAGAAACTTGGACTGTTTCTTTTTACTCACCCTATGTATATGAAATGAGTATGCGACGTTCTCAACATTAAAGAATGTTTGATATATATGACATGCTCTGCCCTTTCCGATACAAAAAACTAGGGATTGGCGTACCCCTATTCTCGAACCACCCTGTATATAAATAAAATATCAGTGAACTTCGATCGAGATTGAGGAAGTTCGTCCAGGCATTGAATCTCTCATGAAAGAACTTGCCCTGGTTGGTTTAAAATTAATCGAATTGGATTTTTCTTTGTTCTCCCTGTTGTAAAGCCCAAAACATAAAATTATAATGGATACGAAATACATTCAGGCATGTTATTCTATGAATAAATGGGCGTTTTGTCAATTCTCGGAGTTGTTAAAAATTCTGAGCAGAAAGCATCACTTTTCATCTTTGACACCCTGTATCTCGAAAACTAGTCAGCCGATCTGTTTCTGCCCATGGACACTTTTGCTCAGGAAGTCAAAATCGACATCATACCAAAAATTCAGGAAACTAAACCGAAAGCCTTTTTCCATAAGGAAAGTGCGGGGTCCTTTCCACTTTTGATTTTTTTGCATTGGCACTCCAGAGCTTATTTCGTAGATCGCCAATCAAGCCGAACGAAATAATTCGGATCGTTTGGGTCTCAGGAGAAAATAATATTTCGACGAAAGAGAGCCACATTTCACCTACTTCTCCTAATTGGTCGCGTGCCAAACGAATACGAATTGGCTTCTGAAGAAGGGGAAGCTTCTGGTCGTTGAATGAACAAGAAGTCGATGGTTTTGAGTTACAGTTTACCGCGAACACCGCGAATAACAACTGCTGCAGTTTGGTTTTCTCTTGATGAAGATGTTGTGTTCCTTAGTTTGTTGATAATTATATCAGCTTGTCTAGGTATCCGAGTTTTACTCTTTTTGTGGATTATTAGGACTCTTATTTATTAGAAGGTGAGTGCAGCAATTTTTTATTTACTTTACAAGCTAGGTACCAACGATATAGTTGGAGGTCTGTGCAGTGTCCAAAGTGTTCTGAAATGATGTGTTATGTGTAGGCTTTGTTATTAACCCCATACGCCACCCTAATTGGACCGCAACAGTGAAACGTGCAGGACTATCTTCAGTCGATGCTTAGGAATTTTACAATATCAAAGTTGTAAATCAAATATAATAAAAATTCCTTGCTTAGGCTAGGATTTGAACCCACGAACTCGCGGTCATGAGTCGAGCGTTCGTCCACTGCGCCAATCCTATCGATGGTATTCAGAGATTGTTTTACCTCTTCGATCAACCAACAGACATTATTATTCTGTTTCGAATTCGTGCTTTTTTTATTCAAACTTTGTTTTTCGAATACCAATTATAATCAAGTTATCAGAAATATGTAAGAGTCCTGTCGTTGAACAAAACATAATAGGAGCAAGCCATGATATTATGATTCATTCTTGACTCTTTCGAGCGACCAGCATGTCCAAATATTCCTTATACCCCATAACAAAATATGGCAACATTGTACTGAATGCTGAGATAGGACAAAACCACCCCCAACAGTCGTGCGCGCAGTGTTGTCACGTTCACCGCTTCAAATGTCCTCCAGTGTGACTTAATATAATAACTTTTCACACATGTGTTATGAGCAATGAGCAACAAATCATAAAAATAGTTATTTATGTATCAAGGGCGTAAAATAGGCTTTTATGGACCGCAGCGTGTAAGTAATAGACCGAGCGATAGCGTGGGCTATTAACACGCCTAGGTCCATAAAAGCTAGTTACGCCCGAAATACATACAACATTTCATGCACGACCTGTATATATTTAATATCTCATGTAGGTATCTCTTCACCCCTCAAGCACAATAAAAATACATCACGGTTGCAGTGAGACTGTATTGTATCCATATCGCAATCGCAAATACAATTAATCAAGAAGTATGGACATTCATTATTCCAAATTTTTTGGGATTTTCTCTCCTCCTTTGGACGTTTCGGGACCGATTCTGCTCCCGTTTTCAACATAAAGAGATTTTTTCAATTGCGAAGTCGTATGCTTTTCAGTTTTCAATGACAGTATTTAAGAAGTATGGAATCAACGTTACCATGACAACTCAGTCTATTTTTCGAAATAGGAATTAATAGGCCTGTAGCCACGATCAGGCACATATTAACTGTCAATTTGTGTAATCATACATAATTCATTAGTGATTTCAAAATGAATTCTAGTGATGAAGAAAGTGTGAATTGTACTCCACCAGAAATTAGTGAGGCAGCTGAGGAAGCAAAATCGAGTTTATTGCCAAGTAAATCAAAAAAAATATACGACAAAGTATACGAAGAATTCGTAAGCTGGTGCGACAGAAATGATGTAAAAAATAAGAACTACACTGAAAGTGTGCTTCTTGCCTATTTTATGGAAAAATCAAAATCTCGTAAGCCCTCTTCCATGTGGTCATATTATTCCATGTTGAAAGCTACTTTAAATGAACATGATAATAGAGATATTAGTAAATATGCAAGATTGATAGCTTTTTTGAAAAGAAAATCTGACGGTTATAAACCAAAGAAATCGAAGATTCTAAGCAGAGAAAAAATAGAGTTATTCTTGAGTGAAGCACCAGACGATTCGTACCTTATGATGAAAGTAAGTACTATTTTCATGCTTTCTTAATGTCAATCTAGATTCCTATTGATATGACAGTGACATTAGCTTTACCACCAGCTCAATAACTTTATCGCCCGCCGGGCGGTAAAGTAGTCCGCGAGCGGTAAAGTGCCACTTTACGCCCGCAAACCCGGGCGGTAAAGTGATACTTTACGCCCGGTCGTGCATAACTAATATTTATGAAGTTCCCAATCGCATTTCAACTGTGCATTGGTCTGCCCCTATAGTTACAAAATCGTGACGTCAGTTTTTACACCCGGTAAATTTCTATTCGTTTGAAAATTACCGTGTCTATATTGATGATTTTAGCACCTGAAAATCGACCGAAAAATTCGAGGAAAAATTATAAAACAATATGGAATTGAAAGGTATTCGAGTGATGATTCTATTTGAGAAATTAAAAAAATATTCCACTCGCCTATTAGAAAATATACATTGCCTTATCCATTAGAAGTGAGACACACTGTGTAGTAACTTTCCGACCGAATTCGGCCTCTAATAACATTCCTCTAATGCAACAGCATATTCATAAGTAATATCACGATGTTCTGAATATTCGAAATCGTGTATCCAGAACATCGTGATATAACTTATGATAATTCTTCCGCTTATTCATTGTTGTTGCCGAACAACACCACGAGTCCGTCAACGGCAACATAATGATGAGAAGATATTCAGAACAGAGTGGTATTTTCCTAGACTATTTCACGTTCACGACGCATAAAAAGCATTCATTATAAATGAGTGATTTATTCTGACAAGTACAGCCATATTTATTTCATGTCAAACTGACAGACTTTGCTTCGCTATCCATGGTTACATCCAGACTTTGATTGCTATCCATGGTTACATCGTTGAAAACATGAATGCTGTCAGACCAATCAGAATTGAAAGACAGCTCATGTTTGCGCGATTATTTCATTCATCTGAAAATTCACGCTTTTGATTGGTTGTAACAGCTGTATTGATAATCGAAAACACTATGTTATCGATTTTGTATTTCGGCACCTGATTGGCTACTTACTGTTTGAGTTTTTGTAGCATGACAGCAGGATATAAATGCTATCATAATATATTCGTGTTCAGGGAATAAAAACACTACACTTCTATTCAAAACCCAATAGGCACTATCACAATTTGAATTGTCCTCACAATTATTATAAGACAATTCCAAATAATTATTGATTGAGCATGATTCGCATGATATAACCTAAAATAGGAATAATTTTTCAACCAAGACTGACGTGACATCTCTACATCTCTCTCTTCTCACTCCCTATGATATACGCTGCTTTATTCATTCAACGCTTTAATGTATTGTTAGTTGCATAACATCACTAGTACCTTCGATTGAGAAGGCTGTGGACAGTTGTGAAGGAATCAAAGAAAACAAAACTGTTTATATGTTGATAAATATCGTTACTAGGTGTGGTGTATAGCTTGAAAATGGACAGTGAAAATCGTTTCGGTTAATATAGTGTAGAAGAAATAAGAAATGAAGTCAAAGACTTAACGCCTCAAAATACCGTGCGTTCCAAAAAGTATGTTTGGAAACAATTCACAGAATTTTGTGAACAGCGAAATCATCAGCTAAACGAAAATACATCTGATGAAAGACTTGCCAATATTCTCACAGAATGGGCATTTAATATGCGGAAAACCGATGGCAGTGAGTATAAGGACATGGTAGTAAAAACTATTTGAAATAATACAGCTAAATTACTCCAAGAAAAATACTATCATGAATACAATCGAAAATTTGATCCATTCAAAGATATAACATTTGAAGTTGCTAGAAATGCCAAAAATACTAAAAGAAAACAACTACAAAATATTCCGGAAAAACGAAAAAAGTCATGTGTTTCATTTACATCGGAAGAATTGACACAAATTATCCAAAGTTGGGATGAAAATACTCCAAATGGATTACAAAGGAAACTGTATCATATAGCAGTGGAATTAGCTTGGCGGGGCGGTGAAGCATGCCGATGTTTGATTCATTATTTCAAGGAAGAAATAAATAACAAGGGAACACCAACTGGAAGACTGGAATATAACCCTATATTCGCGAAAACCGCACAAGGTGGATAAAAAAATATTGCAGAAAGTAAATGGCTTGTGCCAAATAAAGAAAATCAAGAAAATTGTCCAGTTCGTTTATTCAAGAAATTGATGTCAAAAAGGGGAGAGAACATTAAAACTGATCGATTATTTTTGACAGTTAATGGTAATTGGAATAAAGATCATAAAAGTCCTTGGTTTAGAAATATGCCAATGGGTATAAATGAAATAAGTAAATGGACCAAATTGTCAGCTGAAAAGATCGGTTTAGATACAAAAAACGTGAAAATATCAAACCATTCAAACAGATCTACAGCTGTGAGTCAATTGGCAAGTTCTGGAATTGGGGAACAACAGATAATAAAAGTTACTGGGCACAGTAGTTCAATGTCATTGAAACCATATTTACAACTGAGCAAAGAACATCATGCTGATATAATATCAAACCTCAGAAAAGAAGATAATATGGCGCTATGCGCTCGTGTGGTTTCCAAGCAACACAATTTGTTTCTCAAAATCGAAGGAATTTGTGTTTCGATAATCATCAATACACTTGTTGTATTACAAGCGATAAGCACACGTTGTTTCTGGATTGTGATTGGCCAGATTATAAGATGAGTAAAATAGTTAGTAGAAATACTATATATATAAGTACCTCAAAATATTCGGGTCATACATCGATAGAAAACCAATCGGAACGCGTGAAAAAAATAGGTTTCTAATTAAAATAAGAACGTTGTTGCTGCCTTTTGGTGTTCCCTGTATAGCTGGAGTACTAAAAATATTTCAGGTAGATTGAAAATGATCATTTATAACAGCATACTGTTACTCATTTTCAAATTTGTATTCCAACTACATTACAACAAGATGTGTGGCCTACGTAAATCACCCTGTAATTACCTACTATTATGCAAGAATCTAACAGTCGCAATTTTCCGACAAACATAGGCTAATGATAATTATAACAACGATCTATTAAGATTTCTAATTATTATTCATTGAACGTGTTATATAAGTTATAAAACAAAACAAGCGGATTAAATGAGACACATTAACCTGATGCTCCATTTCTTTCACGTCCGGGTGTTTATTGTTATTTGTTCATACTTTCATTTTTTATACCATTAATTTGTAGTTTCGTTCCTCGTAATAATGGTTTTTATCGACTTCAATCCACTCGCAAGCCACATGGTATTAGAAAGTTTTATTATTTTTATTTCACACTTCCCCAGTGAAAATACTCCAGATTGAGTAAGTCAGGCTCTGGACAAATAAACACAGAATCTAAATTATCCATCAATTGCAAAATCTCAAAAAATTTGTCTATAGGGTGTTTTTTTTTTATATTCACGTATATTGACTACAACACTCACAGAGACGAAATTTTCGAATTATCCATATTTTATTTTATCTGAATACTAGTTGATTCTGCGAACTTTATTGTTTTACCATGAACATTATTTCTAGAATAGAAGATTGTTCTATTAGGATCAAAATGACACTTTATTGTTTGACAAGCGAGTGTGAATTATGACAGTTTAATTGAATATGCGAACAGAACTATTCAATTCTTGAGCTTATCCACATGAAGTAAGAAGGGTTTCTGTCAGATATGTTCCATGACAAGGTAATTCCCAATACCAGCCAGGCAAATCAGAATCGAATGAGGAAGAAATGTTGACAACATAAATATGGGCAACAATTCTCGAATGGGGATCCAATAACTTCGTAGATTTCAATGCAAGCAAAACACAAGCATGCCTTTTCTCTAGAAAAGCCGATCCCACTGTGCCCAACATAAGCTTGTCAAGAGTAACCATACCCTGAAGACATCCATTTCGATGCTAAGTATTACTATCAGCAATAACCTTTGTTGGGAAAATCACGTGAGATCAATTGCTAGAAGTGCATCCCAAAAACATGGTTTTTTGTTTCGGGCCAAGAGCTATTTCACTTCCAGTCAGCTGCTTATGATCTATAAGGCACAGATCCGACCTATCCTGGAATACTGTTCCCGTTCTTGGAGTGCAGCACCCAAATATGCCCTGAAACTATTAGATTCTATCCAAAAAAGGGCAATTCGTCTCGTGGGTGATGCCTCGCTCACAATCTCACTCACTTCTCTGGAACACCGTAAAGTGGTTGGCGATCTCGCTCTATTTTATAGATATTTTCATGGACGATGCTCCTCTGAAATATCAACGATTGTTTCTCCCTTGGCAGTCCCCGCGAGATTAACCCGTCGAGTTGAGGCTTCGCGCCCCTTCGTGGTCACTTTGGAGACCTGCAGAACTTTTTTTCCAAAGACTCGTTCATCCAACGAACAGCGAGGCTTTGGAACACATTGACAAGGGAGGTGTTCCTCGAGACATATCACCTCCAGAAATTCGAGAAAAACATTAATTCCTACCTCATTTTCCTTGGTTCTCACGATGTTCTCTGAACATTACAGGATATCCCTTTTCGTGGGAACCAGAACATTAAAAAAAAAATGGGTTTTTAAGTGAAAGGTGGGGTATTTAAGCATCTTTTATAACTGTGTTCTGTTTTGTTTTCCGAATAATCAACTTCTAGCTCATTACGTCGTTCCTAATTCAAAACCATAGTTTTTAAGTAGATTAGCTTGACGAAAAAGGGGAACGTTCCAGGTCCAAATTCAAATAAAATGTCGAAATTCATCTTGTTAAACAAAATTGTTGGCGTTCTTTCCAAAGCACTCTTCACAAAATTGCTTTTTTTCCCAATTTTGATCAACAGGTAAGATTCGATCATATCGTGTGATACATTTTATTTATTCATTTATTTATAAAAAACTAACAGGTTTACACCTACTTACAAGTTTTCTAACCTAAACTAATCTAACCTAACTTCCACTTAGATCTAATAGCAATAATCAATTATAGAGCAAAAATTATAGAGCAAAAATTGAGCTGATGGGTTAAGTTGTATGATGTAACTTAGAGCCTTAGAGAATACAGGTATTGATTTTAATTACAGTAAATTCAACAAATCCTTTCGAAACTTGGCTAATTTGGTATCAAAAAAACAACTATTCATTCTGTCAACATACCTGTTACAGATTTGTTCATTAAAGAGCCACTTGTTATCGAAACATGAAAGAGTATGGGTCTGAGACGAAGTGTTCTTAAGGGTACTAGAATATTTATTTGATCTAAAAGGTACTCCTTCTCTATCGATCCATTCAATATTTTGTGTATAAATTCCATTTTAATAATAGTTCTTCTGTGCTCTAAATGTTGTATTTTAAACTCATCACGTATTGGTTGGTAAGATTCGAACCTTGGATTCACTTTGTGTTGACAGTAGTACAGATATTTCAAGAAATTATTCTGCACAGATTCCAAATTTCTTTTCAAGACCTGAACGTGTGGATCCCAAATTATGGATGCAAATTCAAGACGGCTGCGAACTAAATAAATAGTAATAAAGCAATTTGATCGATCATTGTAATCAGAAAAAAATTCTTCATGGCGCCCATAAGAAAAAACTAAGTTGTGTGTTGTAACTTTGGCATCAAGAACGTCATGGAAAATACAACGTGAAAATCAGATCCCCATGGTGGAGGCCGAAAAACTCTACATCTCATCAGGTCTCGACTATCCTGCTATCACTAGTGATACCAGTCAGACCTGTATCATCAAAAAGTTCGGATTTCTGAAATTTCAATGATGCAAGAATGTTTCCATCAATAATTATTGTATTTTCAACCTGCTATCATGTGACGCCCTGTAGTTATTCTGACATGCTTTCTTACTCCGTAACAATTTCATCAATATCGTTCTTCTATTCAACCGTTGTCTTATTAGAAAGTCATCACTGAATAAACGGATGGTAAAAATTGAAGCTACTTATACTTTACTAGTACAAAAAAAATTACGTTGCTATGCCTTCTGTTCCTATTCATGAGTACATAGGCGTAACCAAGATTGTTGATGGTAATAAATCTAGAATCATCCTAGAAGAACTACACATAACACTTGGAGAAATTGTGGATTTTTCATGAGATCATTGAAGGATTCTGGAAAATTGATTCAGACTTTTTTTTGAAATTTGTTGTTTATAATTTTGGATCTTTTGACACATTTAGATCCACAGATAGTTCATATGACTCCTATATGACTAGTTTTTCAGCCACAGTGTTTCGAAAATCTGATCCTTGCTGTAATATTTGATATTATTGATATTTTTTCCACCACAAACCTGAGAAATCATCATTATTCGAGGATTTCCTCTAATGAGAAGTATACACTTTTCAAACCTAGGTAAATAATGATGAATTGATAATAGCTATTTATGTATCAGTAGTAAAGTAGGCGTTTATGGCCTGTGGCGTGAATAATGGCCCGATGGCGCTAGCCGAGTGCCATTACACGCTGAAGGCCATGAACACATTTCACGTACGTGATAAATACAAAATTTTATGCACTAGCGACTTCGATAAACTAATATTCCCCCGAATTCAATTTCTGACGTATACATTCAGTAATCAAGAGAAGCGTAATGGACATGGATGATTTACATATGAAAATTATCGTACGAATATTGCAATTATCATTATAGTAAAACTCATTTCATTCATATTCATTCTTCAGAATTTTACAATATGCATGCTTAGTATATATACCTACCTAATTTTGACGTTGTCGAAATTTTACCTAGGTAGAAAGAAACGAAAAATGATCATGATACATTCCTAGAACCAGATATAGTTGAGACTACAAATCTCATTACAGCTGAAAGCAATAACTTTTGAAGTATGAAAGAAGTTTGGACTGATATGATTATTATCAATTCTAAATATTGTCACAGTACAAAATCATACTTTCATGTGTGAATTCGGCTAAGAATTCAAATAACCATGACTATCGGTAAGGACGCATTTCTTGACCAATCAGAACAGTTTCAGCTGGCTGTGACGATATGATATATTATGTACCACCCCAATGATGTTCAATGGTATCTTGTGCGATATCCATAAGGTTTAAATATTTCAAAACGTTTTGATGAATACTGTATTTTTAATATCTATCAGAATCTATGTCACTTAATGTATCACTCGGTTTAGTAGTTTTTCACAATTTCACCTGGAATTTTGATACAGCGTTAATTTTCTGACATCCGAGTCGAATTTCCTTTTAGTTTATTCGACAAATGAACTCCTAGGCTATAGATACTTTACATATACAGTGTGTCCTTTTAGTGCGTAATTCTTCGATATCTCGAAAGCCATAACCTATAGAGAAAAACTTTGACGATAAAATTTTTTCAGTTACTAAAATTGCTCATTTAAAAATTATTTTCAACCTCACTGGGTGTTTTATAAAAGCAGGGCGACTCGAAGAAGAGTTTTTTTAAATGGAACACCCAGGATTGTTCATTCGGAATTCATTTCGCCAAGGTTCACCTTCACATCGCTGTAAAAAAAATTGAAATCGGTTGCGGCGTTGCCAAGTTTTGATTGATAAATCTATTTTTATCATTATTGAAGAGTCATGTTGAATTGGGCATGGTATATTCATTTATTCAAATTTTGAAAATATTTTTGGCATACGGTAGGAGCAAGGTCCCACGTATACCAATCCAGTTATTTTGCGACATGTTCTTCAACAGGGTGCTCAATTTTGCATTTAGAATTTCGCAAGATTCAGATGACATTCATCAGAGTTTTTCAAATGAAACACCCTGAATTTTTATTCAACAATTTATTCCGACATCTTTCGCCTTTTTATCGCTGAAAAAAAAATCGGAATTGGTTGCGGTGTTGTCAAGTTATTGATAATTTCCTTATTTTTACTACTATTTCGGATTAATTTGTACGTCATAGTTCTTTCATTTATTTGTATTGGAAAAATATTGCGTTGCTACGGTATAATCTAATTTGTTCATTGACTATTCATATATTTTTTTACAAAAGGAACATTTACAGGCTCTCCAAGTTTGAATTTTTTTCGAAATATTTGTGTAATGACCTGTCAAACATCGCCACAATCAAATATATCTTGGATTGATTCGAAATTTTGCTGAATTCCCTCCCAAAAGCCACGTAGTAGAGGCATATTGTTTGTATCATTATGTTTACCTTCTTGTCCTTCTTCAAGTTAAATGGAGATTTGGATTGTGGGAATAACGACAATAAAAATAGCCCAAATTTCAAAAAAAATTTCTTATTTTCGCAATCCGCATCTTCATTGTTTGAATTGTAGAAGTTGTTTCAGAGACAGGCGTTGCTTTTGGCATGTTTGTTTGTTTCACATATTATTTGAATCATAAGTAACAAGATTACGGAATATTTCAAATTTGGACGATGCACATATCACAAAAATACCTGAATGATCTTTCAAGAACGTCGAATATCATGTGGCAAGCAATATTCCCACATTCAAATCAAATTGGAACCATCATGACGTACAAATTACCCCGAAATAGTAGTAAAAATGAGGAAATTACTCATAACTTGAAAACGCCGCAAGCGATTTTGATTTTTCCTTCTGCGATTGAAAGGCGAATGATGTTGAAATGAATCTGTTATGAAAAATAAATGGTGTTCCATTTGAAAAATTCTTATGATCGTCGTCTGAATCTTACAATATTCAGAATGTAAATTTTAGCACCCTGTAGAGGATTATCTCGCAAGATTACTGGATTGGTATACGTGAGACCTTGTTACTACTGTATGGCAAAAATATTTTCGAAATTTCAATAAATAAATATACCATACCCAATTGAACATTACCCTTCGATAGTAGTAAAAATTGGTTTATCGATAATAACTTGGCAACGCCGCAACCAAATTCAATTTTTTTTACAGCGATGTAGAGCTGAACTTTAGCGGAATAAATTTCGAATGAACAATACTGGGTGTTCCATTTGAAAAAACTCGTCTTCGAGTTGCCCCGCTTTTATAAAACACCCAGTATTGTTGGGAATATTTTCGAAATGAGCAACTTTAGTAACTGAAGAAGTTTTGTCCCCAAAGTTTTTCTCTTGTGATAATTGATTTCGAGATATCGAAGAATTACGCACTAAATGGACACACTAGTGCTGTTCTTTAATGTCCCCTCCTTTCATTCCTCGAACGGGTCAACTGAAAAAAATTAAACTTGGCATAAAGAAATTGATGCATGAATACTATATTTTGGAGTAGAATTGACAGATTAAAATTCCAAGATGGCGGCTGGGCGCCATCTGGTGAAAAAATAAAATGGAATTGAGTCTTGTTACACAACCCTTTGAAGCTCCTGACGAATACTTCACAACTTCCCACTTCCAAATTCAAACTGTAACGTCAGCGACTATCAACTTTTTTCATGGAATGGAAGCAAGTATTTTAATTTCATTTTCCTGAAATATATGCTCAGTTGACAAGAATATATAATACTTACTCTTTCGATGTACAGGGTGATTGACTATGGATTTCTCGACTTCAACAGCTGATATCTCGAAAACGAAAAAAGATATTTGATGAAATTTGGAAGAAGTTACTTGAATGATATGTCATTTTCTTCTGGAAAATGTGTTCTCTGCTTGATTTTATCATTTCATATACAGGGTATGTGAAAAAAAATTCCTTTTTCAAATGGAACCCCCTGTATATTATCGCATATTTCGAAAGAGCTATCTTTCCTGATTTTGAAAATATATACTTTTCATATATTCTATCTAGTGCTTGACGAAATATCAGCAAAATTAAATATTAATATTTGGTCCAAGTTAGCTATGGTTGAAATAGAATGAGATGATGAATAAGTGAATTGACATTTGGTCAACATTTCAGTGACATAAGTGCGCAAAATTTCGAAAATTTTTTCATGATGCCATATCCACTGGAACAAAGAAGAGATATTTTCGAGTGCTATTTTTCAATTAATAAAAATCTTGCTGAAACACTTCATGAGTTTATGAGGAGTTATCCAGGCAGGAGATTACCAAGTAAGAATTATGTAAAGTATTTGGCTGCTAAATTTGACAGAACTTCCAGTTTGTCGAATGTCAACAGAATAGTGAGAAGGCAAGACAACGAAGACGAGGAACTTCTTGTAATCCAGTATTTTGTTGAGGATCCTTCACGGTCAATAAGAAATGCAGTGAAAGAGTTTGGTTTCAGCTATTATTTTGTTCAACATACCTTAAGGATATATAAATATAGGGATTTCAGAATTAGACCATGCCACAAACTCAATTATGATGATAATGAGAAGCGGATTGAATTTTGTCTGTCATATCTGAAAGATTAAATTTAAGTAAGTATAAGTGTAAGTGTTTCAGCAAGATTTTTATTAACTGAAAAATAGCACTCCAAAATATCTCTTCTTTGTTCCAGTGGATATGGCATCGTAAGAAAATTGTCGAAATTTTGCGCACTTATGTCACTGGAATGTTCAAATGTCAATTCACTTATTCATTATCTCATTCTATTTCAACCATACCTAACTTGGACCAAATATTAATATTTAATTTTGCTGATATTTCGTCAAGCCCTCGATAGAATATATGAAAAGTATATATCTTTGAAATCAAGAAAGATAGCTCTCTCGAAATATGCGATAATATACAGGGGGTTCCATTTGAAAGAAAAATTTTTTTTCACGAACCCTGTATATGAAATGATAAAAAATATCTTTTTTCGTTTTTGAGATATTAGCTGTTGAAGTCGAGAAATCCATAGTCAATCACCCGTACTTACGATGGGATTTTATGGACTGACAAATTAAAAAAATGTCAGATTGAGATTTATTGTTTTATCTAAAACGATAACACAAAAAAAACACAAAATATGATATTTTGAATTTTAAATTATTCATTCTTATAAAAATATAAAAGTCAGAAAAGCAAGTGGCGCACAGCAATGAAATTCATCATAAATATTGCCGAATTAACTCATTGCGACGTCACTGGAATCAAAATTTGGAATCCTTGGAGATAAAAAAAAAGTCAATATTGATGTCAACGAAACCACCAAGTTTCATCAATATGAACATAAAGACTTCTGGTTAATCAATCTGAAACAATTTTTCATGAAAACATCGATATCCTTCATCGAGAAAATGAAGCAAGCTAGGACAAATGTGTGTATGCACTTTTTTCCATAAGATTCAACAATTTTCAATACAACTAAGAAAATGACAAAGTTCTCAAAGTCGAATGAAATGTTGAATAAATACGAGAATCTCAGAGTCATTTCCACAAATGTTCATAAATGAACGGAATGGGCGTGTAAACTTTGGTAGAACTTTTAACTCAAACCATGTTTATAATGATCCTTTCATACATAAATGATGATTGACGACATAGTTCGATCGAAAAATTTACTGGAATGTTCAATTTTTGGACATTAATAATAGTACCATCTGAAAACGGACCCTCTTATGACGTAGAAACCTCATCTCGCCATAGTTAAAAGAAGATACCAAACGCCGGACGGAGACTGAGGCAACTGATATATTAATTCTTTCAACTGTGATCTCGCGCTAATTCACTCTGCCAGAAATCATGTATCATTCAACTCTGTCTGGAATAGTCCTGTTTCAGTATTAGGGTTTTGACGTCACATCATCGCCTCGTTTTCAGAGGTACGAAAAATCGGTGATTTCAATAATTTTTTATAAAACGTAGGGTGCTCACAGCGATAAACGGTTTGCGGTGGTGAGCTAGTTTGGGTGAGCTCTATCGAATTATGGAATAAAATTTTTTTGTGATATGAGCCCATTGACTTTATTCATCTATACGAATTATTGCATAGATTTCGGGAGGATGTTTTTCGATATTCTGTGTGGCTTATAGCCAGGAGAGTAGTTATTTTTCTCTCGTTATCTACCTATTCTGTTCATTCATGAACATTTGTGAAAATGACCAAGTATGAGCTTCTCGTATTCATTTGATCTTCAATACCCTGTATATTATTCTGGTGGGAATAATTTTGGGACGACTGATTGTCATTGATTGTTGATACTCGCTACTGATTGCCATTTATTTTCGTGGCATATTTTTGAATCCGGAATTTTCTTCTTCAGGTTATTCGAAAGTTAGGTTTCTCAAATGAGGAGAAATTATTTTGTGCGTTACGCCAATGGATGTAAAGCGAGAAATCGTACGTGAACGCACGTTCATTTTTCACGTTCTGATTCTTCTGCCGGAGAGTCATATATTTTTTGTTTTGATCCACTCTTCTGCTGCTGTTATGTAATCGGGAAAGATGTATTTTGATCGTACTGAAACCATCGTTTTTTTTATAATATGTAAGGAATACCACAAATGATTCTATTCTGCCGGACAGCTTAAAGCCCAATAATTTCGCGAATGACATCGTTCATCAAAACTTTCGAGTCGTAGGCGAGAAGTTCTGGAATGCCATGAGCGGAATTGAAGCAGCAAGCTGGAGGATGTTAATCGAAGAATATTTCCATGATTATTATTGAATCAGACAATAAATGATAATATAGAAATCCTGTGCCGTCAAAATCAAATACTAATTACACAGTAATTATCATCACTGACGTTATAAACGTAAACAGTTCTTCGATGGAAAAACTCAATATAAAAAAAGAGTTCAAATTAGTTTTTGTAAATGAAATACCCTGTATATTTTCAAAGCTAGTGGAAGATCTTTTTCTTATGTTTACAATTATATGTATATGTACAGGGTGTCCCGAAATCGCATAGAAAGATTTCAACCACAGATTCTAGGTACGAAAATACTGAAAACATGTATTGAAAAGAAATATCCTCAGATATAATCATGAACATAAAAAATGTATATACAGGGTGTTGCGCAATTCGACCGACAACGCTTGACAGGTGATGGCCCTCGTGATTTCATAATCACTGAGATAGGGACATACGGTCTTCAAGTGTTCAGTTCTTGAGATACAGGGCGTTAAAGTTGAAAAATAAAAATAGTTGTTTCGCAATACCTATCTCAAGAAAAATTTACTATAATGCATTCAACTTCGGTATATGGTTTCATCTTTGAATGGGTCATTGTTTGTCCAGGAAGCCATTCCGAAAATTTTACCCAGTGGTGCACTACAGGGGGGTGTGACAACTTTTCCTCCCATATTTTCTACGCCACTGATACAATTTCAATTATTTTTCAATTTTGTTAAAACAATTCATCACCTTCAACTGAGCTGAAATGAACAGTTTTCGAGATATTCGACCCAAAATAGAAGATTATTGCAAAGGGCTATTTCATCATTTTCAGTAGTAGAAAATTGTAAAAATATTTTTATGGTGTTGAGTAGATTAGATACTATAATCAAATCTCATTCTGTAGCTGAACAGAAATAGTTATTCCACGCATAAAGATAAAACAAAAGTTTTTGTAATCTTCTACTACTGAGGAAGATGAAAAATTACAATGCCAACTTCTATTTTGGGTTCAGTCTAGTCACGTTCAGGAAGGCTTCGGGTTGGATTGCGTCGATCTGGTTGTGTTGGAAATTGATGATCTCGGAGCTTGGCAGTGCTTCGAAGGCTCTTCTTGGGGTAGTGTGGATGTCGTTGTAACTGACATGGATATAATATACAAGTTCTTGTTCGTTTATGAACCATTTGGACCATGCCGCGCTGAGGAAGGCATCGGAATTCTGGATCCAGGAGTGAATATTCTCCAGACAGAAACACTTCCTAGGATTAGAGTCCAAAAAGATGACTTCGCCGGTCATCATCTTAAGCAGTTGAGTCGACAGATAGTTGAGATAGTTGTCACCAGGTACAGATTATAAACAATAATGTTTCCATCTCAGATCTCTGCGGCACTTCATATTTAAATTGTATAGTACTAGATTTTTCAACGCTAACGTCACCAACTGATATCTATCTCCTGCGGATAAAGTGGTCAATGGCAATGTTCAGATAATGGTTTGATCAAAACTGTCCAAATATCCTACTTTCTCTTGGCAAGTCAGCGAACGATCTTGAGGCACTGCACAAATAGGAGAAAAGTCGGAAATGCATTCAGACCACTTCTTTCTGACGACTGCATTGGTAAGGTAGATCCAGAAGTGGATGCTCTTCAAACACAAACACTTCCAAGGATTGGGTTCCAAGTAGACGTTCCCGACAGTCATCATTTTTAGCAGCTCGGTCGGCAAATAGTTGAGGTAGTTCTGTTAGATTGACAGATTCACGATGTGGATCTTGGTTGGGAATGCTGTTTCTTTGATCACATCGGGCTCGTTGTGATCCAGGAATCAATACTCGAGCCTAGTCACGTTCAGGAAGGCATCGGGTTGGATTGCGTCCATCTGGTTGTGTTGGAAATTGATCTCTTGGTTTGACAGTGCTTCGAAGGCTCTTCTTGGAGTAGTGTGAATTTCGTTGTAACTGACATGTATGTATACAAATTTTTGCTTGTTTCTGAACCATTTGGACTATGCCTCGCTGATGACGGCATCGGAATTCTAGATCCAGGAGTGAATCTTCTCCAGAGAGAAACACTTCAAAGGATTAAAGTCCAAAATATGTCTTCGCCGGTCATCATTTTCAGCAGTTTGGTCGGCAGATAGTTGAGGTAGTTGTCACCTGGTACAGATTATAAACAAAAATATTTCCATCTCAGATCCCTGCGACACTCCATATTTAACTTGTATAGGACTAGATTCTTCAACGCTAACGTCACCAACTGAAATCGATCTTCTGCGGAAAAAGTGGTCAATGGCAACGTTCAGACAATGGTTTGATCAAATTGTCCAAATACTCGAGGTACCTCTGGGTTAACTCATTGTCGACCTTCTCTTGGCAAGTCAGCGAACGATCTTGAGGCACTGCACAAATAGGAGAAAAGTTGGAAATACATTCAGACCACTTCTTTCTGACGACTGCATTGGTGAGGTAGATCCAGAAGTGGATGCTCTTCAAACACAAACACTTCCAAGGATTGGGTTCCAAGTAGATGTTCCCGACAGTGATCATCTTCAGCAGCTCGGCGGGCAAATAGTTGAGGTAGTTGTGTTCGATAGACAAATTCACGATGTGGATCTTGGTTGGGAATGCTGTTTCCTGGATCACTTTGAGCTTGTTGTGGTTCAGGAATAAATACTCAAGTCTTTTCACGTTCAGAAAGGCATGTGGTTGGATTCTGACGATCTCGTTATGTTGGAAATTGATGATCTTCAGACTTGGCAGTGATTCGAAGGCTCGTCTTGGTATAGTGTGGATTTCGTTGTAACTGACATCGATATATCCTAGTTTTTTGTTGTTTTTGAACCATTCTCTGTTCCATATACTCAGCGCATTGTGGGACAATGCTAACGAGACGATCGATGTTAGGTTGGAGAATGCTCGACCTTCGATGGTGTCTATCTTGTTGTACATTAAATCCAGTGCTTCGAGGCTGGGGACCAAGTTGAAAACATCTGTAATTTGAAAAATCAAAATTAATCAACATAGATTTTCGGTATTTATACCACAAGAATATAAAGTGGCTTTTTTTTGCATACACGAGAAATTTTTAGCCGTATAGGTGGCTAGTTTTGGAATCTCGCAAGTGCTTTATATTCGAGTTTTGAAGATAAGTGCACAAAAAACGGCCAGGACTGTAACTTTTGAATTATGCGAGATAGGGATTTGAAAATTGGTGGCAGCTAGTATACCAAATTGCTTATTAATTGACGAAACACAATTTTTGTACTATCACTTCTGATTTTACTTTTGATTTTCAAATGGGACACCCTGTATTGTATTCCATAATCGGTTAGGAATTGTCATCTATAATCGGTTAGAGATTGTTTGATAGGGTTATTTCAAACTATTACGCAGATATTCGCGTTCTAAGTTTCCATATGGTCAATGAGTGTGACAGAGAAAGAAGTTTTGATATTGCGCCGAAGTCACACCCATTGAGCATATGGAAACTTCGAACGCAAATATCTTGTTTGACATAACCCTATCAAACCGGGTATCGTTGAATTCGTCATGTTAATTTCTAACCGATTATGGAATACAATACAGAGTGTCCCATATAGAAATCAAAAGTTGAGGTCGTATCCGGTGGAACTGAAAGTGATAGAAGAAAAATTGTTTCATCAATTAATGAGCAATTTGGTATACTTGCTACACACCAATTGTCATAACCCTTTCTAGAATCATTGAAAAGTTACAATCTGGCCGTTTTTTGTGCACTTCTCTGTATACATGATTTTTTTCTATTATTCATTTTTACACATAATAATAATAATACAGGTGAGTAGGTATTTTTGTAGAAGGACTTCAACAGGTTGAAGACGATGATATTTCCGAAATATTGAGTTTGTTATGTGTGATTGGTATACCAAATTCTAATTGATTAAGTATTTTGAAAATTACAGGAAAAAACTTGAGAAATATTGAAAACATCTCATTCATATCAGAATCGTACACCCTGTATTTAAAAATGAAAATGCTTTCTGATATTTGTTTGCACTGTTCATAAATAGCCTACTTTTGACACTTGAGGGTAATCAAAAATGATATATTCATGACTTTGTGTAAAAGTAAACGTTCGAAACGTTAAACTGAAAACTTTTTATATAAATACAAAACTCATTCATTTCCACAAATGTTCATGAGAGATAAAAACAACTACTTTCCTGGTTAATGCACCACACAGAACATTGAATTACATCCTCACTGATTTCCTCAAAGGTCCTGCATATTTCAGTGTTAATTCACACCAATTTGTAGAGCACCGGTGTGTGGTGCTATTTCTGCACATGTCCTCGTGAGATTTGTGATTTCGAAATCGATGTAAAGAAATACCACTCTGGTGTGTTATGTGTAATATTTTCTGATAGAGTTCGCACTGGCCTGGTGTGAATTACAATACTATTGATCATGAAAAACATCAGTATATGTAAAGTCACACCGGAATGAGTTTACAAAATCATCATCGAATGATCAAATCTGCAATGAATACGGTGTTTATTTACACCAGGTCATTGAAGTTTTAACCGGAATTGTGTCAATTCTAATTGAGGATAGTTTTTCATCTGACACGAATCTCCAGAATTCTGACACATTTAGGTATGAAACAAAATTGCTTCAATCAATTTGTAATCCATTATAGTGTGAAATATTTTTGTTGAGATATATAGGGTGTCCCAAAATTGCTGGGACACAGAGCTACCACAGGTAATACAGGTCAAAATAGGTTGCTTAGACCCAGCTTCTTTATATTGAAAAATGTAGGTACCGTTTGTCCGTGAGACGAGTTCATATAGTTTTCATAAATAAACACATTTTCGTTCGCCATTCAAAAATGTGTGGAACAAAGAAAAAAATTGTTTCCTTCGGAACTATGTGGATTACGAAACTTTTACAAGAGTAACAAAATGAAGTTGAATAATCAGTCATCTCGCTTGAAAAAATTTAGAAACCTATTTACCACCTCTGAGAATGTCCTGAAAAAAATTTTAGGTGGTGAGGGTTGTTTCAAACCTTCTACAAGTTCTTTAGTTAGAGTTATACTCTATAATTTGTTTCACTTATTTTTGAACAGCGAACGAAAATGTGTTTATTTATGAAAACTTTGAACTCGTCTCACGGACAAACGGTACATTTTTTTATATAAACAAGTTGGGTCCAATCAACTCATTTCGACCTGTATTACCTGTGGTAGCTCTGTGTCCCATCAATGTTGGTGTTGTGTCGAAACATCGAGACAATTGTTTCTGATTTTGACTCCTCAGCTACGATAAACTTTTCTGTGCATTTGAATGATGTTTTCATACACTTCATGATGTAAACAATCATGCACTTTACACTCAAAGAGCAAAATGATCCGTTCCAGTGAAGAAAGACAGTGCTAAATCAGGGCCTACGGCTAAATACTGCTCAACGTTTACTACGAATGGCTGTGGAACTCTGGAGTGTGGAACACAAAGAAGCATCAGGATATGAAATAACCAAGTATATGTACCTACTTTCATGATAACTTTGTGAACATAGGCAGTAGGTACTCAATTGAAATCATCATTATGAGTTCTTGGAAATACTTCCGTTGGCAAAGAATACCGAAGCTAGATATAGGACAAAACGATGTGCTGACTTAGCCTGTCGAGTACGTCTGACGAGTGGTATACCAAAATTCATGAAAGCTCCTGCAGTAATTACGGAAAATGATACAGAACGATGCAGTCGTTAATTATAGATGGCATCATCCTCTATTGATATTGATTTCATCAACTTCTAATCATTATTCTACATCGCGATGTTCAAAGTGTAATATATGAAATAGGTTTATGTAATATAAAATAGTGGTTTGATTATCAATCTCATTACTAGGTGAATATCTTGAAGAGAAATTATTTGTGTGAATATGGGTCATTCATAAAATTGATAGTCACATGAAAAATATGAAAGTTGATCACTTTCATGATATAAATTTTGAAAAATAACACCTACTAATGATAATTTTTCAGAATATATCAACTTTGTGATTCATAGATAGTATAATTTGATGTTTATTTTTTGAATTCAAATAATGACTATGAAAAGTATGATTCCGAATTCAGATTTGTCATAATGTATCACGAATTACACCGTCGAACCCCACGATATCAAATCCCCAATACTCATGATAGGATAGTACAATTTTGGTGTTGAATAGAGTTAGTGTTAATTCTAATAGCCTGGAATTGAAATAGACACCAACAGTTTTCTTAGAGTGTAGAGTTTAGTAATATAACATGTGAACTCAACCATGAATAACATCAACTTGGCGGTTATTGTCTATTCACAGTTGGGTGGACATATACTTAGTTTATAAGTATAGCCCACTAGGAGAGAGTATTTAGTTCAAATCTCCTCCTGAAGATGCTAACATAGTTAGCAAAACACGTGTTGAGGTGTAAAAAATCGGTTTGGTTAGTGGTAAACAGTTTGTTGTGTATTATCGTGCCAAAGGTTCCAGTCTTCTATATATATGACTCTTTGTGATGTTTTAGAAGCCAAAAATCTGTGACGAACTAACGAATCATCCTAAAGTTTCATACCATACTAAGAAAACACCCTGTATTTGTACTGAGGAATAACAAGGTATCACTGACTATTAGTAATTTAGATCTCTTTCTCTCTTTTTTGGATGGTCCTGATGTTCATCGAATTCAGGAGACATGTAACAGCTTGTAGTTGTTTCATTTGGAGTGATGAAAATTTGAAATTCAAAAGGGTTTCATTATAGAAACTCAATGAAATTATTGGCAATCTTCTGAGACCGATTAGGGTATGGAGAATATTTTGATAATATCGTCTGAGTAATGATCTTCGGATTTCTAAGCCTATCAAGAATCGAAATGTCATTGTATTCGGGCCACAGCCAACTTCATGTATATCAATAAAATGCAATTCAACAGTCAATTGATAAAGGAATATCAAATTGTGATACATAGTTGAATAGATAATTTTAAGGCGAGTATAAATATTCAGGATGCAATTCGAAAAGAACAAAATGGTTCTACTTCCAATCAAAGAGGTGGTTGCAAAAGATTGTCGAGGGAAGCGCCATCATCGATATAATGTAACCCTTGTGAATTCGAAATGTTTATCTCTTCAAATGAAAAAACTACAGGCTATTACTTGTCTCCTGTGTCACCCGGTATACCTTCCGGTATCTCTCTGAGCTGGGTATCCCTGATGGCAACTTTCTTGAGACCCGGCAGATCCTTAAAAGCTTCCGGCTCCAGCACCTCCAACTCTATTCCGGTGATCGAGAGCGTTTGCAGCTTGTCCAGCTTTCTAATCGAATCCACACCAAGCCGCTGGATCGTTTGGTCTGGGTAACCATCGATGATCAAATGGTTGATCTCCTCATCGAATTTCTCGGGTCCCAGGCAACCCGTCAACTTGTTGTATTGTTTGCGGAAGTTCAAAGGGCCCCAAGCGACACTCACAGTGATGTTCCTGAGGTATTCGCAATTGTTTAGTTCGGTGCTGTGGATGGTTGGCAGCTGCTGTGCGAAGAAAATGGACGCCAATAAAGTCAAGCGGATCATATCGAGTGGTTTCACTTGAGGCATATTGATCACTGATACCGTTTTCCACTGGACTGGAATTTTGCACTCATTGTATATCGATTATCGAATGATTATGACATAACATGATAAATGAAGGAAAACATCATTTAGTGTATGAAATGTTCGAGCTAGTGCGACGAGTGGAACTGAAAGACGGTATGACTGAGCTAGCGGTCGAGGTCAAGAATTGATTATGCTGTCGATGGTCACAGGGGCGAATTCAGGCATAGTAGTTCCATGAACCGAACGCTTGCTGGATATTGTGATGATATTTCCCTTAGAGGGGCTCTAGAAACATCATCAGGAAGACAGGAGTACAACTATCATCCAGTAACACGCATTCCGGATTGTTATCCAACATCCCAATGATTCCTACATGCACCAGCATATTTCCGAACACTCAATATATGCCGCGGTGACAAATAACGTGTCAGGAGATTCTGGAATGTTCTGGAAACATTCTATGAATTAATTAGAGAGGGAGGTATTGTTCTAAGAAGCTTCTAGAACAAGAAGAAGGGTACGGAAGATCATTCGGGAACGTTCGAGTAACAAAGCCTACCAAGGGATCTCATATATAAGGACGGCCGAACAACTGCAGTCAGTCAGTCAAGCAGCGAGTATCAGAGAGACAGTCGAGAAGTTCGATATGAATTAGTATGTTTCTTTAGTTAAAATAAATCAGTTCGAGAATACGGTGTCGTGTTCGCTTCTGCACCCGAATAACGTAACAATATGTTTAGTGTTTTACCATGGATCATTCATTTCATTCACTGAAGTGTACTACAGATGAGTTATCAGAAGAGCCAAGAAATCTCTAGTCTGGATAGTTGAGTCAGTGAATAGTTAAAAAGTGGCTGCTTCGATAATATGCATTCTGTTGAATTGAATGATGAATTCCAATTGCGAGATACCAACTTTCCTGAACTGAAATCAGTAATTTATAGTATGAAAAAGAACAATAATGCATCAGGAGCCGATGAAATTTCAGCGAACGTTTTCCAAAACCTTCCTGATTCAGCATTATCGGTTCTTGTAATGTTCATGAATTGATCATTCCGATGTGGAGCATTTCCTTGAACAATCTCTAGTGAATCCTATTCATAAGGGTGAGGATTCATAAGATCCAAACAACTGCCGACCCATTCCTCTTATACCAACGTTAGCGAAAAACTGGTTGAAATCAGAGTGTTGGACTACTTGAGAAGAAATAATATATTGACAGAACAACAATTCGGATTCCTGCCAAATGAGAGCACGAATGATGCCCTGTTTCCTTTCATGAAGCAGGTGTATTCTGGCCTCAACAAAAGAGCAGCAGCTGCGGCAGTATTTTGTGATTTCTCCAAAGCTTCTGACTGCGTGTATCACGAAATATGGCTGCGGAGGCTGCAGCGATATCGTTACATGAATAACAGTCTGCTCTGGCTCGAGCCTTATCTTAGCAGCGTCTCAAAGGCCTCAAACATAAAGCATGGGGTGCCACAAGGCTCAGTCCTTGGACCAATCCTCTTTCTTCTCTACATGAACGATATGGATTCCCTAAATATAAACGGTACCATCACATTATTTGCTGATGACACAATCATCCTTCGGCAAGAAGAGAATCAAATATATAATACAGGATATAAAATGAATTGTGTAAGCAATAGTATTATCGATGTTCAAATGCCATTCTAACATTTTGGAACACATCTCTTGGAATATATCGGCATTCTGCATTTTATTTTATTCGACTTTATGTTTTCCGTTCACCCTGTAGTGGGTGGAAAATAAGTCTTGTACAGGTGAATACTACTGACTGAGACCGTTCATTTGAGATATCACAAAAGAGGCAGTGCCATTTCACATTTCAAAGATGGAGTGAGTCGCGCCGACGGGGTGACTCATCCCTTGACCGAAATATGGTGGTTCTAGTTCCACCTAACTCTGTAGCATTTGTGCCAAACGGCGTTTTCCCAACTTTTTTATTTAGCGAGATATTCGCATTGAAAGTTTTCAAATTTAGACCCTCGACTTTATGTTTTTCGTACATCCTGTAGTGGGTGGAAAAAAAGTCTTGTACAGGTGAATACTACTGACTGAGACCGTTCATTTGAGGTATCACAAAAGAGGTAGTGCCATTTGACATTTCAGAGTTGGGGTGTGTCGCGCTGACAGGGTGACTCATCCCTTCACTGAAATATGGTGGTTCTTTTTTATTTCGCGAGATATTCGCATTGAAAGTTTTCAAATTTACACCCTGTATGGCAGGAAAAAGGACGAATCAAGGTATGTTCATGATTGTACGAATTCCGCAAAATTTACGCAATGAAGTTGAAATATTTAAACTTTCTTACGAATTCGGCTGGAATCGTAACCACAAAAAATGTGTTGTTATTTTGATAACATCAGAATAGGGAATTAAAGAGCGGACAGCAGAGGCCGAAAAAAGACGAGACTAGACTACAGGTAAGTACAGAATTATAATAAAAAATTCCATCATTTCTTCATTTGATTGAATTTTCTCCTCTGGATGGATTCTCTGGTCGAATTAAAAATTTTGAAGTGCCATCTGTATCGGCTCTATAGAACTAATGATGTATCCAGAAGCAAAAAAAGGAGCTAAGCTGTTTGATCCATTTTTAAATGCCGAAAAATGATTAGTACAGCCTCGTTCGATAAATGCGACTGAATGACCCTAATGAATATTTCAATTACTTTCGTGCAATGTGCCTTCAATTTGATGAACTTCAATCAATGGTGGGACCAGAAATAAAGAAATTATATATAACAGCAGAACTTTTATCTCCTGCATATTTTGTCGCATGAGTATGAACGTCGAATTCTGTTGGGAATTTCGTATTTTGCGATTCGCATAAATTTTGCGGAATTCGTACAAGCATGAACATACCTTCAGTATTGAGGAGATATCACATTATATGTTTTCATTAATCAATCTCGAATTTACCATTTCCATTTTCAGATTTCAGTAGTGAATACCATGTTCTGTCTATATTATCTCCGTTCAGAAGAATGCAAGCAGATTCCTTGATTTATCTACTCTGGTTGTTATCTTCTTCTCCAATGATTTCAATATCATTCCACTCCGCCATAAATGTTGTCTGTCTTCAGTAAGGATATGTTCAGCTGGTTTCGATTTATCGATATATCTTTTCTTTACAGTATTGCACCTATGTTCGTCCTTACTGAAAGAGGTCTCTTGGTTTCACCTGTATAAAACTTTCCCCCCAGACAGCACCAGATATTCCATGAATCTCCCTATCATATTCCTTTCGGAATATTGAAATATTCTAGAAATAATCTGGAATATTCCGGAATATCTGTGGAATATTCTCTAAATATGCGAATGGGAATTCCTCAGATAATCATAGAATATACCCAAAAGAATATTCTATGTTGAATGTTCCTGGAATATTCCAATAAACATATTCGAAAATTAAAAAAAAGTGACCCAAGTAGGGATCGAACTCGTGACCTCAAGACTATCAGAGCAACGCCGCCTTGACCACTAGGCCAGTAATCGAATTGAATAATTTTATACATATCAAGTTCTTGTGAGAGCATTGTTCAAAATCGGATCAATAAACACTTTTTGTTTCAAAATCTCCTCACATCTAATTGATGTTCGATACTCACATCTCTGAAATAATAAATGGTATTTATGTGTTGAGAAACATAGGAATATTCATGGAATATTTCATGAATATACACCACAGAATATTCAGTTGAGAATATTTCATGAATATACCGCGCAGAATATTCAGTTGGGTATATTTCATGAATATACCCCACAAAATATTCAGTTGGGTATATTTCATGAATATACAGCAGAGAATATTCAGTTGGGATTATTCCTGGAAGATTCATACCTGAATATTCCCTGAACATGTCCGACTATTCACTTTGGAATATTCCTTTTAGATGTTCCAGAGGCATGTATATATTCTAGGAATAATCGATGAATATTCGGAATATACTCCTCCTTTTTAGCATATTTAGAGAATATTCTATGAATATCCAGTGCTGTCTGGGCCAAACACAAGGTATACTGTAAATACAATTTTTTGACGAAGTGAACATTTGATATTTTTTCTATATACCTTTATTTCTCTTCTCCGAACCTTTTTTCAATACAAATTGTCACTGACAAGCTAGTGAATTTTTTTCAGGCTCTCTGATAGGAAAATTCTTCAAACGCAGTGACATTTTGGGGCAAATCATCTGATTTGTCCTTACTACACGTATATTGAAATAATATTCGTATTTTCATTTTATAGAAACGAGGAGAAAAAATTCAAAAAAATCTGGCATGATGGTCTGAGGTAAACACAGGAGTGTCGATGATATTTTAATGGCTTTTTGTTTAGGTCATGATAAAAGTCATGTTATAGAGAGCCATAAATAAAAAATCACCTTCTTAGGACAAACAAGTCACCATATCGTGGGCCTTGGTTAGACATTTTATTCTTCAAGCTATGTTCTATGTTATTGATGTACTTATAGAAAATCTCTTATCATTTGTGTATCAGAAAGTTCATATACTTATCCATGTTCATGAGAGGAAAAAGTGAGGAACTTTTTAATGTTCCTCATTTCCTCTTGGTAAATGTTATAACCAGTTTCTCATGAAATCGATCTACAGCTATCCTAAACTTGAGTTGATTGGGTGAACCTCAAAATATTGTCAGTCTATAGGGCCTCTAAAATTAACAGTCCACCCCTGCATTTTCATCTCATCTTATCGACTGCAGAGGTTATGATCGAGAGAATATGCATAAATAACAGAAAAACATAAACAACATGGTTGTACACGCTAGTCGAGTTTACGTCACATATCTATCTCATATTCATTATTTAAAATCATCACATCTATATTTTTTTCATTAATGAACATAATCACCTCTTGTCCCATCAATGAATGACCTACAGATAGGTGTAGAGTGCGTGAACACGAACCCACTAAGCGATTTCTTCATAAACTTGTTCGAGGTGTTTAGACTGAACAATACTATAAATAGGACCCCTTGTATATTGGAAATCTTTTCGATACATTGGGTTTTTATCAATATATTGGATTTATCCTTCGAAATATTGGCACAAGTAAATTTATTATAATATTATATTCAATATTCATTCGTTTGATAAAATCATGTACCTACTTATTCTTAAATCACTTTTTTCATTTCTGATGATTTCACAGTCAATTCATACTTGGTTCCTTTTATTTTTCAGAAATAATGCCTCCTGTGCGGTGGAAATCTCTATGCAGTAAGTATTCATTTCATCAGGTTTCCATGTATCTGCATCAACTAGGTATACAGGGTGATTTTTCAATCTATCTGCATCCACTGTCAATCATTCTTTGAACCGGAACGTACATTTTGAAATTTTATTTCGTATCTGAATCCAGTGATGTATGACAAATTCACTTTTATTCTTAGAAGTAATTGAGGAAAAGAATATTCATTCTCGTTGAAATTGTAATTTTCCTAACAAGTGCGGGAAGTGATATTTTCCCGCACGCGAATGCCGTTGACCCGAACGAAGCGAAGTGAACAATCAATTATTATTTTTCAATATTTCTTCATGTTTACAATAAATAGTGCAATTTGATGGATGATTTTGTACAAACTTACCCAATACTGCAACAAAAAGAAAAAAAATCATACTGTGTCACCCACCACTCATATTTTGCGAGAATATTATAGAAATGTTTTTCCCGCACTAGCAATGCTATTGTCTCCGTTCAGAAGAATGCAAGCAGATTCCTTGATTTTTCTCTACTGGTTGTTATCTTCTTTTTCAATGATTTTGATATTATTCCATCCATCCTCGGTATGTAAACAATTATTTTGTTCTTCCGTACGCGAATTGAATATCTGCTATGGATTTATTAATGTTGTTCATTTTGACACGCATCTTTTTCAACCTATATTTTATGTGTAAAAATAGAATCCTCAAATTAGGGACTATAGGTGCATAACATATGATATGTATAATAATTACCATGGGACCTTATAATATTATTTGAATAATTATTATTGACTAGTAGTAAGGGAATAAGATATCTCAGGTCGAAGATATACATAATAGTGTAGGTATTAGCAATGGAAAATGATTATTTAAGATTAATAACAACATTCCTCCGTGACTTTTACTTTGGTGTCAATGAAATATTTTCTTCTATTTAGTAATCAAGTAGGTACCTAATTGGTGCAATAATTGTTGACAGTGTTGAAAACATGTTGATTATAAACTCGCAAGGTTATTCATTGATTCTTACAAGTATACAGGGTGTTTCCGAAAATCGGTAGATAAATTCAATGAGTAATAGAAAAAATAATTTTGAAAGATATTTCTGAGCTTCAAGGTCTGCCTGTAATTTCTTTGAACGTTGACTTATCGATCAGAGCTCAATTATTGCGGAACCCAAGTGTTTGCTTTCAGCGACGTCAGAAGCACCAGACATTTCAATGATTTCTGCGTAGTAGCCAGACGTTCAATAAAAGTTGAAAGTTGTGGTACGATGAGAGCGCATATTTTGTCAACAAATTGAGAAAAAATTGGTTGTTATCTCTAGCATGTCATTGTGAATCATTCATTAACCCGTTTTATTGACGCTCCATTTCGGAATCACCTTATTGAACTCATGAAAAAATGAAGGTATAGTTACATATTAATTATTAATGTTCTTCTCAGTATCGACTTAATTTGGAAGAACTTGAAGATAACATTAGTTATATCTGGTTTTTGTTAGCTTGCTTGTGATTTTTTATGATAACTAGATTTGGTAATTTGTAGAAATATATCCATTCCATCTGAAGAATAAAAAAATGTACAACCAATATCAATCAATTCTCATATATCGCTCAATCTCAATACCTTCCTGATTCAGTTATTCATACCATATCCATAAATCTGTAACTTCAGTATTTTTCATTAATACATTTTCAAAATCGATGTCTTAGTTTCAAGATGTAGCTCTGATCACACATTTAGTTAAGTTGCTACTTTGTAGACAGGTTTTCTGAAAACTTAAGCAACATAGTAAAGGTTCCAGACTTAAGAATTGATTAAATTATATATCTATTTAACTGTACAGAACCCACTCTCTCTATACATATTTATTCGCATATCTTCCAGATCGCCATAATGTAAATGCACTAATTTTTCCTCATGTACTAATTATTGAATCGAACTGAATAAATATCTATCTATCTATGTTTTTGTTGATTTTTGATCAAGTTAGGTATATCCAAGAAAAAGCAATAAAAGTCACAGAGTTTGTCGACCACGAAAATATTTTTTAATAAGTAGTGTAACTAGTTTCGGCCACAGGCCATCATCAGACACAAAATGATGTATTCGGAAGTACCTGAAAGATAATTATGGACATTGTTAAGAAATCAAAAAAGAGTCATAGAATCGATACTAACCTTTTAGCAATACATATTGAGAGCAACAATTCATATAAAATCAACAGCCTAGGTCAAAATTTCACAAAATCATTCCTGAATTCAAAATAGGTTTACATCTGGAGGAAGTCCAGTAAAACCAGGTCAGCATTTTATTATTGATGAACATTGGCACAACTTATGAAAAAATCTTGAAAAATTCTCTCACGTGAGATTCATCAGGTTATGCAAATTGCTAATGGAAGCTACAAGCTACAACCGAATTCGAAGAACCAGAAACATCATAAATCACATGAAAAGTGAAACATGACAAAGAACAAGTGACATAAGTCAATGTCAATAACACATGACATACAAATAAAAATTAAATTAAGTGATGACACAGAATCATGACAATGTCAAATATGATATAACTAATAAGACATAAGACTGAGATGTTTATAGGCATCTCACATAAGACATTAACAAGAACCAAATATTTAGAAGAACAACAATAGACCAATATGGGTTATAATATGTTATGATGCTAATCAATGAAATATTAAAGTACGAAAAATCAAGCCACGTTCAAAATTGGTTTGATCTTTAAGGTGAAATAGGGATCATTTATACATTTTTGAATTTCTAGAATTTCCAATAGGTTCAACATAGAGCCTTTATAACAAATGTGGAGGAATTCAATGTTGTCAGATATATCAAAATCATGATTAGATTAAATTATATGGTTTGAGAAAGAGGAGCTTGTGTTGAAATTATCAATTTTTCAATTCCTATTTATCAATTTGTTATGTTCAGGGGCTCTAATTTCAAAACTTCGTCCCGTTTGACCGACATAAGAGGAGTTGCAATCATTACAATCAAGTTCATAAACTCCAGATTTTTCAGAAGTAGGGATTTTGTCTTTAGTGTTCACTTAAAAGGTTCCAAGGTTGGAGTTGGTTTTAAATGAAATATTGAAATTGAAACTTGAAAACAGTAATTGATTATTGATAGCAATTTGTATTATTATATTAATTTCACTATTGAAAGCTGAATCAGAAAGGGGCCAAGTGAAAGCTCTATGAAAGAAACAGTTGGAAGATATGCAAATTTATGAAAATATGGGTGATAGTAGGTTTTCTGTAAACTTGGAAGTCTAATCTGGAAGTATCAATATTTTTTGTGATGAGTAGATCAAGAAAAGGTAGTTTGAGACTACTCTAATATATAAAATTCTCCTGTCCAGATCACGGTGTTAGTGGTCAAACTCCTTCGAAACGGCTCGAACGATTCGTATGAATTTTTTTGTGCGTATTCGGTAGGCATGTTTCAATAGATAGCCAAACTCGAGGCCAAACTGAAAAGAAGTAGAAAATTGATAGAATAGTTTAAAAACTGAAGAGATAGATTGTCGAACCAAGAAGAAGTAGAAAAACTGAAGGAACACAATTTGATGGACAATCAAACTATTAGGAAGTAGAAAATAAAATAATAGAAGTGTGTTGATGAATATTTGACTGAAATAATATTTTCCAGAAATAGTGATTATGGCAAAACATCGTTTGCCGGGTCAGCTAGTTAAAAAATATTTTCGTGGTTGACAGACTTCAGTTGGGTATAGTTTAGGTTGAATATTTTATATTGCACACTGCACCGGAATATGATATTCTTATAAGCTTGCAGTTTTCATTACAGTCAACACCTTTCTCTTGTACCAATTACAAGGCAAAGCACTGAAACAGTTTCTTATCTTCTAATTATTATTGCATCAGTAATGAGAGCCTTTAAATACTGAAATGCTCGTTATTGCACAATAACATCCTGTGGTACTGGTTTCTGTATGAATGTTCAAAAACAATTGTAATATGGTTCTTAGGTTGTTGACCATGGCATAATGGTAAATGTTATTTCGGCAACCATCAAGTACCAATAGTACCCATTTCTTGGACGCCTTTTTTTTGGGCAACTAGCAATTTTCTGGCCTAGTCCAGAAAAAACATAGTTATACTGGGTGTTTCTTGAGTAGGTGTAGAAAATTCAGGAGCATATTGCTGACTTCAAAACAAAGAGAAAAGTTCGTAAAAATATGTGTCCGAAAGTTATCCGTTTATGAGATACAGAGTGCATGTCAAAGTGGAATTCTTATTTTTGTTTTTTGTTAATAAATTTCAAAATAATTGTGATATTGGGATGGAATTTGGTATCCAGAGGTAATTTTCAATGACATCAATATCAAATTTTATGTTAGTTTCTCTCTTTCGTGGGGGTGGCGCCACCTAACATGTCTTTTGAGTCTTTTGAAAAGTCATAACTTTTTTGTGCGTACCTGTATAACATTTTATAGTAGAAAAATAGATTTGTAGAACAGTTTTGTGTAAAAAATATAGCCTTGGTGGAGGTCGATGCATTTGAATTAATTCCATGGGGCTCGTAAGTAAATATCAGAAAAGATACGACAGTGCATTTTTTTCTTTCATTCAATATTCTCCTACATTCAACATTGGAATGTAGGCAAAATATGATTCTCACTTCTTTGTACCTACTTTTTTGGACTCTCCCGATTTAAAAATATAACAATCAAGTGAGTACTTGCAAACATATTTTTATAAATCTCTTGCGACTGATTTTCGATATCAAGATAGTGTAAGCTCGACTTGACATACCCTGTGTATACCTGACTGAGAAATGGAATGTTACCAATTTTGTAATGTTTAAAACAATATTGTTCGAATTTCAAATGAATATTGATAGACAAGTATTAGAATATTCATAGATTCGCAATCGACCTGTATAGACAAATTAATTCTGATGGGTATCTGAATAAGACCAAAAAAATTCAAGGGGTGATTCATAGTGATATTCTAGCAAATAGAAGTCATATACATGTATCCTAACTTGCTCCGTTTCTGAGATGCAGGATGTTGAAGTTGGATGTATTGATTGTTTTTATTTATAACCCCCTGTATAAGCTTTCATGGTGCCAAAATTCAGTATGGATGGGGACTGAGTGAGCTCCAAGATTTCAAAATGATTTTAATTGGGGTCATTGAGTAATATCAATGGAAGTCTTGAAAACACCTATACATCAAAATTTGGAGTCAAATCGAATTTTTATTGTTTCCTCATAAAATAAGATAGATACAAAAATTACACAGAGGATAAAGAAGTTGTTATCTGAATAGTTCAATCTAAGAAAATTATGATACTCAGAAAAACCGGTGGTGTACAATGACATTCACCATGGATATTGATGATTCTATCTACTGTGACGCCACTGGAAATATTAGTTCGAATCAAATTGCACTAGAAGAAGCTCCATATTACAATTGACAAAACCACAAAAATTTATTGAAATTGACGAAAAGACAATCGAGAAATGAATAGAAAAAAGATTTTTCATGGAAATATTAATACCCTTTATCTCGAAAACGAAGCAAGTTAGGACACATCTTCATATGCACTCTATTTCCTGAAACATCATAAGGAATCACCCCTCGAATGTTTTCGGTGTTATTAGGATACACCCTGTATATCCTGATGGAAAAAGATAACTATACTTTGAAAACAACCTGTATTAGTGAAATTTGTAGTTTTCACCACTTCGTATATTGAATTATTCATAACTTTTAGCCAGGATGATAAGTGAAAATAAATAATTGGAATGACTCATTTTTTATTTTCAGTTACGCTATTATTCTTATATCAAGGATGGGTGATGACCACTGCTCAAGAAATGCAGGTGAGTGCAGATTAATCTTGGGTTTCTTTCAAGAACATACCTACATGACACTTTTCCCTTAATTGTATTCGTGATTTCGAATGTTGATTTGGTATCTTCACTAGTGTTTCTTTCGAGGGGTAAGTAGTTAGCAATTTTTGTACACCAGGGGGCAATGAATGCCTCAATCTACAGTAACTGCCCCGCAATGCCACTTTTTTACTCAACAATGCCCGATGATACCCGAAAATGTCCCGTATTGCCCAACATTGCCCTTCAATGCCCAACAATCCCAACATTGCCCCTCAATACCAATACACATTTCATTGCATGTGTTGAGAAGAGAAGAATAATATCGAAAAGGAAAAAACACTTCTTTATGTCTCCTATACAGTGTGTCCCACTTGCTCACCATGGGTATCTTTTTAACAGTGATAGATACGAGGTCGGTTAAATGACACCAAATGTGGAGTTTGTCGAGGCCAACTATAATGTGGAAAAATATTTTGATAAAATCTATTCGTTTTTGTTTTATACGCAAAAAACAGATTTTGATCATTTTCATGTCTCCTCCGTAACTTCTTTATTTATGAAAATATCCAAATAGGAATTTCACATTCTCATAGCAGTTTTTCAAAGTGATTTCGAGAAGAATATGGAATTTATACCAACTCTTCTAGAATTTGAGATATCATCACCAACTTTAGTTTTTCAAATGTAGGTCATAGCGCACTATGACTCAGTTACAAATAACTTTTTTTTCTCTTTCAGATGATGTGTCGCAGTAATAGTTTTGTGTTGATAACAACGGAGTTATCGTCATTTATACAAAAACAAAAAATTATTCGGGAGCCGCCATCTTGAATTTATGAATTTTAACAAAAAAATCATGATCTCCGACCTCAAAAACCCCCACTTACCAATTTTGAATGGAATCGGACCAAATCTTGTCCGCCATCTTGGAGCAGCCATTTTTTTAAATTTCAACAAAAATTCCATAACTCCGATTGACTTGGAATTTGACAGGTGTTCATAATTTCGGTGACAATACATTATGGAATTTTTGTTGAAATTTAAAAAAATGGCTGCTCCAAGATGGCGGACAAGATTTGGTCCGATTCCATTCATAATTGGTAAGTGGGGGTTTTTGAGGTCGGAGATCATGATTTCTTTGTTAAAACTCATGAATTCAAGATGGCGGCATCCGAATAATTTTTTGTTTTTGTATAAATAAATGACGATAACTCCGTTGTTATCAACACAAAACTATTACTGCGACACATCATCTGAAAGAGAAAAAAAAGTTATTTGTAACTGAGTCATAGTGAGCTATGACCTACATTTGAAAAATTAAATTTGGTGATGATATCTCAAATTCTAGAAGAGTTGGTATAAATTCCATATGGTTTTCGAAATCACTTTGAAAAACTGCCATGAGAATGTGAAATTCCTATTTGGATATTTTCATAAATAAAGAAGTAATGGAGGAGACATGAAAATGATCAAAATCTGTTTTTTGCGTATAAAACAAAAACGAATAGATTTTATCAAAATATTTTTTCACATTATAGTTGGCCTTCACAAACTCCACATTTGGTGTCATTTAACCGACCTCGTATCTCTCACCGTTAAAAAGATACCCATGGTGAGCATGGTAAGTGGGACACACTGTATAAAGCTTTTTCAATTCATCGTCATAATGAATTATCTTATTCAACAAAAAACAATGAATAGTTGTTCAGGTTTTCTCTAAAATCGACACATACCAAGCAGTCAAATTTGTTAAACATATTTTATTGTCAATGAAACCATTTCTTTCCATATACGTTTCAGTGATTTCATTTGTGGAAAAGGGATATTTTCATGGAGAAAATACTCACCAAATGAACAAAAAAACTCAAAAATCGGATTGAAATCCCGATAGAAATATTGTAAGAGTAACAGTTTTTTTTCTGATATCCTTCAAAATTCGAGAATTTAAAAATTGTTAAACGAATTTGAATAGGTATAGAAAATGAAGTGGAGAACCTTCTGGAAAAGCTGACAAGGCTAAGCAAGTGAATAAAGACCGAAACAAAAAGTGGTTCGAGATCTTATATAAGTTGTAGATCCCGCTCTTCCTAAACCCACACAAGTTTCGACTTCTGTGGAGTTCGTTCCCAACTCCGAACATATCCTACATCAAAATGGAGGCGGACCTCGAACAACAGAAACATATTGCCATTTCAGTGTCCCTCCAATTCCTTGCATTGCCTAACAATGCCTCACAATGCTACACAATGCCTTGCAATGTACAATATCTTCTCTCATTCTCCATGTGATGAAAATATCAATTCTTTCACGGTTTATTCATCAGAAAACAACTACTTTCCTGACTATATGCCACGACGAATATTGAATTAGGTACATCTATTGAACACACGATGAGAATTTGAAAACAAAATCTTCTGAGGTAGAGAAATTGCATTCTCCTTTATATGTATAAAGATATAAATGCAGATGATAATTACCATAGCAGCGAAATGGCAGACAGCTATTCGACATGAAATTAGTTGACATTCTGATTTTTGAAAGTTTGGTTGCAAGTATCCCAATAAACTATCGAAAGCAGCTGCGATAATGAGTTTGAGAATGTCCATACGAAATTTCTAATGTAACAGTTAGTAGGTATAAGTATTCTGTTCAAATTTCAGTATTTGATACAAATGAGAATTAATAAAGAAGGAATTGTATTCTACAAAGAAATATAATATGGAAATGTTATTCTACATGGTTGCCGAAAAAATAGTGTACGTAACACGTCCAAAAACAGTTTTTTTGGACTCGCAGACTTCCAGGACTCGCCTACGGCTCGTCCTAGAATTTTGTCTACTCGTCCAAAAAAACCCGTATTTTCTGGACTTGTTACGTGAATTACTATTTCAACCTCCTTCGTAATGATTCTCGAGTTCGACACCAAAGGCCGCACATTTTGTGATTTCGTAAATTCAGAAACATATTGAAAAATAATGGATTTCAGGATGCCATTTCCATGACGTCAGACGGGTGGCGTCCGATAATAGGCACAGGAAGACAGCCGCCGACGTATTCTGAGAATTCTGAGACGAGAATCTCCCAGTACAAGAGTCCCAGTCAGAAAGTCGAATTTGACATCGTCAAGTCCGAAAATACGATCGCAGTTTCGTCTACGGTGTCTCCGCAAAAATTCGGAGAGACTTCCACGAACACGATCAACCATGTCAATGGAGGGACGGTGCATTCTTCTTTCCAAGGTGAGAAATTGCATAGATATTAGTAATTTTCTTTTTACCAACTTTGACTGAGATTAACCAAGATTCTCAGTGCAGCTCAATAGGTCAGTTGTATTACATGTTTCATTTATCTTAGTCTGATGTGAGATGTCTTAAGAACTTATTGAGACTATTTCTTCCCCCTCACCCCTTCTGTCGATATGTCTCAAACGAAATTACTTTCAGTTTGATAACAAAATATATTCCGCGTCAAAAGGTTTCATTATGGGACTGAGCCCTTTACTTGCTGAAATCTTCATGGACAACTTGGAGCGAATAATACATAAATATTCATTAATAAAACAATGTTTGTATTGGTATAGATACGTAGATGACGTTATAGTATGCTTTAAAGGAACCAATAGACAATTAGACACTTTCCATCAATATATAAATACTATTCATCCAAACATTAAATTCACAATAGAAATAGAGACTGAAAATTCAATCAATTCCTTAGAATTGACAATAAGTAAAATTAACGATAAACATGATTTTTCAATTTTCCATAAACCTTCCCACACTGATATCACTATTCACAATAATTCAACACACCCTTATCAACATAAAATTGCAGCATATAATAGTATGATACAGAGGCTAGTGAATGTCCCTCTTTCGGAAGTAAATTTCAATAAAGAACTCAATATCATAAAACAGATTGCAGGCAACAACGGATACAACGTTAATTTGATAGACAGTATTCTTTCTAAAAAACTTCATCATAAAGCTATTCAAGAAGTTTATCCTACCATCGTGAATAATAATCAAAATTATAGAACTTCACCATATTTCGGATCATCAACTGAGAAATAAGCTTCATTTCTACATAAACAGGACTTAAAAGTGGCATATAGAACAAATAACACGTTGGGACGGTTTACCAAGAATAATAAAGACAAAACTTCTAAATTCGAAAAATCAGGGGTATACAAACTCAAATGTGGATCTTGTCCTAAGATATATATCGGTCAGACAGGTCGTACGTTCAATCAGCGCATTCATGAACATGAATTTAATTGGAAAAAATACAGGATGCTTCAAGATTCTGAATTCTGATCACCCTGTATCTGTTCCAAATAAATGTCAGTAGATAGTAAATCGAAAGTTGAGATAGGGACATGTGAGCCGTTTTGATCGATAATGAATAGTTTCGACACAAAAAAATACTAAAATTGAAAAATCTCGATTCTGAACACCCTATATCCTATATCTCTGTAATCATACCTGCTAGACCCCAAGTGTGATGCATTGATGAAATCAACTCTTCAAGAAGAATCTAAAAATGCAATAAAATACAGGGTGCTCCATTTAAAATAACAAAGTTGCTAGTTGTTTCTGATACATAGACGGATATCATTATCAGAGCATCTCAATTTTCAGAATGTTTTGTCTTTTCGTTCTCCAGATACTTCTAATAGGCCATCCACCGTGGATCACCCTGTATATATATGAAGAAATACATTGAGAATTCGCATTCTCTATGTGATTATTTTATTGGAAGTTCCAAGCTCATCAAGATCAGAGTTTATACAAGTATACTTTTCATATACATTTCAATTTCCATTTCAAACTGAACATATTGGTAAGTTATATTTTTTTTCCTACAAACGTCAAAAAATGACAAGGTTCGCGCATTGATAACAAATTGCGAAGTGACACTTTTTTCAGTTTCCTACGTTACCATGATACCTTACACAAAACAATGCGCGAAGTAAAATAGTGCGCGAAGTACCTACTTCGCGCATTGTTACGTAAAATATATGAGATATTTATATTTCAACTTTATGGTCCTCAATCGAGCAAACATCCACGAAATCATTTATTTCTGAATGTTCAACAATAACTTTGTTTTATCTCTTGGAGCGGACGAAAGGAAATTCCTATTATATGTTCATGGAACATCGTGCGTACCTAGGGAGGTTAGGGGGAGGCTTTTTAAGCCATTTCAACACTTTTTTTTATATCAAGCTAAGCATATTTTCACTTTCGAACTATATTTTTTACCGTTTGTAGAAAAAATTTTGTTTGCAACTCGAGCGCGAAATACTTTGGTGATCGAGATCTAATTTTTTTAACGAGGCGTAGCCGAGAAAAAAAGTAGCATTTCGCGCTCTAGATACAAAAATAACTATATATCATAATACATCATATTATTTTATCCGATTTGAGAGATGATGTCAATTCTCAATTTCAGAGGATTTACATTTTTCATGCTCTTTTTTTGGATGTTCAACAGATATGATTCAATGTTCGACGTGGCAAATAGCCAGGAAAGTAGTTGTTTTCTGTTAAATATTCAGAAGATATTATGTGCATATCTTAATATGAAGGAGGATGCAAATGTTTTACTTCATAAGATTTTGTTTTCAAATTCTTATCGTGTATGTTCAATAGATGTAGTTAAATGTTCGTCGTGTCATATAGCCAGAAAAGTAGTTGTTTTCTGTTGAATAAACCGAGAAAGAACTGATATCTTCATCAAATAGAGAATGCGAATTTTCAATGTATTTCTTTATACAGGGTGTTTCAGTTTTTTGTAGCAGGACTTCACAGCTTGTAGGAGATATTTTTTCAAGATGAAAGTTTCATGTAAACATATATGCGTGGGAGCTTAGTTTCCGATTTACAGGATGGTGAAGTTTCAGGTTTTTTTTGTGTTTCTAGAATTTTCTCCCATAATTTTCGGAATAACTGATTCAAATTTGGTAGACGTGATACACTCCAGAAACTCAATATTTGAAGCTATTGAGCGTTTTTGAATACCTACAAGGTGATATACTTTTGGGAGTCGTACCGAATTTAACCCTGTAGAACTTTTTTGCGTGCCGCCTCTGCTTTCAATGAGACATCGATTCAGATTGTCTCTTCAATTTGGAAACTTTTTGCCTTCATGTATGTTTTTCGAAAACTGTATGGATTTCGAGATAAATACCAAAAATAATTTACTTTATTTGACATTTTGTTATCGAAGTTGATGGATACAAACAAAATAAAAAAATAAACATAATAAATTTCGATAGAATATTACAGTAAATGCTCAAAGTATGAACCGTTTTGTCCCAGACACATTTAAAATCGGCGCTGAATTGAACGTCTCGCGTTATTTAAATGCTGAACTGTTATATCATGACACGCATTTCTTATTCGATGGATGTTTTTCTCTTGTTTGAACCAGGGATTGATAAACTTTTCCCTTTAATAATCCCCAAACTAAAATGTTCAAAGGGGTCAGGTCTGTCAATCGTGGAGGCCACTCAACTGGCCTCATCCGACCTATCCACGCAAAAAACGTTCTACATGGGTAAATTGGGTACGACCCCCAAAAGTCTATCACCCTGTAGGTTTTCAAGAACGCTCAATAGCCCGAAATATTGAGTTTTTGGAGTGTATTACGTGTACCAAATTTCAATCAATTATTTCGAAAATTGTAGGAGAAAATTAAAAAAACACAAAAAAAATCTGAAACTTTTGACACCCTGTGAATCGGAAACTAAGCTCCCACGCATATATGTTTATATAGAACTTTCATCTAGAAAAAATGTCTTCTATAAGCTGTTGAAGTCCTGCTATAAAAAACTGAAACACCCTGTATATATCAATTTTTTATATTCATGATTATATCTGAGGATATTCCTTTTCAATAAACCCATATGAGGTATTTTTTAATTGACTCGGCCGTTACTTGATGGATATCTATGGCAAATGTAAAAACTTCACAAACGATAAGATTTCCACAAAATTCTCAATCACACGACATGTTTCGCTAACACAGTAGCTTCATCAGGTCAAATACTGGTACAATGAAATAAACTAACCTTGGCTTGCCTAACTTTTATATATCCTACTTTCCCAACCTGAAGGATTAGGATTACCTGTGGAAAGGTTCGAATAAACTTCATTTTTGGAAAATAGGCAAACCGGATTAACTTCAAAGAATTGATAGCAAATGCATATTATTACCTACTATAAGAAAATAAATTCAACAGTGGTGCACTATTGGGGTCTAGTTGATCGCTAAGTGAAATATTAGAATCTTTGGGTTTGTTGATATTTAATGATTCAAAATGATTGAGTTTTGAGCCATTTTCTACGTGTGATATTTTCAAATTATCATCAGAACTATGGGTTTCTCCTAATGTATTGTTGACGTATGTTAAATTCGTTTTCTTTTTCAAAAAATTCATCTTATGTTCATTAATGCGCTGATTAAACGTACGACCTGCCTGACCGATATATACCTTAGGACAATATCTACAGCTGTTTATGAAGAAATGAAGCTAATTCTTCAGTTGATGATCCGCATAGGTTGAAGTTCTATAATTTTGATTGATATTTTTGATGGTTGGATAAACTTCTTGTTTAGCTTTATTACGATTCTTTTTTGAAAGAATGCTGTCTTACAAATTATCGTTGTATCCGTTGTTGACTGCAATATGTTTTATGATATTGAGTTCTTTATTGAAATTCCCATGTGAAATAGGGACATTCACTAGGCTGTGTATCATACTATTAGTATGATACAAGAAGTTCATCATATAAAAGTAGTGTTATCTGCATATATGGCATAGTTTCATATTAAATTTATTTTTGAAATGTTTTGAATGTACCTATAAAAGATACAGAATTGGGCCCAACACTGATCCTTGGGGAACTCCTTTGTTTATATATAGTATTTTAGATTCACAATTATTGAGCTTAGTACTGATAGTCCTTTTTTCTAGATATATTTTCAAGAGATTGTTTCCAATACCTCTGATGCTCATTGAATTAAGATTTTTCAGGAGAATATTGTGGTCGACTGTATCAAATGCTTTTTTTAGGTCCATAAAAATAGCTTCTACATAATTTCCTTTGTCAAGTCTATCTTGTATGAAATTGATTACTTGTAGAACTGCTGACTGTGTACCACTTTTCTCTTGAAAACCAATTGATATTCTTTACTACCTTGGTGTATAAATAACTATTCTCTGATGATTTACAGGCGGAAAAATCCCCCCGCACTCAAAGTTCCCGTCGTACCACACCTTGCCGCCCCCGCCGCCCCACCGCCCTTCAATCCAGGGGCGGCCCGGCCAGGGCGGCTTCAGGAGGCAGCCCCAAAAGCAGGAGACCCTTCTCGTCAAGCGCAAACCGGCGCGGGGTCAAGCTGTCGCTCACAGCAACAGGGAGGAGGTTTATGTACACGCGCCCAGTAAGTATTTTTTTTATGTTCTGGTTCCCACAAAAAGGGATATCCTGTAATGTTCAAATAAAAATGATCAATGCGGTTTATTGTCATTAGATCTATGCAAAGCTTTCGATACTGTCAACCATAACATTTTATTAAATAAATTATTTGCAATTGGTGTCAGAGGAAGAATTCATGATTGGTTCAAAAATTATCTATCAAATAGAAAACAATATGTTGAATTGAGTGGTACTTGTAGCTCCTTAATGAACATCTCATGCGGTGTACCGCAAGGGTCAGTCTTGGGACCAGTTTTATTTTTGATCTACATAAATTCAATATCAAACTTGGAATTGAGAGGAAAACTTAAATTATTTGCAGATGACACGACATTGATTTATTTCTCTAAAGATTCAAATAATATTATCATGGACATGAAAAGTGATTTAGAGAAAATATCCTCTTGGTTACAAGTTCATAAACTATCTCTCAATTATAACAAATCCTCATATATGTACATAGCAAGAAGAACATTGAACTTTTCAAATAGAACACTATCCTTCAACAATAAACTCATCAAATATACAGATGTTACAAAATTTTTAGGTCTTTATATTGATGAAAGACTATTGTGGAATAAACATATAGATCATTTGAGGAACAAACTTAATCCTATTACAGGCATTTTATTCAAAATACGAAATTTCATTTCTACCAGATACTTGAAGAGTATTTATTTCTCTCTTATTTACTCAAAATTTCAATACCTAATATCTATATGGGGAAGTACCAATATTTCACGTTTGAGTCCACTAATGAAATTACAAAATAAAACATTGAAGTGTATTTTCAATTTAAATTTTCTCGAACCAACCATGAATTTATACAAACCTAGAGATTTATTAGATCTGACATCACTATATAAACTTAAAATATGTTGTTTTATTCAATTTGTCCTATATAAATTGAAAATTTCGAATTTAAATTTCAATGAAATCAATTCATTACATAATCATGGAACAAGACAATCAAAGTTACTAATAGCAAATACGTTCAAGTCAAATATCGGCAAACAATCAATTTTTCACACAGGAATCGTTCTATACAACTCATTACCAAGTCATTTGAGGAATATACAGGAAGCAACTAGATTCAAAATTAACTCAAAAAAATATCTGCTTCAGAAACTTTGATAATTCCATTTCTTATTTGAATACCTACTTATAAAAGACTAGGTTGATATTGCATGATTATTTGCATTTTTTTTTAACTTGTTATATCTTATTATAATTTCATAATTGTATGTATAACATTATGTATAATGTTTATGTATCCCTATTATAAACAACTATGTTTCTTGGGGTAATAAAGACAATCAATCAATCAACCAAGGGAAATAAGGTAGGAATTGAAGTTCTTCTCAAATTTCTGGAGGTTATATGCCTCGGGGAACGCCTCCCTTGGCAATGTGCTCCAGAGCCCCGCTGTTCGTTGGATGAACGAGTATCGTCCATGAAAATATCTGTAAAATAGAGCTAGATTGCCAACTTTTCCACGATGTTCCAGAGAAGTGACTGAGTTTGTGAGCGAGGCATCAGCCACGAGACGAATTGTCCTTTTTTGGAGAGAATCCAACAGTTTCAGCGTATGTTTGGGTGCAGCACTCCAAATATGGGAACAGTATTCCAGGACAGGTCGGATCTGTGCCTTATAGATCATAAGCTGACTAGAAGTGAAATAGCTCCTGAACAGAAAACCAAGTTTTTGGGATGCACTTTTAGCAATTGATCTCACGTGTTTTTCCCAAGAAAGGTTATTGCTGATAGTATTACCAAGCATCTAAATGGATGTCTTCAAAGGTATGGTTACTCCTAACAAGCTTATTTTGGGCATAGTGAGATCGGCTCTTCTAGAGAAAAGGCATGCTTGTGTTTTGTTTGCATTGGAATCTACCAAATTATTGGATCCCCATTAAAGAACTGTTACCAAGTCCATATTTATGTTGTCGACATTTCTTCATCGTTTGTTTCTGATTCGCCTGGCTGGTGTTGGAGCTCTGGAAGAGAAGGCGGTATGGAGGGTACTATCATTCGCGAAGCTATGTACTGAACATGAATTTGATTCCAACAAATCGTTGATATAGAGTAGAAATAGTGTTATTGGTGCTAGAATTGATCCTTGCGAAACACCAGCATCTATGTTGAGGGAGGCAGATGAAACTCCGTCGACTACTATATGGAGACACTTGTTTGAGAGAAAACTAGCTAGCAGAGAACATAGCTGGGGAAGCAAGCCATAAGATGGATAGTTATTAGTTACCATAATCCGGGGTAATCCGGTCACCTTGGGAAACTTGGTCACCTATGACCTGATTTTTGTTCCGGTTTATACTTTTCCTACCGTTTTTTTAATTGGATTCCCTGTCACTATCCTTTGTTTCTGGTGAATAGTAACTGAGAAAAGTGAAAAACTACCAGAGAACTGCCGGAGCGAAGCCCTACCAAGACTATTCAGGAGAGAACATGCAAAAAGCCGTACAAGCTGATGCGCACACGTATTAAGAACCTCGGACAACTTTGTGTCGTGAGATACTTGACAAAAATTATGGAGCAGTCGGCTGACCAAGAGTCTTTTCATCCGAAGAAGAACGCAGTATATCTGAGACCCTTGTAGATTGTAGATGGGTCGTATAGGCTGGAAGACCTCTCTACCCCTGCGACCTAGAAGATCTATTTTTTTTTTGTCCTCTAACCCTAGACTACAGATGAAGCCTAGAATTTTCCTGGTGGTTGAATTTCCCACCTCAGCAGGTGTGATATAGGCCTGTTCTAGGTGATTCAGCCTCTGGCTGACTAATACTTTACATGAGCAAAGTATGTGTTTCGCGGTTACGGTCGCATTGTTGCATAAGCGGTAAGTGTCAGTCTCCGCTAAGCCCATCTTTTTGAGGTGGTACCTCAGAGAGCAGTGTTCTATGAGAAAGCCTGTGATGAGCTTCAGCTATGGTTTGCTGAGGATCAGTAGCTCTTTGGCTCGGTTCTGCGAATGATTGATAAACCTTTTCGCTTGTCGTTGATCTGAGACACTTGGGGTGGTGGCTAATTGGGGTTTCTCGTTAACGAGGTTGAATGTCAGAACGGTCATCGCAAAATACCTAGACAAACAAGGACAAACAGTTGAGATCTTCAAAAGCAAAATTCCAGGAGAAGATTTTCTGGATGCATTTTTCGAGAGAAACAGACTGTCCATTCGTCTGGCATCGAGCGTTGGAAGGTCCAGATCATCCGTTGACCGTGAAGACATTTGAAATAGTTTCACTAATATTGATGGAGCTCTGAACGATGCAGATGATTCAAATCTGGAAATTTATGTGGAAACTGGACAGAAGGCGGCCCTCATGAAACGAAATATGCCATCAGCCCCTCTGGTGGCGAAAACTGTGACGATTCAGAGGCAGAGCCGTTGGAATATCAAGACGATTTTGAGGCCCACAAAGGTTTTATGCCCAGTGAATGAGTCAGAAGTTATGAGTTGACAGTCAAGAGTTAGAGGTAGAATTGAGAGTCAAGAGTTAGCGCTAGAATTGAGAGTTAGAAATAAGAGTTAATAATTCCATTTGCATCTTGTTATACGACGCTATACATAGTGGAGTATTCAGTATACTACGGCCTTGCCAAAAATGCTATCTCGGAAACAAAGCGAGATAGAGGTATAGTTACTTTGGAGAAAATGATCCCCATCGAATTTTGAGCAACTTTGGTTTTTGTGTGTGGACTGTCTGTCTGTCTGTCTGTCTGTCTGTCTGTCTGTCTGTCTGTCTGTCTGTCTGTCTGTCTGTCTGTACTCTGTGGTAATCATAAATCGATATAAAATCTCCGGAACCCTTTGACATATCGACTTGAAATTTTGCCATTTTATTGTACTCAAAACAATATTATGCCATTAAAATATGAAGGGAATCGGAAAACTCTAAGGTGGTTTTTCCGGGTTTTTTCGATTTTTCACCGGAAGTTTCTTGTGACCACTCTACGAATCGCAAAAGTGGTCCGATCGATTTCATTTTTCGTGAAAAAAAACTCTATCAGGGAGAGACGAAGCCTATTGAAATTGAGCAGGGTCGGGAAATTCCAAGTGGGTTTTTCAAGGAGATTTTCCGAAACACACGGTTCGCTTTAAAACGACATATCTCCTGAACCAATAGACTAAATCCAAATTTGAAAAATGCACCGTATGCCTCTTTGATGACGCAACAAATTATTATATCACCATTTTTTCGTGCATCCATCGGAAAATGTAAAAACAAATGAAAATCAAAACATCAAAATTTGAAATCCTTTCAATTCAATATATATCGAAAACAAATGGAAAAATCGAAAATTATCAGGAGTGCAAAGTTATCCACTGGAACATTTCCTACAAATTATTATCCAAATTTTTTTCTGTAAACCCAATAGTACAGGAAATAAAGTAAAAAATATGAAAACAAAATTTGAACGACCCATAGGGTACCATGAAGATATATTGAAAAACAAAAGATATTATCGATAGATGAAGATCATCTACTTCTACGGAACCATGGAATATTTTTTCCTTTTGTTGATTGGAAGATGGAACGAAAGTGTTGAAAATGTTATTCTGAGATGATTCCAAATATCTCGAAAACGACTGGCAATATCTGGAAATGTTATAGAAACAAAATTATTCCTTTTGATAGAATCTACAAAAAATCCCCATAACATTTTTCTCTGAATTCAATAGTTCGGGAGATACGATGAAAAAACTAAAAAATTCACAAGTTCCTAGATAATCACTTGCCAATAGAAAACGAAACGAAAAATAAAGTGAAAAAAGCACACTCGACTGTCTTGATTTTTTTCCATCAAACTACTTACCTAGCTCACTCGACTGTCTTTATTTTTCGCCAATAAACTAGGTACCTAGCACACTCGACTGTCTTGATTTTTTTCCATCAAACTACTTACCTAGCTCACTCGACTGTCTTGATTTCCCACAACGAAGAAATATGTCGGCAAAGTTTTATATTTCTTTTGTTTTTGTTTTTTCAGTCCCTATTGGCAGTCGAGTGGGCTAGGTACGTAGTTTGTGTGGAAAAACCAAGACAGTCGAGTGGGCTAAGTACGTAGTTTGTGGAAAAAATCTCCAGTTCTCTGAACTTTCATAGCGTCGTATACACATCTTTGGTGCCCAATGATAGTTTCAATAAAAAAATATGCTCATGATATGGTGCCATGGCCTCTACTTCCATCTTGCATGAGCAATGATAAAATATCATCTGCTTTTATAGCGTCGTATAAATTATCTGACCCCTATACTAATCTAATACCTAATGAAAACTATACTATACTAATCTGATACCTTTCAAAAACTACGTACCTCACTCGTTGTTTCTGTATCTACCAGTTGGATTTTTTTGAATAAAACAATTTCGAATATTTTTTGTCGTTATTCTCCATTACAAATCTAATATATTATGGGATATTCATGAAACTTCTGATCAAAAATAAGTAGCTATGGGTTCGTTTTATTTTTTTCTGAGCGAATCTGCAACTTTGCCATGCAGACCATTGGAATCGTTCAGTTCATTGGAATTCCCAAAGGTGACCAAGTTATTCCTCAAACCCGGGGAAACTTGGACATCCCACATATATTCTTTTCTAATTTGTAACAAAAATATTACTCACTACAAACTTCGACTCTTTCATTATGTTATTGTCAGATTGTAAAAAAAATCTCCAAATTATTCAAAATACAAAGGAGACATTTTGTCTGAAAAGGGTGACCAAGTTTCCCCGTTTTAGGTTTTCATTATACAAGGGAAAAAAGTAGTAGATTTTAGCTCCAGGTTGTGACGGTGCGTAGCGGATCATCACATTCCATAAATGAGCAACTGTTGGACAATAAAGGTACCATTATTATTATTGAAGTTTTTTATATGAGCCCATGTCAATGCGGTTCCTAATCTTATTATCCTTTTTGATATCACGAAACTTCCCCGTCGTTTTTCAGTCAACATTCCGTACCTGAAACTGGGTCCCAGCAACGTGAAGCCCAGAGAGACCCAAGGATTGGGCTTCATCGGCAAGAACCGATTCACCAACAAACACCACTTCACCGTCAACCAGCCCAACTCGCATGTAGAGGTCAACAGGTTTCCGCATCCGCCCACCAACGACGACGTCTTCGAGCAATTCAAGAGCCAGACGTTGGTCTTCCCCAAGCTGAAAAACCAGCAGGACGAATACACCAGGTGAGAACACATTGGATAAACTTCATTGGGTGTCTGTTGAAGATTTTTCTTCCTTTCTTATTATTGTTCCATCTGGATTTGACTTCTTTCGCGATTACTATTTTAATGAAGATTCTCTGCGTATCATGAGTGGTAGTAATAGAGCATTGTCAGTGACGTCATATGTCGGTCATTGAACACCTGCCCAATCAGCACCAGACATCTTAAAGACGTACATTTTACGACTTACTTACGTCTTTACGTCCAGGGACGTATAAAGTACGTCTTTAAGACGTAAATCCATGTACATCTTAAGGACGTACACGAATTTACGTCTTTAAGACGTACATGTCGTATAAAAGACGTCTTAAAGACGTACATTCCAGTACGTCAATTCGACTTATAGAACAATAATATAAGTTATTTTCTGAAGAAAAACAAAATGTCATCTCTTCACGTTTTTTATTTTCAATTGTTCAGTTTTTTCTTATTTTCAACAGAAGTGATGTTTTTGAATTTTTTCGTCCGACATTTTGGAGCCTTCCCAACTAGCATTTATAGTCGCGATTACGTAATTACGACTATTGGGTCGACTATTAAGTAATATTTACTAGTTGCGGTTACGTTATAATTACGTCGTTACTACGTATTTACGACCAAAATGGGGAACAAATCACGAGTAATTATTACGGTTTGCCGACGTAGCGGGAACTCACACAATTACGTAATGCTTACGACCCGTCGACGTCGAAATTACGTAAAGATGTAGTAAATTTTCCTACCTGACTTTCTATTTCTTTTCCACTTCATAAAAATATTATTTTCTCTCTTTATTATTCTTCATTTCAACCATGAAGTTCACATTCACGAAAAATGAACAAGTCCAATATGCCTAACCATTCAATAAATAATACAAGGACAAACACGCGAAATAATTGATACTCGAACTTGAAAAATTCGAACAACATTCAGTTTTTCGATAAATGTGATGATTTTGCCTCGAAATTCAAGATGCGCCCACAAAATACGGCTCATTTCACCAAAAATATGGTTTTATTTCATTCGGCTATTTTTCAAAAATCATCGTAAATCATGTTAATTTCCATTATTATGCAATTTGTGATCGAACGAATGCTATTATTCTTCATAAAATGATGTTTATCAACAAGAAAAACCAAAATTATTTCCTGTTCAAATGGTTATCACATCAATCAATATGGCTTCCAATCGAAAATGAATCAGAAAGTTACTTTTGGAACTCGTCAGTTATGATAACCTATGTATTGGTAACTTCAACTGAATATAATTACTGAAAAGTTGTTTCAACTATGAAGGAATTGTTTGAGTAGGAATTACCAATATGTTACTTGAAATATCACCAAGAATTGACTAAATTATTAGGTGATCGATCAAGTAACGACAACGTCGTAGAAACCTAATTGGTGACCATAGAGTAATTGCAACTGTGAAGCCTTCTTGGGGTGGTAAGCGTTACCGTAATAATATATCCAAAGTTCCGAAACCTTAAGAGTAGTTTTGAGGAGTGACAGTTTCGAAATAGTTACTTCGTAATAAGCCATGAGAATTTCTCACTTTGAAGTTATTATCTAGTGTAAAAACTACGTAATTTTCACTCACTAAATAACTATCACTGACATTTATACTATGAAGTTCTGAAATAAGTGATAAATACGTTATTATCACTAAATATAGGTAATAGTTTCTTGAACCATGGTGCCTGTGACTGAAAATGCTAGTTGGGTTCGTGTTAGATTCTCGAATTTTTACAAAAAAATCATATTCTCCGACCCCAAAAGTCCCATAGTAATCAATTTTGAATAAAATCGGACTATAATCACAAAACTCGTCCGCCATTTTGAAGCCGACATCTTGGATTTTTCATTTTCGACAAAAGGAATTATATATCTCTGATCCCGAAATCCTTCAGATGCCAATTTTGAATCAGATCAGACCATAATCAGAAAACCATATGCCACATCGTCCGCCATATTGGATCCGCCATTCTGTTTTTCCCATTCAATAATAATATCACAACGAATTGTCACCGGAATAATATTTACTTGCCAAATTTCAAATCAATCGGACGATTTGAAGTGAGTCAAATTTAACTTGCACGTTTTGATTACAAACAGACACATGGACATGTTAAACTAAGTAAAAGCTTGTTATGTGATATATAGAGTAACAGAAGAAGTGAATATGGTATAATCATCGAAGTCAAGCAACACAGAGCGCGGTTAGTACTTGAATGGGTGACAGCTTGTGTCTACCGTTTGATGAAGTCATTTATTTCCCTTTTTTTTTGCTTGTCTGCACTTGTTGCTAACTTCAGTGCACAGGTGAAAATCAACTGAAACTATGTGATTTTTCCGTAATTTGAAAGATCAATTTGAGGTCATGGACCAAAAACACCTAAAAAAGACGTCTTAAAGACGTACATATTAGTGGAAAATGTACGTTTTAAAGACGTCTTAAAGACGTCTCTTGGGTGTAATATGTACGTCTTTAAGAAGTACTTATGTCCCGACATGTATGTCTTAAAGACGCCTTTAAGACGTACTTTGGCTGATTGGGTGATGGGGGGACAAGCATACACATTTTCCATAACTCGAAAAATTGGATAAATATGGTATCAGAAGGCTACCTTTGGAATGGATATCGAATTATTTAACGTATAGAAAACAATATGTCACCGTGAATAATAAAAATTCTGAGATGAAGGATATTGATCTTGGTGTGCCGCAAGGCTCAGTTTTGGGACCGGTATTGTCTATCCTTTTCATCAATGATCTGAGTATTTTATCAGTACCGGCATCATTAACTTTATATGCAGATGATACATCCGTGATCATATCAGATAAAACCGATCTAGCCTTGACAGATAAATGCAACACAGTTTTTTCCAGATTGCACGAATGGTATTCTGCAAATCAGCTGTTTCTGAATGTTGGAAAAACACAATCGATAAGGTTTCATAACCGTCAAAAATTGTGTCAGGATATCACATTCGGCTCAGATGAGGCTTCAACGCTCTATGTCTCAAGTAATAGTAACGTTACAACGTTTCTAGGATTTCAAATTGATTCATGTATGGACTGTCAATCACTGATATCAAAAATGAATTCATTATCATATCAATTCAGAACCACTAGGAAAGTATTGGAAATAAATCAGCTACTTGCACTCTATTATGCACAAGCTGACAGTAGATTGCGATATGGTATATGCCTATGGGGTTTATCTGTATCCTCACACGATGTTTTTATTTCCCAAAAGCGAGTTTTGCGTTCTCTCGTTGGTATATCGAGCCGTACAAGTTGCAGGGATGTCTTCAAAAACTATAAAATTTCAACACTACCTTCATTATTTATTTCCGAACTTCCTCTATACTCATTTGAGAACAGAGGAACTTTATTCAGTTCCAATAAAGTCAGACATCAATTTGATACCCGAACCAAAAATGACCTTCATGTACCTTTTAATAAATTTAGCATATCATTCAACTCTCCTTCCTCTATGGCGCCCAGGGTATTTAATAAATTGCCAAAATATATAAAAAAAAAGTAAATGTATTAAACTATTCAAAAAACAATTGCGAGAATTTCTACTAGAAAAATGTCTGTATAGCGTTGAAGAGTTTATGTCGTAGAACCGTAGCGTCTTGTCTGTAAGCTTTTATTCTGACATGTTGGCATGTATGTTTTAGAATATTTTTAGGACAATTCTCATTGGGATTGACATTTTTGATTTCAAACCTGTGGTTTCAGATTTTTGATTTTGTCTGAAATTTTAAATTTCTCGTGTTTTTATATTTAGGTACCTAGATTTAAGTTATTGACTATTCCTATACAATGTTGTGTTGTCTACTGGAAAATAAAGATCTTATCTTATCTTATCTTATAAGGGTTCATGTAACTTTCTTGCACATCTACTACTGAAATACAATCCCTGGAGCATTTATTTATTGACATGTTTGTTAATGCATTCATCATGAATCCTGTGATAGAAGTGAATGAGCCCAAAGAAGAGTTCAAATTCGTTTATTTGTCAATTTCAAATCACTGGATTTACTCGAGTTCAGCACTAATATACCTAATATACCTCGTAATATACCTCAATAGATACTCATTTTGGAAGAAAATGTACAAATTCTTCTTGTATAATATCTACAAGTTCAACAAAATCACCAATGGATCAGAAATAATAAAATCAAAATTCTCACAGCTTTGTTTGTCCCCCGATCAGCTGATGAAAACGACGGGTGCGCCATGTTGTGACGTCAGCAGACATTGCTCTATTGATATAACTAGGCCAGGAAGCGATTTTACTAAATATAAACTATTGCAGCACAAGACACGCCCACCATAATACGTTATATCTCATACTGTGCTCCAACGCAAGAACTGAAGCTTTCTCGTTGTCAATCTCTTGTACGCAGTAAATTCATACACCCAAATGGTCTACTGGTTAGCGCTGTCGACTCTCAGTCTGAAGGTTCATGGTTCGAATCGCTGTGAACTCGAACTTTTTTTTGCAACTTTTTTTTTTTCATTAATGTTTTTTTACTTCATTCTGGTTTTCCTTTTTCATAAAATATTTGAAGTCAAATAGGTTAGTGCATTTAGGATAAACAGTCTCATTTTATTCAATTTTGTTGAAGAACTCAACTTTTGAAATATATTATTAATCAATGTGTTTCTACACTCCATTCGGTTTTCCTTCCTCAAAAATATTGCAATCAGGGATAGGTTAGTTCGTTGAGGATAAATAGTCTCTGAGTTTTGCCTAAGTAAAGTACTTTGAAGATGAGATATAACGTGGTATGTGCTACTTTTTCAATCGATTTATTTATATGAATCAGCTACGTTGTGCTGTCAAAGATTAGATTTTGCAGGATTGTGCTGGGCTCGATTATATTTTGCAATGCCGTAGTAGGGCGCGTGTCTTGTGCTGCAATAGTTTATATTTAGTAAAATCGCGGCCAGGAAGCTCTGACGCGTTCAAAGTCTGACGTCAGCAAGAGGGTAGTTCATCGTATAGTCTAGGATTGTTCACGGAGAGCGGTCATATAGTCCCAAGAAGATTAGAAGTTTGGCAAGATCCCCCCTCACTTCAAGGACAACGTGGCGACCGTGTCCGAGCCGATGATCGAGTTCCACGACCTCGGCGTGCAGATCATCGTCCATCCTCAGCCGCCCGTCCGGAAGAACTTTCATACCCTATCAAGGGGTTCAAACTTGAACGATGTAGAGTTGTTATTTCTACAGACCTCAAATCACAGATTCCTGATAGGGATTTCCCAATTCAGAATTTTCCTTCCACACCCTGTATGATATGACAATGTCTCGCCTACTTTATGCTCAATTACTAATCGAAACTTTGTGGTGATAGTGGTTCAATGGTTTGGAATCAATAAACAAAGACGTCACCACGTTCAATGACTTCGAACCATTATCATTTTATCATGATGATGGAATGAAACTCTCATTTGTGACAATAACTCTGCCTCTCCCTAGATATCTGGTACCACCGCCCACGCTCTGCTTCAAATATCAATTCACTAGCAATGATTCCGCATAGTTATCCCCACCATTCACGATTTCATTCATTCATCCGTGTTTGGCGTAAGGGGCTGTTGACGTATATATACTTCATGAATCGTGGTGTTTAGCTATTGTTATTTAGTCTGAGGTGTAATTATTCTAGTAGATATGCCATAAGGTGGAACTGATTCTTTTTTAGGAATCTGAATCCCCCACCACTCGGTATTTCATTCGTTCATCCGTGTTTGGCGTTAAGCACTGTTGGCATATACTTCATGAATCGCCCTGTTCAGCTATTGTGATTTAGTCTGAGGTGTTATAATTCTAGTAGATACTCCTATCAGGTTGAACTTATTCTTGTTTAGGAATCTGGTACCTCCTCCTGCGCTTCGCCACCTGGCGGAAAAAGAGAAACTAAAGTCCGGCAAGATCCCCGCCCACTTCAAGGACAACGTGGCGACCGTGTCCGAGCCGGTGATCGAGTTCCACGACCTCGGCTTGCAGGGCTTCGTGCAGCCTCAGCCGCCCGTCCAGGAGAACCTGGTGCAGGTGTCGGAGCCCTACGGGCAGGCGCTGGAGGCGTTCCGGCAGCGGTACCGACCCGACGAGCCGGCCATCGACGTGCAGGTGGGTGAACGCAAGCGTTATATCCCCTTGTCTACGCCCATGGATTTCTACTCCCACTGATTTATTTATTTATTTATTTATTTATTTATTGAACAAATAACTTCCAGACGATATACAGTGTGACCCATTCAAGATGGAAGCACCCCTATAAAACTTACATTTTTCAACCGATTGGAATGATTTTTTTTTTGTTAGGTAGATATTCAAAAAGTCTATTAGGACACCAAATATCATGAATAAATCTCCATTTACAGGGCCAACTAATCTGATTTTTCAAGGTCAAAAATCTAAAAAAATTACTAGCGATTTTTTTAGAAAAAATCTGACTACACCACTGGATTTGTGACATTTTCAAATGGGTAACATGTAAATTACGTTGGAATGCATCAATCAATAAAAAAGTTATAAAGGAATGAAATTTGAAAAATATGCCGTTTAATCAACCCACCAATTCATGTTCAGGAATTTTATGAAAATTCTGTATACTCCACTGGATTCAGGATGTCTTGAAATATTACTGATCACAGTTCCATCGAAATCTGTTCAGTACTAAAAATTGATGGGTTGATTAAACGGCATATTTTTCAAATTTCATTCCTTTATAACTTTTTTATTGATTGACGCATTTCAACGTGATTCACATGTTACCCATTTGAAAATGTCACAAATCCAGTGGTGTAGTCAGATTTTTTCTAAAAAAATCGCTAGTAATTTTTTTAGATTTTTGACCTTGAAAAATCAGATTAGTTGGCCCTGGAAATGGAGATTTATTCATGATATTTGGTGTCCTAATAGACTTTTTGAATTTCTACCTAACAAAAAAAAATCATTCCAATCGGTTGAAAAATGTAAGTTTTAAAAGGGTGCTTCCATCTTAAATGGGTCACACTGTATATAGAATATGCTCTGGTATAAGGAAGTACATAATTATATACCTATAGGTAAACTGAACATATCATCATTCATAATATATCAACAACTGTGAATTGACAAACAAAGAATAATATTTGTAAAAAAAAATGGCATGATTAATTTCATTCAGTTCGCTCAGAAATAATCAGTTTTTTTACTTTATTTTTTAATGTACCTATATTCCTGCAATTTTTTATATTGTCAGGTAGTTTATTGAATTCACTTAAGGCTGAATGAGTGAATTTATTTTGTCCGATTATGGAGCTAGCGGCGTCAAGATGAAACAAGTTATATTGTCTAGTTTCATGATTATGAATTTCAGAATTCCGTATCAAAATAATATTTGACTTCAATTTTTTATTTATGATATTTGATATGAGAGTTTCAATTCTATATATCTCATCTAAAGAATACGTATTTGTTATTTCATAAAATTGATTGGTTGGTGTATCAAATCGGAGACGATACAATACTTTCAACGATTTTCTATATAATGTTATTGATACTTTATTGAAATTATTTTTTGAACAAGATCCCCAAACATTTATCAAATAGTTGATACGACTCGGTATATGAGAGTAGAGGATCATGTTTGCAATTTTAATATCAAGTTTGGGACATCTTCTCAATGCACCAATAATTGGAGATTTTTTTTTGTCAGAACATCAATATGTATGTCCCACTTCAACCTGTCATCAAACCGAATACCAAGATATTTTATCTGGTCAGTTTGTTTTAAGAGTTCATTTTTTATTTTAAGGTTGAGGTAAATTTTTTATTTTTTATTTTTTGATGTTGCTGGTGCTGGTGGTATTTCCGGTGGTGTGTTCCATAATCGACCCTCAGAGTAGACTAGTTAGAAGTTAGTTGAAAGTTCAATCAAAAATCAATAATATGTACCCAGCTTTCCGGAAGTGATAGTTTATTAAAAAATAGATATAGTTTCACAAATAAACTAATGGCCGAGAATTACGAATTATTCTTTTTTTATATATGTTCTGGTTCCCACGAAACGGGATATCCTGAGAACCGAGGAAAATAAGTTAGGAATTGGTGTTCTTCATGAATTTCTGGAGGTTATATGCCTCAAGGAACACCTCCCTTGGCAATGTGTTCAAGAGCCTCGATGTTCGTTTGATGAACGAGTCATTGGAAATAGATGTTCTGCAGGTCTCCAAAGTGACCACGAAGGGATGCGAAGCCTCAACTCGACGGGTTAATCTCGCTGGGACTGCCAAGAGAGGAACAATTGTTTCAGAAAAGCATCGTCCATGAAAATATATATAAAATAGAGCCAGATCGCCAAGTTTTTCACGGTGTTCCAGAGAAGTGAGTGAGTTTGTGAGCGAGGCATCACCCACGAGACGAATTGCCCTTTTTTGGACAGAATCCAACAGTTACAGGGTATGTTTGGGTGCTGCACTCCAAATGTGGGAACAGTATTCCAGGGCAGGTCGGATCTGTGCCTTATAATTCGGTCAGCCAAAAAGTCTTTTACTTTCTTGAGCCATAGACTGTGAGCCATCAAACAACAACTGAAAGTTGATGCTTGAGCAGAGATGATATAATTCATAGCAATAACATGGTGTATCCACAATATCAAAATATTTCTTCGCATTATAGTTGGCCTTGACAAACTCCACATTTGGTGTCATTTAACCGACCTCGTATCTCTCACCGTTAAAAAGATACCCATGATGAGCATGGTAAGTGGGACATACTGTATATCATTTCGTCATCAGATGACGTTCGATATTTGCTGCCGGCTATTGGTATATTTATTATGGCACCATATTCAAATTATTTATTGTTTTTTATATATTTTTTGTGATTTAGCGGGCAGTAATTTCAATCTTGCAAAGTTTGCTGCCTCCAATAGGATGGAATCTGAAAGCTCGTCGTCAGAACTGCTGATTTCGATAGCTTTTAAACCTTTTTTCGATTCGATGAATGAAAAAGTATCGGTGTTTGTATATTTTTGCTGACAGAAACCGAGGAAATTCCTGATATTATGTCAAAGTTGACAAGTACACTTATTATTGTTTGACAATATTATTTATCATTATACAAGGAACTTATTTTTTTTCTCTGTTTCAAGCTGAAATACATATAAATATCGGGATATACATATGAAAGGTAAAGAAGAATACACTTGCAACGGCTTCTCTGTGTTGATCATAATTTATTAATTACAAAATTTGAAAACATTGGAGTCGATGGAACATCATTAAATTGGATGAAATCTTAGTTAACAGAACGAACTCAGTATGTTGACTTGATTAGCATAGAGAATGGAAATCTTAGACATGTTAACTCGCAAACAACAGAGGTCCCAATCGGCGTGCCTCAGGGTTCCGTGCTGGGCCCTGTATTATTCATATTCTATGTGAACAATGTTGATCTTGCAATTCCTCAGGCATTTCTGACGAAATATGCTGACGCCAAGTCGGTAGTTATTTCAGCAAAATCTCAGGAAGAGTTGTTGATGAACCGATGTAATACCACACTATGTGACTTAGGTGATTGGTTCAAACAGAACTGATTATACTTTAACCGGAAAAAACGTATCTGATCTAATTTCATAATCCGCAAAAAAGTTATATTCTTTGGAATTAAAATTTAATGATGAACCCTGCAATCAGGTGGATTGTACAAAATTTTTAGGTATCTATATAGATAAAAATTTAAACTGGAAACAGCATTGTGAGATTCTAGTCTCAAAATTTCACTCAGTAGCCTATAAATTTCAAAATTTGCGGAACATTCTCACCACCGAGCAGCTTTTGATGGTGTATTATGCAGAAGTAGAATCTCGATTGCGCTATGGGATCTGTTTTTGGGGTTGGTCTACGAGCATTGAAGACGTGTTTTTGGCCCAAAAGCGCGTAATAAGGAGTATCACTGGTGTGAAAAACACTGAGTCATGCATGACATATTTCAATAAATTTAAGATTTCAACCTTAGCAAGTCTATACATCTTTGAATTATGTGTATATATTCACAAAAATTCACATTTATTCACTACAGTCGATAATCACCATCCTGTGAATACTCGACAGAAAAATAAAAATCTGATTTATGTTCCCGTCAGCAAAACAGGTAGTTTTATTCGCTCGCCAAACTACGCAGGACCTCGCTGCTTTTATAATTTTTTGCCAATTAACATGAAAGCTCTACAACAGTTCGCAAACAGTTCAAGGAAGAATTAAAAGACTATCTTGTTAGACAATGTTTTTATAGTGTATCTGACTTTTTAAATAAAATATATATCTATCTATCTATATTGCGTAAAATAGTTCGAATCTTCCATTCTAGTGAGATCTTCGCACTCAGTGCGGATAAATTTCTTACCCGCACGGCGTGCGGAGAAGTGTGACTTTGCGCATGCAAATGTGTGCAGAGAAGTACTACTTTACGCACGCTCTTAGGAAAAATTTATGTCGAAACGTGACTTTTATCAAGCTGATAATGGGTCATTTCAAATTTCAATTTGGACTGAAATTATTCACTCAGTGTATATATATCCTTTGATTATTCACATATGATGAATAGAGACAAAATGTACCCAGCGCGGAAAGACAGTATAAATAGATGACGATTTCTTTCAGGTGACCAAAGAAAAGGTGAAAGAGTGGCAGAACACGTTGCCCAACAGGGTGAATCCTAAGGTGCCGCAATATGTTGACTACGATTTTCACTCGCTGACCAATCAGGGCCACTTCCCTAAATTGCAGACCTATGAGGTGACTGAGGGTGAGTTTTTACAGTGGAGGCTGAGCTATTCAATCGAAATCTTATTTTTTCAAATAATATTGATGTCACTAAAGTCAATCTTTGGAAGAAGTCCATGGTAACTCAGAGTAGAGTGAGTATTTCATAGATGAAGAAACTCAAAGTTATCTACACAACATTTATTTGACGATCAGAGATCGATCACATAGAGGTACATGTTTCGGGCTTACACAGGGTGTACCCGTGCTATAGGGTAGGTAAAACATTGAAAAATAAGTTGGGTTTGCTCTGTGAAAAAATGTCGTAACGGCATCCGTTTTCATGATACAAGGTGTTGAAAAAATATTTTTTTTACACATTTTTTACGATTATGTTGAAACTACTGGCAACTTTGTGATGAAATTTGGTATGGATGTTTCTTGGAATCTGACACATCGCATGCATTTGTTTTTATATCTGGCTCTCATAGAGGGCGCTAGTTACACGGTTCGTACCGAGTAGTTTTGAACATAACTTTTTTGAATGGGTTGCGTGCAAGAACTGTCAGATGACCGTCACTGGAGGCAAAACATTGAAACACAACGTCACTTTTCTTATTTGTTTACAAGTGATGGAAATAGTTTTTCACAATTATTTTGGCATACGAATCGTCTTTTTTCGCTATTCATCAATTCGCTCATGCCATCATATTATGCTGTTGTGAAATGCACAAAAACTGCAGCGGAAGACGAAGTAATCCGGTTGGTACATTATGATTTATAACTAAGTACCTACTATAGTCACTCACATATAGTTTTCATTTTTGAAATTTGGTAATTTCTCTGATTTCTCATCGGAATTCCTTCTGCGATAGGAGCTAATAGAAATACACCTGGAATTTCTAAAATAATGCAAGAAGATTCGATTCATGCAATCAATCGGGAGGACTGGTCTGACATGCTGACGATCGTGTGTGTTGTAGAAATTTTCAATCAATTAGCAGTATTAGCTTGTATTGCAGAAGTGACAGAAGGCAGAAGGAATTTTAATAAGGAATGACAACACATTTCATAATGATAACTATGTGAGATTACTATTTACCTGAAAAATCATATACTTTAGTCTCTTGCTGCATTTTTTGTGCATTGTACAACAGCACAATGCGAAGGCATGCTCGAATTAATGAATAGCGCAAAAAACACGATTCGTATGCCAAAATATTGTGAAAAACTATTTCATTCCCTTGATTCCCCTGTAACCAAATAAAAAAGTGAGGTTGTGTTTCAATAATTCACAGAAGAATGAGGTTGTGTTTCAATATTTTGCCTCCAGGGTCGGTCTTCGTGCACGCGACCTATCCAAATTTGATGTGAACTTGAACATCAGGTAGTTATGTCATATCAAAACGTGACCATTCAGACCATTGCCTTGTAGATATATTATTTCTGGTAAAGAGAAATCCTACAATGCTGGCTGTAATCAACTCATGACGCTGCTTTGACTTCAGCAAATTTACTTGAGAAAATTATGTCTCTATGGTTTTTGAAGAATATGAGGCGAACATATTAAATTAGGAGCAAAATTGGCTCAGTTCAAGAATACTATTGAATAGTCTCCAAAATAATACTTTTCAACTGCAAACCACACCTTATCAACTCTGAAGCCAATAATGTCTACGACCGCTTGTCTGAAATTTTGCCATTTTCCAGTTTTGCTTTTTAGGCTAATAAAATTAAATCGAAAAAAAAACCGTTTTGAGGAATTAATTTCCAGCAAACTGGAAATCGTTTTAATACCTCTATTTGGTCCTAAATGCGTGTAATCTGAGTTTGCACCATGTCAGGTGGTGAGCTTAACTTTTGATCGCCAAAAAACCGCCACATTTTTGCACTTTTTTTATTTTTTTGCTTATAGCTGCAAAACGGTGCGTCGGACGGAAAATGTTATTCCATTCAATAATACAGAGGACAAAATTCTGCGTCGAATGACATCTGAAAACATCAAATTCCGTTCAGAGGTATAGCCGAAATCGAATGTTAAAAAAAAGAAAATTTCGTAGTTCGGTGCAAACTTACATTTTGGTTTATGGTACTCAATGCAAAAAATCCATGGAATCATTTGTTTCTGAATGTTTAGGTAACAATAATCAAGGCTTTTAAACTCTTTTCAAATTGTGACAAAATTTTACACTACCTAATTTTATTTATTATTTACAATGAATTTTGTTTGGCGTTTGTAAAAAAAAATTTGTTTGCAACTCGTGCGCGAAATACTTTGGTGATTTCGACTATTTTTTAACTTGGCTGCGCCTCGTTAAAAAAATCAGCTCTCGATCACCAAAGTAGCATTTCGCGCACTAGATGAAAAATAATTATAAATTGATGCAAAATTTGGGACCGAAGCTGAACCGGGCATTCAGATATCCGGATAATTGGACAAATCAAGAAAACTTAAACATTTGGACATCTATCTATATAACGTAAAATTCTATTCTCTACAACTTTTATTTCATGGGTTTTTTCAATAGGAGTATCTGTTTTCACGATATGTCGTCTTGGAAAGCCGCAAAATGTAAGCTTGCACCGAACTACGAAATGTTCTTCTTTTTTAACATTCGATTTCGGCTATACTACTAAACGGAATTTGATGTTTTCAGTTGTCATTCGACGCAGAATTTTGCCTTCTATATTATTGAATAGAATGACATTTTTCGACCGATGAACCATTTTGCAGCTATAAGCAAAAAAATAAAAAAAGTGCAAAAATGTGGCGGTTTTTTGGCTATCAAAAGTTAAGCTCAACTCCTGGAATGGTGCAAACTTAGATTACACGCATTTGGGACCGAATGAAGGTAATTAAATGATTTCCAGCTTGCTTAATTGAATTAAACTAAATTAATTCCTCAAAATATAATTATTTGATTGGCCTATTTGGTTAAACGTTGAGGAAAAAAACAGGAGAACAGTAGAACGGGCACAAAAACAGTAGATCTACTGTTAAAACAGTAGGACTCTGGAGAAAAAATCCCAAAAAATCAAGTAAAATGAATGTACCACCTCCTCGATTAACCTACAGACAGTATTCTCTCGACGTTTTTAAGGAAAATGGTCAGACAACCCCGACCCCTACACGTTCGTCTATCACCAGCCGCAGCAGCCGCAGCCTCAGCAGCCACAGCAGCCTCAGCAGGCCCGACAGCCTTCCTCTTCTCCAGGGAACAGTGCCAGACCGCAGCTGATCGCAGAGCCGTCGGTGGAGCTGCACGTGCCGCCGTTCCTTCCAACGCCCTACAGGCCGCTGGGGCCCTTCCCCACTTCTTCCACGCACAGCGAGGCCTCCACCGTCTTCTCCAAGGTCAGCGAGAAGATGAACCGGTACAAGGGGCAGGCGCTGGCTGACAATCCGCTGTTCTTCGACATCAAAGAGGTGTCTACACACTATCCAATTCTCGGTGAGTTTTGTGATTTTTGCAATCTTCACGAGAGGGGATAGATTTAGGAATTACCTAGTACACTACTATATGTACCTCCGCGTATATTGAACTTCTGTCTAAGAGAACGAAAAGACACAAGCTTCCTCCCAACGGCTCACTGAAAATCCTCATACGCCCGATGCTCCTTCGTCTATACAGTGTCTTTCAAAAGTATCGGAATGGTCTCATATTTCAGGAACGGCTTGAGAAAAATTCACGAAATTTTCTACAGGGTGATTATTGATGATGTCTGATTCAATGGTGGCATCGGCAATGTTGCCAAGTTTACAGTTTTTCAGATATTAGGAGTAACTTTATATTTTCAAATGGAATACCCCATTTATTTCTATTGCAATTAATTAAGCGCCTCCTAATCACTTGAGTCCCTGAATATCAGATTCGAAGTTAACGTGATTTTCAAAATATGACAACATAGCATTTTCGTTAAAAAGTTCTGGAACGGTCCCATATTTCAGAAACGGCTCAGAGAAAATTTATGAAAACTCCGACAGGATGGTTGTTGATGATGCCAGATTCAATGGTGATATCAGCAATGTTGCCAAATCAACAATTTTTCATACTTTTGAACGAAAATGCCATGTTGTCATGTTTCAAAAACCACTTCAATTTAAAATCTGATATTTGGAGACATAAGTAATGAGGCGTCGCTGAATGTATTGCAATGAAAACAAATAGGGTATTCCATTTGAAAAAATTGAGTTACCCTAAATATCTGAAAAACTGCGAAATTAACGTGATTTTCAAAATATGACAACATAGCATTTTCGTTAAAAAGTTCTGGAACGGTCCCATATTTCAGAAACGGCTCAGAGAAAATTTATGAAAACTCCGACAGGATGGTTGTTGATGATGACCGATTCAATGGTGATATCAGCAATGTTGCCAAATCAACAATTGTTCATACTTTTGAACGAAAATGCCATGTTGTCATGTTTCAAAAACCACTTCAATTCAAAATCTGATATTTTGAGACATAAGTAATGAGGCGTCGCTGAATGTATTGCAATGAAAACAAATAGGGTATTCCATTTGAAAAAATTGAGTTACCCTAAATATCTGAAAAACTGTTGATTTGGCAACATTGCCGATATCACCATTGAATCAGGCATCATCAACAACCATCCTGTCAAAGTTATCATAAATTTTCTCTGAGCCGTTTCTGAAATATGGGACCGTTCCAGAACTTTTTAACGAAAATGCTATGTTGTCATATTTTTTGAAAATCACGTTAATTACGAATCTGATATTCAGCGACTCAAGTTAATAGGAGGCGCTTAATTAATTGCAATAAAAATAAATGGGGTATTTCATTTGGAAAAATAAAGTTACTCCTAATATCTGAAAAACTGTAAACTTGGCAACATTGCCGATGCCACCATTGAATCGGATATCATCAATAATCACTCTGTAGAAAATTTCGTGAATTTTTCTCAAGTCGTTCCTGAAATATGAGATCGTTCCGATACTTTTGAAAGACACTGTATAGTATAACTCTCTGAAATAACAAAAAGACACAAGCTTTCACCAATGGCTCACTAAAAATTCTCATATGCCCAATATACCTCGGCGATATATTGTACTTCTGTCTGAAAGAACAGAAAGACACAAGCTTCCCCCCCACGGCTCACTGAAATTTCTTATATGCTCGATGTTCCTTATGTATATAGTACTACTGTCTAGGAGAACTAAAAGACACAAGCTTTCCCCAACGGCTCACTAAAAATTCTCATATGCCTCCGCGTATATTGTACTTATATCTAAGAGAACGAGAAGACACAAGCTTCCCTAACGGCTCACTAAAAATTCTCATATGCGCCAAGTTCCTTCGTCTATATAGTACTTCTGTCTAAGAAAACTAAAAGACACAAGCTTCCCCCAACGGCTCACTAAAAATTCTCATATGCCCGATGTACCTTCGCGTATATTGTACTTCTGTCTAAGAGAACGAAAAGACACAAGCTTCTCGTAACGGCTTACTCAAAATTCTCATATACCCGATGTTCCTTCGTGTATATAGTACTACTGTCTAGGAGAACTAAAAGACACAAGCTTCCCCCAACGGCTCACTAAAAATTCTCATATGCCCGATGTACCTTCGCGTATATTGTACTTCTGTCTAAGAGAACGAAAAGACACAAGCTTCTCGTAACGGCTCACTCAAAATTCTCATATACCCGATGTTCCTTCGTGTATATAGTACTACTGTCTAGGAGAACTAAAAGACACAAGCTTCCCCCAACGGCTCACTAAAAATTCTCATATGCCCGATGTACCTTCGCGTATATTGTACTTCTGTCTAAGAGAACGAAAAGACACAAGCTTCCCCCAACGGCTCACTCAAAATTCTCATATGCCCGATATACCTCCGCGTATATTGTACTTATATCTAAGAGAACGAGAGGACACAAGCTTCCCCCAACGGCTCACTAAAAATTCTCATATGCGCCAAGTTCCTTCGTCTATATAGTACTTCTGTCTAAGAAAACTAAAAGACACAAGCTTCCCCCAACGGCTCACTAAAAATTCTCATATGCCCGATGTACCTTCGCGTATATTGTACTTCTGTCTAAGAGAACGAAAAGACACAAGCTTCTCGTAACGGCTCACTCAAAATTCTCATATACCCGATGTTCCTTCGTGTATATAGTACTACTGTCTAGGAGAACTAAAAGACACAAGCTTCCCCCAACGGCTCACTAAAAATTCTTATATGCCCGATGTACCTTCGCGTATATTGTACTTCTGTCTAAGAGAACGAAAAGACACAAGCTTCCCCCAACGGCTCACTCAAAATTCTCATATGCCCGATATACCTCCGCGTATATTGTACTTATGTCTAAGAGAACGAAAAGACACAAGCTTCCCCCAGTACTTCTGTCTAAGAAAACTAAAAGACACAAGCTTCCCCCAACGGCTCACTAGAAATTCTCATATGCCCGATGTACCTTCGCGTATACTGTACTTCTGTCTAAGAGAACGAAAAGACCCAAGCTTCTCGTAACGGCTCACTCAAAATTCTCATATACCCGATGTTCCTTCGTGTATATAGTACTACTGTCTAGGAGAACTAAAAGACACAAGCTTCCCCCAACGGCTCACTAAAAATTCTCATATGCCCGATGTACCTTCGCGTATATTGTACTTCTGTCTAAGAGAACGAAAAGACACAAGCTTCCCCCAACGGCTCACTCAAAATTCTCATATGCCCGATATACCTCCGCGTATATTGTACTTATGTCTAAGAGAACGAAAAGACACAAGCTTCCCCCAACGGCTCACTAAAAATTCTCATATGCGCCAAGTTCCTTCGTCTATATAGTACTTCTGTCTAAGAAAACTAAAAGACACAAGCTTCCCCCAACGGCTCACTAAAAATTCTCATATGCCCGATGTACCTTCGCGTATACTGTAGGTACTTCTGTCTAAGAGAACGAAAATACACAAGCTTCCCCTCACGGCTCATTCAAAATTCTCATATACCCGATGTTCCTTCGTGTATATAGTACTGCTGTCTAGGAGAACTAAAAGACACAAGCTTTCCCCAACGGCTCACTAAAAATTCTCATACGCTCGATGTACCTTCGCGTATATTGTACTTCTGTTTAGGAGAAAAAGGAAAAGACACAAGCTTCTCCCAACGGCTCACTCGAAATTCTCATATTCCCGATGTAAATTCGCCTATATATTGTACTTCTGTTTAAGAGAACGAATAGGTACAAGTTCTTTTCTCAGTCAAAGTTTTCAAATGCTCGATATACCTCTGCGTCAACTCTTTCTCGACGGTCTCTTGGCACGTGTTACCTTGAGGAACAACGCAAACTGGGTCATAGGGTGTTTTGCAGTTGCTGACCTCCGATATCCCAATGCTGCCGTTGGTGAAGTACAGCCAGTCATGTATCCGCTGCATACATGGACACTTCCAAGGGTTCTGATGCATTATGATTTCACTGACAGACAACTTTTTCAGCAGCTTGTCTGGCAAGTAGTTGAGACGGTTGGTGTTAATATACAGCACCTCGATGTAGATTTCGTTAGGGAAGGCTCGTTCATCGAGCACCGTGAGCCTGTTGCCTTGTAGGTAGAGATAACTGAGGCTTTCCACGTTGAGGAAGGCTTCTGGTTGGATGGTGGTGATCTTGTTGTCTCCGAGATCGATGACACTGAGCTTCGGTAGCGATGCGAACGCTCTTCTCGGGATGATGGAGATTTTGTTGCTGTTGAAATTGATGGCTTGTAGATGGGGGCAATTTTCGAACCAGTCCCTGTTCCAATATAAAAGCGCATTGTCGGCCAAGTCGATCCATATGAGGGACTTTATATTGGAAAAGGCTCCACTCGCAATGAAATCGATCTTGTTCTTGGCTAGGTGAAGGTTTCTGATGGTGGGAACTAAGTTGAAAACGTCTGTAACAAGGATTTTAAAAAGAAGTGGCCTATCAGAATATTTCACTTTCTTTCAATATCGAATATTCTGTTCGTTTTTCTGTTCCATGCATGAAAGATAAATAGTATAGGTGACTCAGGAGACATGTAACAGCCTGTAGTTTTTTTATTTGAAGAGATACCAATTTTGAATTCACAAGGGTTATATCATCGATGATGGCGCTTCCCTTGAACCCAATGACAATTTTCTTCAACCACCTGTGTGAACGGAAGTAGACCCAACTTTTTTTTTTCGAATAGCACCCTGTATATTTCTGTCGCCTATCTTATTTGTCTCGAAATTCTCTATCCAACTATGTATCACAATTTGATATTCGTTCATCAATTGGCTGTTGAATTGCATTTTATTAAAATACATGAAGTTGGCTGTGGCCCGAATGCAATGACATTTCGATGCTTGATAGGCTTAGAAATCCAAAGATCATTACTTAGACGATATTATCATACCCTAATCGGTCCCAATAGATTTCCAATAATTTCATGGAGTTTGATAAAAAAATCATCCGAAAATAACTATTATTGATTATTGATTGAGAAAACTGAGATAGAAACTCAGTTTTTTTCATTTGGCTACTTGTAAAGGAACTATTCGTCTTACATTCTTGCCATGTAGACATAATAGGATCATCTATTTGGATACATGAAACTAAAATAATTAATGTATCGTCCTAATATCGTGATTTATATTCGGAAGATTTTTTTAAACTCAATGAAATAAATGGCAATCTTCTGGTCTAAGTGATGATCTTTGAATTTCTAAGCCTATCAAGCATCGAAATGTTATTGTATTCGGGCCAGAGCCAACTTTATGTATTTCAATAAAATGCAATTTATTTCCAGTGTAAGAGCTCAACCAAATCACCGGAATTTTTCAATTGTATTCGAAAACCATCACGAATATGTCAATAGACCTACTATCACGAGACCAGTTTGAGTTAGAGCACGCGAATCTCTACCAGCACTAGAATGGCATCATTTGGACGTTCTTGCGGTGACCAACTATGAAGTACCTCCATGGCTGATTCCTAAAGTTTGCATACGACTAGATCTGACTGCCCTCCAGAAAAACAATACGGCTCCAGTGGTCTATCGCCAACGGTTCTCAGAGATTCTTCACGAATTCACAAATTGTACAATCATTTATACAGATGGATCCAAAACATCGACTGGAGCCGGCTGCGCTTTGTCTGTGGACAATATTGCACATTCCTGGTCTCTTTACTCGTACGTATCTATATATACAGCTGAGCTTTATGCGATCTGGCAGGCTCTGCAATTTTGCGATATGGCTGGAAACAATCAAGAATTTGTAGTTGTCTGTGACTTTCGAGTCAATTTCGAACCCATTTTCTGAAGACCCACTCGTGAAAATAATATTATTTTCAATCCACCATCTGCATAATACAGGCAAGAATGTTAAATTCATCTGGGCACCAAGTCATGTCGGAATAATAGGCAACGAGATCGCTGACAGAGCTGCCCGCAACGCAGCCGAGATCGAAATAGTCGAAGCTAGGATCGTTAGAGTAGATGATATCAAAGGGCGATACAAATCTGACCTAATGAGGATCTGGCAAGAAGATTGGAATCGAGTGAACAATAACTTGAGAAGGCTGAAACCGACTATTCAGCCGTGGAGACCTCCTGAAAACCTGCCTAGATTTGATAAAGTTAAAATACACAGACTGAGGTTTGGACACACTGCATTAACACATGCTTTTCTCCTTGATGGACAAGATCCTCCAATATGCGATCGATGCGGTGAATCAGCAACAGTATCACATATCATATGCATGTGTACGGGATACGCGAATATTAGGCAACTCTATCATATAGAAAATAATTTTGCAATGAATTTCAGAAACGCCACCATGATCAGAAACCTCCTTAAATTCCTGAGAGCAACTGACCTCTTTAAACAAATTTGAATATACGATGAATATATTTTTTCGTACATGAATCTCAGTTTTTTTTCTAAAGTATGGTGCTAAAATGATCTCTGAAATCGATGCACCTCAATCGAGGAAAAAAAAACAGCCAATTAATGAATGAATATCGAATTGTGATACATAGTTGGATAGAGAATTTCAAGGCGCATAAGATAAACATCGGAAATATATAGGGTGCCATTTGAAAAAAAAAAGTTGGGTCTACTTCCTCTCAAACAGGTGGTTGAAAAAAATTGTCATTGGGTTTAAGGAAGGCGCCATCATCCATTATATAACTCTTGTGAATTTCAAATTTGTATCTCTCCAAATAGAAAAATTACAGGCTGTCACATGTCTCCTGTGTCACCCGGTATTATACAAGTAGGGTGAGAAGTGAGCTATTAAATACCAATCACTTTTATATCCAGAGGCACAAAGCGTCGAAGGATATGAAGCGGTAAGGTTACAGAGAAAAGTTGTTTCTATTTCTATTTTAGAGAACGCAACGCTGGATTCTCCTGAAAATTCCGCATCTCACACTTTTTCACCTATCCATCTAAAATATTTTTGAAATTGCGACGTTGCCGTTCCTAGCAAAGAGTCCTAGCAACTTCATTTTTTCAAAAGGAACACCCCGTATATCAATGAATTTTTAGAATTGCCTTTTCAAAACAATACTCTTTTGTTGATCATCCCTATACCTATCTCTATCGGTTTTCGAGATAAAAAATAATGTGTGTTAAATATGATCCCGATATGATCCAAAGCATATCACTAATTGAACTGAAGTAAATCAGGGCTCTCAATTTATGAAGGGTTGATATTCTAGTGGTGGTTTGAACAGGCTTGATTTATTCAATTTACACCGAGAAATCACCTCCATATCATACAGGGCGTGCTGAAATTATTATTATATCCGTTGTTCATACAAGTGGTTTTTCAAATGAAACCCATTATTTTTCACTCAATAAATTGAAGGACAAAGAAAAATGCTACAAGTTGACATACCATGTCCCTATACCTAAATCATCAAGTTTTGTTAATAAAGCCGCTTTTTATGCAAAATATAATTTCAGGAAGAAGTTCTCTAATAGCACACAACGTCCTAGGGACGTCCCTATTTGGTACAATTCACGTCCAAATGTCCCGAACAAAAAATAAGTGTCCTTGGGACGTCCCATCCCGTACATCTCATGTAATGTCCGAGCAAGGACGTCCACGGAATGTCCCAGCTGGTACATCATTTCAAATGTCCTAAAAATAGCATCCCTTAGACGACCCACGTGGTACATATTGTAGAATGTCCATGCAAGGACGTCCTTGGCATGCCCCTGATGAGATATGATTTTAAACGTTCCTTAAGGGACATCCATCGGATGTCCCGAGTAGTACATATTCTGGCATGACTTCAGATCTTATATAATGTCCCTTCTAGACAACCATGAAATGTGCCTGATGGTACATTCCTTCAAATATCTCTGCACTGACGCCCTTAATATTTCCAGGATCGTATAACAATCGAAATGTCCCTTAGGGACATCCTTCGAACGTCCCTTAGGCATATCCGTCGGATGTCCGAATTGGTACATGAACTGTACTTTTCCAATGTCCTAGAAATAACGTCCTTTGGACGTCCCAGTCGGTACTTTCGATATGTTGTCCTTGCGAGGACGTTAACTTACACCTCGCCGACGAATGATTGCTCGTAGGCTATAAGTACTCCTCGTCAATGTCCTTCACGTAAGTCCATTGGACATCCTGGGGACACTTTTTGGGGACCTTCTACGGACCATCAACTCAACTGGATGTCCTAATCAGTTATGCAAGATCTGGTCCTAGAGGGACCCAGAAAAATTCAAATTCAATAATAATTCGTACGCCCCTGGGACATCCTATGGACATCCAATTGATATCCCTCAGCGTTGCTGATAGGTCGTCCTATGGATTTCCTAAGGAAGTCCACTGTAGTGCTCGATGAGGAATACTGTAGGCTTTAGGTATTCGATAGTTGTCCCAGGGACATCCCTGAAGGACGTCCCTAGTTGGTCCTCAAGTGGGACATTTGTGTCCACGGTACCAAATTCGAACGTCCTATGGACGTCCTGAATGTCCCGACAGGACGTCCTAAGGATATCCATGGCACATAAGTGTGTTATTAGGGTATGTGAGACATATAATTTGTTCTCCAAATTCTTTTCAATTTCACGCAAAGTCCAACTAACCCATCATTTTTTGTTCACCCAGAGTCATTGTCAATTTTGATTACCAATTTGATTCAAATTACTTGGAACGTTGCATAGCAACAAACTTTTTCTGTCTAGGCAGTGAAAGTCCACCTTTCCTGCCTGTCGAGTGTCTATAAAAAGCCACTTTTAATGTCATTTGGAGAAAAAATGAATAATATACCTTTTGGTATCTCCTTGAGGTTGTTCATCTCCATTGTTACCGTTCTGAGGCTCGTCACATTCCTGAAGGCTTGCGGCTCGAGTTTAATCTCCAATCTATTCGCCACTATCACTATCAATTCCAGTTTCGGCAGATCCCTTATTGAATCCTTGCCCAGCCGCGTTATTTCACTTATGAAGTACACTTTCCTGATCTCCTTACCTTCGAATATCTTGGGTTCAAGACAACCGTTCACTACGTAATAATATTCATTTTTCATACCGTCACTGACACTTACGTTCGTGTTTTTGAAGGAATCACATCCTTCGGTGTGGATAGACGACAGTTGCCTCAACAAAGTGAAGGTGAACAAGCAAACACGAATCATGTCTGGACGTTTGTGTGGCAGTTTGATAACTGACTGGACTGGAACTGGCCAGCGATGTTGTTTTAATGTAGTCAATTTTGTTTGGCGAGATCACAAGGTCGAATTGAAAAGTTCTGCGATCTTCATGATGATAACCTCTAGTGCTTACATTAGATGATTTGACCCAGAATGGCAAAAAACAAACCTGAAGGTGGAATTCACACGATAGTTACTAACGACACTTGCAAAATTTTCGAGAAACAAGCGTTTCTCATTTTGCTCCCCCCCCCCCCCCTCCTCTATATCTCAGCTATAATATTATTCGTGCGATTCTCACCAAATTTGGACTGGTATAAATTAACATCAATATGATCAGTTTTTCGTAGACGAGTATCATTATGGACAGTGCTGTTTGTTTTTATTGAAATAAAGATAGGTGTCGATTTCTTATAGAATCATAATATTAGGAATTTTTTTGCAGAAAAAATAACTTCATGGTATTGATTCTCATGCTTCAAAACCTTCATCTGCAAAAATTCACCCCATTTGAATGACTAAAGGGGTCAGCTCAATTTTTTTTTTCACTTTCTGCCTCGAAAAAATTATGAGTTCAGATCATAAGAATAGCGTCAGCTAAACTCCGCCAAGAAAAATAAGGACCATTTATTATCATAATTATTATTATTAACTGCGAATTTTGGAAGGTTCAATAGCTCCCTCCAGTAGGTTAGTAAAAAACTGTGGTTTGGAAGAAAAAACAATACTTTTTTTTCTGATTAACTCGCCGTTTCCGCGTCGCCATTTTTTTTGAAAATCTCGATGAAATATTTTTTGGATGCATGATCAATTTATATTCATCATACAGGACGTCGAAAGAAATTCTGAATTGAGAAAACCTAATCACGAATCTGCGATTTAGGTCTATAAAAATAACAAGTCTCCATCGTTCAAGTTTGAACCCCTCGATTGGGTGAAAGTATTGAAAATGAATATTCTCAGATATAATTATGAACATAAAAAATTTTATATAATATATTATATAAAGAAATACATTGAGAATGCGCATTCTCTATGTGATGAAAATATCAATTGTGTGTAGTTTCAAACATTTTTTTTCTGTGTATATAAGAAAATATATTAAGAATTCGAATTCTCCATGTGATGAAAATATCAATTTTTTCTCAGTTTATTCAACAAAAAACAACTACTTTCCTGGCTATATGCCACGACGAACATTGAATTATATCTATTGAACACACACGATGAAAATTTGAAAACAAAATCTTCTGAAGTAGAGAATTTGCATTCTCCTTCATATAAAGATATGCACACAATATCATTCTGAATATTCAACAGAAAACAACTACTTCCTGATTATTTGCCACGTCGAACATTGAATTATATCTGTTGAATATCCAAAAAGTGAGCATTAAAAATTAAAATTCTCTGAAATTGAGAATTGACATTTTTTGTCAAATCGGATGGAATAACATGATGAATTATGATAGAAAAATATAACTTACCTATATGTATAAACTATGATCTTGATGATCATACGTATCAGTGATATGGGAATTATATCTCTCACAAACAGGTTATATGACTTCACTCGAATGAAACTAATTTCGGATACCAAATCCTCATCAATAACCTGAAGTCCAGTTATTCTTACAGCCATCCTTCATCTCCCTATAATATAACTAAAACTATAACGAACTGACATCTGAGAATAATAATTTGTTGACATAACCATTGTCATCTGGGCATTCGTTTTTGGATGTATGATAAATTGATATTCATTATTTAGGACGTGGAAAGAAATTCTGAATTGTTGTTTCCTATTGAATATTCAGAATGATATTATGTGCATATCTTTATATGAAGGAGAATGCAAATTCTCTACTTCAGAAGATTTTGTTTCGAACGCTCAACGTGTGTGTTCAATAGATATAATTCAATGTTCGTCGTGGCATTTAGCCAGGAAAGTAGTTGTTTTCTTTTGAATAAAACGGAAAAAAATTACGAAGAGAGAAACTCAAAGTCATTACCACAACTAGTTCATAAAATGAACGACAAAATGGTAGATAACGAGAGAAAAACAACTACTTTCCTGGCTATATGCCACGCAGAACATTGCATTATATCCTCCCGAAACCTATACGATAGTTCGTATAAACGAATAAAATCGCAAGTGTTACCTTCCTTAACGCTGAGCTGCGCTTAAGTGGTTCAGGAACGCTGACTACCTGCAGACCGGTTTCGAGCTCTTGGCTCTCATCAGTACAGGGCTGTCCCAGATAGCTTCTTGACCGCTATCTGGTGCGAACCTGACCCAACGTAAACACATCTCAGCATTTATACCATACGAGGCGTTCGACGTCTGCGAAATGAAAACGCGAACGCCGAACGCCACCTGGCAAGGAAAGAAACACTCCAAAACAAAATCCCATTTCAGATGAAATGGGAGTGGCTGGTTGCCCGACTGGCGTATTTTCAACTAGGGAAAAAGCCTAAAACTCAAAGTGGAATGCATTGGTCACGAAGAGAGAAACTCAAAGTCATTACCACAACTAGTTCATAAAATGAACGACAAAATGGTAGATAACGAGAGAAAAACAACTACTTTCCTGGCTATATGCCACGCAGAACATTGCATTACATCCTCCCGAAACCTATGCGATAGTTCGTATAAACGAATAAAATCGCAAGTGTTTCCTTCCTTAACGCTGAGCAGCTCAGCTACCTCTTCTGTCTAGCTGCAGATAGTCAGGTTGTTTTAATGTTTCTAACTAGTATATTTCACTTCGACAAAAGTTTGTCCCTATTCTTGACGTTTTTCGTGATTTACAGCAATTCATGTAGTTTGTACCATTATTTCTTCTGCGTGTATCACCTCCCATGTGCGACATGTTCATTGAATCTAAGTGTACCTACCCGAGCAGTAGCAAACAAAGCTATGAATGCTCCAGAACCCGTTTGTGGTATTGCGAGAGCACAGGGCATTGTAGTCTCAACAAACACATGAGTACGATTGGTCTGACTGAAGGACTGCGGTGCAGGTTATGTCAGAAAGAGGAGGAAACAGCAGAACACATGCTTCGCCATTGTGAGAGTTTGTCAAGACTAAGGTTCCTTACGCTGGATGAGGGAAAAACAATGGACCCAAATTTACACAGAGGATCTGAAAGCTAGTCTATAGAGGCTTATAGAGAAGCCGGGGCTAGTCAAAGAACTCTAAACGATCTTGAGGGCAGACACAAAAGATCTGAAGAGGTCGCGGTGTGGAGGCAGATAGCCCGAAGGCCCCACTCTAAATCTAATCTTATCTAATCTAAGTGTACCTACCTTCGTGTATAGTGTACTCTTGTTCAAGAGAAAAAACTGATACAAAGTTCCCCAGTAACTCTCCTTGACCTGAAGTAGTAGTCTTTATCTTGAAATCGGTTATTAATCGACTCAATCAAATTCCTCATATTTCCGAGGTACCTTCCCGTCAACTCTACCTCTACTGTCTCTTTGCACGTGTTGCCCTGAGGAACTATGCAGACCGGATCGTTCGATGTTCGACAAGGATGTTCTGATACTTCCACACTGCCCCTGGTAAAGAACAGCCAATCGTTTATCCGCAGCATACATGGACACTTCCACGGGTTCTGGTCTAGGTTGATTGTTCCGATGGATAACTTGCTCAGCAGTTTGTCCGGCAAATAGTTGAGACGGTTGTTGTTGATAGACAGATTCTCGATGTAGATCTTGTTGGGGAACGCTCGTTCGTCGAGCACTGTGAGCCTATTTAGTTCCAGGTTCAGATATATGAGGTTTGTCATGTTCCTGAAGGCATCTGCTTGGATGGTGGTGATCTTGTTTTCTCCGAGATCGATGGCCTTGAGCATCGGCAGCGATGCGAAGGCTCTTCTTGGGATAATGGAGATTTTGTTGTCGGAGAAATCGATGTGATATAGATTGGGGCAGTTCTCGAACCAATCTCTGTTCCAATATGTGAGCTGATTGAAGCGCAATTTGATCACTTCGATCGAATCCATATTGGAAAAGGCTCCACTTGCGATGAAGTCGATCTTGTTGTTGGATAGCACCAGGGTTGTGATGGTGGGAACTGAGTTGAAAACGTCTGTAACAAGAACGTATTTTCGAAATAAGTGGTGTATCAGAATATTCCACTTTCTTTCAAAATCGAATATTCTGTTTGTTTTCTTGTTCCATGTTAGAGAAAAATCATTGCGATTGAAAGTAGCTAATTTTGTATGAAGAGCACAAAGTAATAGATTGCCGTGCAGTACAGAGCAAGCAGTGTTTTCTATGCTGTGATTCAATTGCCATTTTAGGGTTATACAAATTCAAGTGTACTTATTACATAATATATCAGAACTTCGGAAAATTGAAGCACAGTCGCACATTTATCTATCTACTTATTTATACATAATACATCCAGCAGGCCGGAGCCCAATTCAGAGGTATATAATAATAATAATGATAATAATAATAATGATAATAATAATAATAACAACTGACTTTCACTTTTGTGAAGTCAGGTGGGCTTAGGGAAACAGAGGGGTTCATCATGGCATGCCAGGATGGGGTTTTCAACACTCTCGTCTACCGTAGCCGTGTCATGGGTATGGAGGTCCCTGACACAAATTGCAGGGCCTGCCGCAGGGCGCCCGAGACAATTATGCACCTGCTGTCTTCTTGCATGGTGTATGCAGTCTCAGTCTATATCTAGAGACACAATGCAGCATTGCGAGTGCTCTATTAACACTTGAGGCACTCGTACGGAATAGACGAGGCCCTAGTGCTGCCCTATGCTCCGTGGGATATTGAGTCCGTTGTGGAGAATGAGAGGTGCCGAATTTATTGGAACTTCTCATTCCCCGCCCTCAGGCAGATACAAGCTAACAAGCCTGATGTAGTCCTCCTCGACCATCAAACCAAAGCGATGTTCGTGATCGAGTTTTCGGTGCCAGCCGAACCGAACATCGTTTTGAAGGAGGAGGAAAAACGGACTAAATATCGAGATCTTCTCTTCGAACTCCGCCGGCTCTATCCAGACCATTCTGTGGAATTGGTCATCCTGATAATCGGCTCCCTAGGAGGCACACGACACACGCTGCTCTCGGAAATCGAGAAAATCCCAGCGTGCCGTGATAAGGCACACATCCTGGCTGGTGGAATGCAGAAGGCCGTCATACTAGGATCATTGCGTCTACTCAGTGCACACGGTACTTGGTCCCAGTGATTACTCACCTCACAGGCTGTGAGGAGTAGTCACTGGATTTTATCCAGCATGACTCTGCGTGACGTTGGAGGCCGCAGGGTCGTGACTGGAATTATATGAACTCAAATAATAATAATAACAATAAATTGAGAAGTTGATTACCCATATAGCACACGACGTCCAGTGGACGTCCAGTTCATGCCCAAATAATGTCCAAAGGTCCATGAACCTAACATGGACGTTCAATGGATGTACAATTAGGGATATATTTTGTAACGTTCAGTACTGTACGCCTTTTGGAGGTTTATATGACTTTGGAGGTTTATATGTATCTCCGACTTCTATTTTATTAAATGAAACTGTGTGCCAAATATTTTATGACAATTTCTTTATTATCCGTCAAACAACTGAACTCTAAACTTCTAAACAAACGTTTACATGTTTTTCCCAAGTGGGAGTGCTTGATATAGTTTCAACATATATAGCGGGTGATCGCTACAGTACTTCCCCCCTCAAAAAAAAAAAAAAAAAAATCATTCAGGAGAGAAACGCACTGTTAATTTGACATTTCTTCCAGATCTTGTTGTATGGCTTGTACTGGAGGGTTTGGATGAATCTTGACTAGATGATGGTCCACTTATTGGTCCCGGTGTGATACAGGGTGGCACGACTGGAACGGATTGTGAAATCTTTGGTTCAGAGAGAATATATGCTGGCTTCACTCTGTCCATTGAGACTGTTGTATTCTTTCCACGAATACAAATAATCATTTGTTTTTCCCTTCTTTCGATGACAGGAAATGGTCCATCGTAAGGAGACTGCAACGATGCACGAGAAGTATCCAGACGAACAAAAACATGTGTAGTTGTAGATAAATCCTTGTAGACGAACGCAGGATGATTACCATGACGTGAACCACAGGTTGGTCGAATAGAAGACATATGTTTTCGTAGTCTGTCAACATAGTTCGTTGGATTCTGTTCTGCTGGGCTTGGTGTTAAAAATTCTCCAGGGAGTCGAATGGGTTCTCCATACACCATTTCTGCAATTGAAGCACCTAGATCTTCTTTGAAAACACCTAGCATACCCATTATTATTGAGGGAATCACTTCAACCCAGTCCTCGGTTTGGTGGCAACGGATTGCAGATTTCAGGTGTCTATGCCAACGTTCCACCATCCCGTTTGCTTGAGGATGGTAAGCTGTGGTTCGTATGATATGAATACCACATGTTCTGGCTAAAGCTCTGAAAAGATCACTCTCAAACTGGCGACCTTGATCCGATGTAATGCGCAATGGTACACCATACTTGGAAATCCATGATGAAAACAAGGCTTTGGCGACTGTTTCAGCTGTGATATCATAGACAGGGCATGCCTCAGGTAGGCGTGAGAATCTGTCAATAATAGTCAAACAGTAACGGTAACCATTCGAAGAAGGCATTGGGCCAACCAAATCAATGTGTATATGTTCGAATTTTGTACTGGGTGTTTTGAAATTGCCTATCGGTGTAATGACATGACGGGATACTTTTGAACGTTGGCAAGGAATACAATGTTTAGCCCATTGTCTGCAGTCTTTCGCAATCGATGGCCATACATAACGTTCCTTGATTAGTCTAGTTGAGGCACGGATACCTGGATGAGACAGTCCATGGAGAAGGTCGAATATCTTCTTGCGGAATGGTTCTGTCACAAAAGGTCTAGGAGATGTGCTGGATACATCACAGAATAAAGTTGCCTCTGTACCTGGAATTCGTATTTTCTTCAGATTCAAAGATGTACCTTTCTCTAGCAGTGATAATAACTCTGCATCGTTATTTTGGGAGTTTGCAAGAGCCGCAAAATCCAAAGGTTGTTCAATAGCTTCTGCACGGGATAAAGTATCTGCCACAACATTGTCTTCTCCTGAGATATGTCGAATATCTGTACAGAACTGTCCGATGAAATCAAGATAACGGAATTGCCTTGGGGATGCTTTTTCTGGTTTTTGCTCGAATGCATAAATCAACGGTTTATGGTCTGTGAATATCACAAAATCTCGACATTCTACATTATGTTGAAAATACTTGACAGCTGAATAAATTGAAAGCAATTCTCTATCGAAAGTACTGTATTTCCGTTGTGCTGGAGAAAACTTCTTACTGAAGAATGCTAGCGGCTGCCAACCAGTATCTGTGAGCTGTTGAAGAACTGCTCCCATAGCGACTTCAGATGCATCAGTTACTAGTCCCAACACTGCCGAAGAGTCCGGGTGGGCCAACAGAGTAGCTTGCGCTAGACTTTCTTTGCATTTACAGAAAGCAAACGAAAGCTCATCGGTCCAGTGAATTGTTTGATTACCTTTCACTTTTCCTTCCAGAAGTTTATTCAATGGAGCATGAAGTGTAGCAGCATCTGATGTGAAACGACGGTAGAAATTCAACATTCCTAAGAATCTTCGTAGCTGTTTGATAGTTTCTGGTTGTGGAAACTCCATAATTGCCTTGACTTTTTCGTTGAGAGGCTTGATTCCATGCTCAGAAACAGTGAATCCAAGGAAGTCTATTTCGGAAACACCAAACTGACATTTATTGACATTTATGACAACGCCATAGCTTTTGAGTCTTTCGAAAATGATATTCAGATGTACTAGGTGTTCTTCTTCCGACGATGAGGCTATGAGTATATCATCAATATACACGAAGCAAAATTCAAGTTCACGAGTCACTTCATCCATAAAACGTTGGAAGGTTTGGGCTGCATTCCTCAATCCAAAACTCATGAAAGGAAATTCAAACAGACCAAACGGTGTGATGATAGCTGTTTTGAGAATATCCTCTGGAGCAACTCTTATCTGATTGAATGCTCTCACCAGGTCAATCTTCGAAAATATCATCTGATTTTTTAAGAATTGTGAGAAATCTTGAATGTGACGAATGGGGTAGCGATCAGGAATTGTTCGTGCATTGAGTGGGCGATAATCGCCGCAAGGCCGCCACTCTCCATTCTTCTTGGCTACCAAGTGTAATGGCGATGACCAACAGCTATCAGATTGACGGGCAATTCCCAATTTCACCATGGCTTCGAATTCACGCTTAGCAGTACAGAGTTTAGTTCCACTCAAACGTCGAGCTCTGCATGCTACTGGAGGTCCTGGAGTGGTACGAATGTGATGCATCGTAGTATGTTTCATATCTCTAGGAATACCATCTGGCTTTGTGATTTCTGGGAATTGACTGAGGATATTGTGATATATGGACTCACCACAAATGGATTTCACATTGGTCTGATCATTAAAGCACTGAGCCCCATTTGATGTTAAACCTGTGATGGAATCAACTAAGCACTGGTTTCGAATGTCGACAAGAAGGCTGAAGTAACTCAGGAAGTCAACTCCTATTATGGGTTTTGTAACATCTGCAACTATAAATTGCCACAAAAATTCACGTCTCAGTCCTAAGTCAAGTGACAGTGACACTGCTCCATATGTATGAATGACAGATCCGTTTGCAGCAAAAAGATCGTATGATGTTTGTACACGGTGTTTGGTTTGAGAACGAGGAAAAACACATAAGTCTGAACCAGTGTCCACCAAATATTGTACTTTACTGTTTTTGTCTGTGAGAAGAAGGCGTTTGGGTTGTGGGCAGTCGTTAGTCGCCTCTGCATGCGGCTGCCCTGTTAATTTTCCAAATTGGCATTGGATGTTGATGAAAGAACAAAACTACAAGGTTGTACACACTTCTTAGCTTTAGGTCCAAAATTATGATGATACCAGCAAACATTGTCTCTTGAATCTCTGGCACCAGCTCGAAAACCGCTTCGTGATCGGCTTCTGCTATGAGAACGATATCTAGGTTTTCCTTTTCCGACAGAAAGAGCAGCAATTTGTCTAGAAAGTTCAGCAACTTGTTTTGCTAGTTCACTGAATTCTTCTGATTTGGAATCACTGACACTAGCTACGGTACGAGGAGATATTTCCGTAATCTTATCAGCAAGTTGAGCGACTTCATCCAGGGTTGATGATTCCTGAGTAGCTAAGATTGCTCTTACTTGATTGGGGAGCCTGTTTAGCCATAAAGTGCGAAGGAAGTTATCAGGAACTGTGCTTCCGGCTAGACTACGGAGATGACGAAGAAATTGAGACGGTCTTCGATCTCCTATTTCTTCGTGTTCTAGAAGCCGTTGAGTTTTCTGTTCTTGTGATATGGATAACCGTTTGATCAGTTCTTGCTTCACTGTTTCATATCGATCGTTATTTGGTGGGTTGGTGATTATATCCTCTACCTCAGCTGCATAACGACTTTCAAGCTGTGAAATCACGTAGGCAAACTTGGTTTCGTCTCTGACGATGCCACTGAGGTGAAATTGTCCTTCAAGTTGTGAAAACCATAACGCTGGTTTTTCTGGCCAGAAAGGTGGAGCACGCATCGACACTCGTGCAACCGTTTCGGCGGGAATATTGTTATCTGGCATATCAGAAGATCACGTCGGGGTCACCACTTTGGAGGTTTATATGACTTTGGAGGTTTATATGTATCTCCGACTTCTATTTTATTAAATGAAACTGTATGCCAAATATTTTATGACAATTTCTTTATTATCCGTCAAACAACTGAACTCTAAACTTCTAAACAAACGTTTACATGTTTTTCCCAAGTGGGAGTGCTTGATATAGTTTCAACATATATAGCGGGTGATCGCTACACGCCTTATGGATGTCCATTGAGAGTACGATATTCGACTTCACCAAAACATCCATATGTGTAGGTTTCAGAACGTCCAAGAAATAAACGAAATCAGATCTAAATTGTACGTTTACGATTTGAACTGGTCTGAGTAGTAAGATAGAATTTATTTGCTTTCAAAAAAGTGATGGTGTCATTCAAATCATCGAAAGTTTTTCTACAAGTGGCTCGAAATTTAACAGTAGGATCAAATCTAATTCTAGTAAAATCATCATTGGAAAGACAAAGTTCAACTTTGCCAATATACTCAGTTTTGTACATAATGACTAAACAATTTCCTTTATCAGCTTCAGAAATAATCAGGTTATTATCAGATATTTTGTTTTTCAATTTTTTGATAGTTTTATGATTTTTTATAGTTGAGTTATCTGAGGAGTGGTTGAAAGAATAAAAATGGGAGTTCAGGCAAACTGCCACCTCAGCACGCAGAGCATCTTTGATATTTGGATCAACTGACTTAATGACCAATTCAGATTCAATAGCAAGTGTTTCTAAATGTGAAGGGTGGAGTTTGGTTGGAATATTGAATTTTATACCTTGTGAAGAACATCTACTTTCAACAATAATGCCATTAATTTTGATTTTTCTTCCAAAACCGCCAATATTCTAGGGAGTGCACGGCGTGCGCGGATAATTAAAACTACCCAATAATCTCACTGGTATGGAACATTTCTATCCATTTCAGTTGCTGTAGAATATATCAAGTGCACTTGTCAACTTTGACATGATGTCAGATTTTTACTTAGTTTCTGTCAGGAAAAATCTAGAAATACCGTCACTTCATCATAATATTCTTTATTTTCCTTTTTTCGTTGGAAAAACGTTGTTCCTAACACGTGCGTAAAGTGTCTTTTCCGCACGCAAAAACTTATTCGAACTCCGCTCCGCGACGTTCGCCTACCCAATCAGCCAAAGTACGTCTTAAAGGCGTCTTTAAGACGTACATGTCGGGACATAAGTACGTCTTAAAGACGTACATATTACGCCCAAGAGACATCTTTAAGACGTCTTTAAAACGTACATTTTCCACTAATATGGTAGGTAGGTAGGTATTTTTGGTCCATGACCTCAAATTGATCTTTCAAATTACGGAAAAATCACATAGTTTCAGTTAATTTTCACCTGTGCACTGAAGTTAGCAACAAGTGCAGACAAGCAAAAAAAGGGAAATAAACGACTTCATCAAACGGTAGACACAAGCGGTCACCCATTCAAGTACTAACCGCGCTCTTTGTTGCTTGACTTCGATGTTTATACCATACTCACTTCTTCTGTTATACTCTGTTTGTTCTATATATCACATAACAAGCTTTTACTTAGTTTAACATGTCCTTGTGTCTGTTTGTAATCAAAACGTGCAAGTTAAATTTGACTCACTTTAAATCGTCCGATTGATTTGAAATTTGGCAATTTTTCTCATTGATTATGTTCCGATTCGAATCAAAATTCAATATTCAAGATGGTGAATCCAATGTGGCATATGGTTTTCTGATTATGGTCTGATCTGATTCAAAATTGGCATCTGAAGGATTTCGGGATCAGATCAAGATTATAATTCCTTTTGTCGAAAATGAAAAATCCAAGATGTCGGCTTCAAAATGGCGGACGAGTTTTGTGATTATAGTCCGATTTTATTCAAAATTGATTACTATGGGACTTTTGGGGTCGGAGAATATGATTTTTTTGTAAAAATTCGAGAATCTAACACGAAGGCTCCAAAATGTCGGACGAAAAATTCAAAAACATCACTTTTGTTGAAAATAAGAAAAAACTGAACAATTGAAAATAAAAAACGTGAAGAGATGACATTTTGTTTTTCTTCAGAAGATAACTTACATTATTGTTCTATAAGTCGAATTGACGTACTGGAATGTACGTCTTTAAGACGTCTTTTATACGACATGGGAGGAACGACGTGGATACGACCTGAAATGTACGTCTTAAAGACGTAAATTCGTGTACGTCTTTAAGATGTACATGGATTTACATCTTAAAGACGTACTTTATACGTCCCTGGACGTAAAGACGTAAGTAAGTCGTAAAATGTACGTCTTTAAGATGTCTGGTGCTGATTGGATAACTATATGGGTGCGGAAAAGTAACACTTTTAGCACTTGTTAGGAAAATAACTATTGTTTGATATAATGTATCTGTGGGTTCTCTGTTCAGCAAAATAATCTGTTTGAAATAACAACATATTTCTTGATAATGATGTGTTGAATAAACAAAATATAATGTCTCAATAAATTCAATTTTGTCGAATAGAAAAGAACCTTTGATTGGTTGCACAAAGAAATGATTGTTGAATCAACAAAATGTTGTATTTAGTCAAATCTTTGTTAAAATCAATTTAATTTTGTCAAATAGACAAGATGCATAATATGATTGATTGAACAATGAGATGATAGTTGGATCAACAAAATTTGTTTTATGCCAACTATAAATGCAATAAAATTATTTTGTCTCTTTGAAAATTGTTATTAATTTAACAAAAATGACCAAAATTATTTTGTTGCTGCAACGAAACTTTTTTTTCCGTGCAGTTATTATTTTTATGAAATCCCAATCTACTTCGTTCAACAGCTGAACGAACTTGTGATTATCAATTTTTCAAAAATTGTATCGTTTTCCATTCGACTTGAACACCTTTTTAGATTCAGAATCAAGTTCAAGATTCACAACAAGACAAGGGTAGTACATACCTTTCGGTATTTCCCTGAGGTTCGTTCCAAAAATATTCAACGATTTGAGACTCGGCATATTCCTGAAGGCATGCGACTCGAGAATCTCCAGATTATTCTCCAATATCCCCATCCATTCCAGTTTCGGCAGATTCCTTATCGAATCCTTGCCCAGCCGCGTTATATCACTATCAATGAGCACGTCCCTGATCTCATCACCTTTGAGCTCCTTATTGGGTTCAATACAGCCGTTCACCACGAAAGATAAGTTTTCCCCATGAATGTCTTGCGCATATATCGTAGTGTTATTGAAGGAATCACATCCTTCGGTGATGATGGTCGACAGCTGCATTAACAAAATGAAAGCAAACAAGCAAACACGAATCATGTCTAGAAGTTTGTGTGGCAGTTTGATGACTAACTGACTGGAACTGGCCAGAGTTTTTGTGGTCGAATGGGAAGTCCTGCATTTTTCATCGCGATAACCTCGTGATAACTTGGATCAGATGATAATAATAATGTTAATAATAATAATAATAATATGCCATATGCTCCGGTGGGCATATAAGCACAACGTACATGGATTTGGCAAAGGACCTGTATCTACGCTCTCTGATTGGTTGATTGGGGATATTGAGTCCGTTGTGGAGAATGAGAGGTGCCGAATTACTGCTAGCGGTACACATTATGTTTCAGGAAAAAAACCGCATTTGATGTTAGAAGCAAGCCACTTGGCACAGTTGTCGCTAAGACCCTTTCGAACAATTTTGCCCGTAGTGATTTTTCATTGGAAAAATTTGCTGGAATAAACGGATTTTGACAATCGAGGGGTCCATTTCGGTTAATTTTTGGTCGCTGAGATCGAAGTTCAGGTCATCCAAGAAATATCTTCTTATATTCTGAGACAAAAATCAGTTTTTTAACCGAATCTTTGAAAAATGATAATCGTGAATACACCAGATATTTTTATATCAATTTCTACAAAATCGATGCCGCTGGATCGAAAAATGGCAACAAATTTGAATTTGGGTAAAAATTGAAGGTAGTATATCGAGTTTGTTGTCGTTTCCGCCTAATTCGGTATCGCTGAGCACGATGATCGGGTTATTCTTTTCCAGAAACCATCGGCAACATTCTAGGGTAATTTTTTTCCCCAAGGGAAAACGGAAGTCTGAATATCGCATCACAAGTTCAAACTCAAGTCCATACGTGTCCGCCGACCAGTAACAACGCAGTGGCGGCTCCTCAGAGGAGGCAACGGAGGCTGAGCCTCCTCAGAGACTCTCCTTGAACTGATATCATCTATACTTTCTCATTGAAAGGATACCAAAATACATGGATTTTGATTTTATTTCCTGTCTTTAGGTAAATATTTTTAAATTGGCAACAGTGCTCGCCCACGCATCACACGTTGAAGTCTGCAAATCACGCGTGAAATATTCAACTTGGCAACATATATAGGAGGCTAGGCTCCTTCACAATTCGCAACCCAAGCGCGCAATGCAAATGCCCGAATAACACGTGTTTGTCATCGTCGTCGTGTCTCGTCGCGAATTGCGGACAATCGCGAGTGCATTGTTTATGTTTATGTTAGGTTAATGGTTAGGAGCTCTATAAATTTCTGGAAAATGAGTGTTTTAAACGATTGCGATTTAGTGGAATACTTTTTGGTGAACACATTCAGTGCTTTGTCTTATGAAGATAGATTGATTGTGAAAAATAAACGTCCGACACCGGAATTAAAAAATCTGATTGTAACAGGTAACAAACAAAATCGTTCGTTCAATTCTGATAATTATAAAAAATATATCTGGTTGACGGGATATGAGGTAAGGAATAAGCTATTTTGTTCGTACTGCGTATTATTTTCAACCGATAAGTCATCATGTTGGGGGCGATTAGGATATAATGATTTGAAAAATTTGCCTCGCGGAGTGGATAGACACTGCAAATCACAGTAACAGATTTCTTCAAGTATTAAGTTCAGGTTAACTGGTAAACAGAATGTCATTAAAGCTATTGATTTGGGTGAGTCGTAGAGAGTTGTTTTTCACAAACAATCTCATATCATTCAGCCTCCTCTGTCATGGAAGTCACGAGCCGCCACTGTAACAACGATGTTTTGCTGCACACTCAGAGTTGTTTTGCTTTTCGTTCCGATGAACCCCTGTCACTTCTTCAAGATATGCATATTGTCACTAACGTTCATCAACAACAGTTCACTTTCTGAATTTGTTTGAACCCTAATCGTGAAATTCCACTTTTCATCAGGTCAACCGGCGTTCACTCAGGAATCTCAAACCGACACCTCGCTGCCCATTGGCGAGTTGGGCGACATTTCGAACGAGATCACCACCCAGAGGCCGAAACCCAGAAGGAGGCGCCCCCAACCGAGGAAACCGACTACCACCACCACCACCACCCTTTCGCCACCCCCGACGACTACCGAGGAGGCGGAGACCACCGAGAGCTACGACTTCCAGAAGGTGGGCAAGTTCGCGTCACGGTCACCGCGTACCATAAGACCGTTAATACCAAAGTAATTCGTGCTTCGAAGTCATATAGTCATAGTCATAGTCCCATTATATTGTATATCTCTTCATATTGTATATCTCTGCTAGAAGTCCATGTTGCTCAAGGAGGTCACGAGAGTGAATTATAAAATATATCTACGAAGTTATTGAAGAAAATAACAACAATTAAGTTTCGGTTTCGTAAATATTTATTATATTTCCATTTTTGCTGATATAATATTCCGGTCCTGTTATTGGTTTTGTTCAAAGGGCTACTTGTTGAAACCTTTGAGTCCAATTCATGTACCTTCGATCCCAATCGGGTAATCCCTGTATTCAATATGGCAAATTGAATTTCATGTCAAAATACATAAATCACTCTGTATGTGAGTAGTGAAGCGATTTTGTACATTTGTATATGGCATATTGCAATCATATTGATAGTCCCTATATAGTACAATCATTTGGTAGTTTGAACAGAAAAAAATTGCTAAAGAATTTTTCTCAACGGATCCATATATCTTTTAGGATGCTAAATCTGAAAATTCAGTTGTTTTAGTTTTTCGCTCATAACTGCGAAACGACTCGATATAGAGGAAAATTAGCTCAGATGAAAATGGAAGCAGATGAAATTTACAAAGAAAGAAAAGAGATAAAAATCAGTTTGCTAACTCATCTGGTTCAGCCGCTAGAGCACGCTGAAGATTGACCATAGTTAAGTTATTCAAAATATTCGTATTTCAGACTTTCAAAGCCTACAGTCCACGGAATCTGCGCCCTTCGTTGATTGGGTCTGGAGTCAGAATTGAATCCATAATATTGGTCTGCATAAAAAAGACACTCATGGTTGTACGGTTAAAAATAAAATAAATAGACAATCATCCAAATATTCATTCAGTGCAGTTGAGGCAGTAACGGTCGAATGTGGAAGGTTCATTTCTTTCGTGAGACTCTTCTTCTGAAACACAAAAGAGATACCTATTGATAAACATCTATATTTGATGTCTGTTGTGGCTGATGATATTTTGGTTAAATGAACAGAAATATTAATACCTTCAGTTTCATACGAGGTTCCTGGCAATTCCTCAGTAGCCTCCTGCTCGTCATTCCCGATACCAGAACTAGGCAGGACATCTAAAAAAGATCACAGTTACATCGTCTGAGAAATTGTGTTCAAGTAAAAATAGTCAAGCTCTTGAGTTTTTCAAGGAAATATCCACATATGTGAACGATTAATTGCTTTCTTCACCAGCAAAGTCCTGCACAGCCTCTTCGTTCTTATATCATCCAGATTGTCGTCATAGTCGGAATACATCTGATTGTTGCTGCAATAGCCTTCACAGCATTTGCACATTTTGGAACAGAACAACCCGGCCTTTCTGCAGCCGCAGTTTCGTTCACAATCTTGTGTGCATTTGCAGGCAACAAGATGCAACAGCTTGTCTGGTGCACACGGTTGTATGGTTGTTTTTGGCATCAATCCGTTGTTTGCCAAGTACCATCTCCAGAGCAAAGGGTTTTTGGTGTTGCCTAGTTATGCCTCTTGGTGATATACCCTGCGGCAGTGCTGGTGTGCAGCGTCTCTAATGCAGACTTGACATATTGCTTGTATCGCTCAGCATTGAGTGATGCTTCAGACCTTGTATCACCGTAAAGAGCGACGAGGTACTGCTCTCCTGATTGTTGAATGGTCTCGGGATCGCAGACAGTGTTTTTGAAGGCCTTCAGAGTGGTTCCAAGAGCAGGATTGTTTTTTCTATCGCTTGGAACGCACGAAAGGAAATTCCTATAATGTTCAAAGAACATCGTGCGTTCCTAGGGAGGATAGGGACAGGAGGTAGGTATTGGATTTTTTTTTTAACTTCTGGAGAATGTATGTTGTTGGGAATACTTCCTCAGGCAATGAATTCCAGAGCCTAGCCGTTCTATGGATGAAGGAGTTTTGATAAAGTGCTGCTCGACATCTTTCGAGGTTGACAACTAATGGATGTGCTGACTGGGCTTGTCTACTTCGTCTGACTAGTATTGCTAGTGAAGGGATGATAGCAGAGATTTCCGAAGCACATTTCCCGTGGAAGTATCGATAGAAAAGTGGAAGGTCGCCGACCTTTCTACGGTGTTCCAATGATGTCAAAGAGTGAGTGAGTGTGACGTCACCCGCCAGGCGAATGGCTCTTCTCTGGATGGAATCTAAGAGCATCAGCGTATGTTTTGGTGCTGAACCCCATATGTGGGAACTATATACTAGAACAGGCCGTATCTGCGCTGTGTAGATCATGAGAAGCTGTTGAGGTGTAAAGTAGCTTTTCGCACGGAACAAGAATCCGAGTTTTTGTGAAGCAGCTTTCGCGATGGATCTGACATGATTATCCCATGAGAGAGTGTTGCTGATGGAAATACCAAGAATAGATATGGTGCGCTTGGTGGGGATGGTGGTGCCAGACATCACAATATCAGGCATACTGGATTCCGCCTTTCTAGAGAAAATACAGGCTTGAGTTTTGGTGGCGTTGAATTCAACTAGGTTGTTGGTTCTTTAGGCTCTGATTTCAGCAAGGTTTTCATTGACAGCATTGACCTGCCTGCGCCGTGAGTTCTTAGTTACCTGGGAAGAAATGGAAATTCTGGAAGAGAACGTAGTATGGAGGGTACTATCATCTGCAAAGCTGTGGATGGGGCAAGTTGTTACTCCCAACAGATAATTGATATGAAGTAGGAATAATGTTGGAGCCAAAATTGATCCTTGTGGAACGCCGGAATTGATGCCAATGGTATCAGACAATACACCGTCCACCACCACGTGAAGCGATCTGCCTGAAAGAAAACTCGATAAGAGATGGCATAGAGCTGAGGTGGTAAGCCGTATGATGGTAGTTTGTGGAGGAGTCCTTCGTGCCAAACACGGTCGAATGCTTTCGATGTGTCCAACGCGACAACTAGAGATTCCCCGTGTTTTTATAATGAAGCTTGACATAAATGGGAGACGTATTCAAGTAGATCTCCAGTAGATCTTCGGTGGCGAAAGCCGTATTGTCTATCATTGATGATTCCTGAGCTCTCCAGATATTTGGTAGGCTCAATATTGATGGCTTTCTCCATCACTTTGGAGATTACTGATAACAGGGCAATGGGCCTGTAGTTGTTGGGCAGGTTCTTGTTCCCATTTTTGGGGATTGGTTGGACTCTAGCTGTCTTCCAGCATGATGGAAAAATACCCGACCTGTACGAGACCGTAAACAACTTGCAGAGAATCGGTGTTAATTCTGGTGCACATTTTCTGAGGATAATGGGTGGAATTCCATCAGGACCGTTAGCCTTATTCGTTTTGAGATCAAGCAAAATTCGTCTGATAGTGCGTTGACGAAAGACGATTTCAGGCGTTCGACTCTCAACGGGTGGAATGTCTGGCGGCACTTTTTCTTGGGAATCTGAAGTTTGCTGCGAACATCTCTGCAAAAATATTTTGCTTTCTCCTGCGATGTTGTTGCTAATGTGCCGTCGGATTTGGACAGTGGTGGTAATGAACTATTAGTGAAATTTCTTCCGACCGCTTCAGCAAGGGACCAAAACGAACGGGAGCCATTGGGACAATCTATGAGTTTCGATCTCATCTTGGCATTGTATGTTTCTTTCGAAGCATCTATTGTTTGGCTGCAGTTATTCAGTTATTGCTGGCATCAACGTATTCTGCTCTAGTCGCGGAGTTAGGGGACATGAGAGTCTTGACGAATTTTTTTTTTCCCTTGCTATAAAGCGCAGATTTCGTATCACAACCATTCGTAGCATGGAGAAACAGAATATGTTCTGCTACGATCGGTGTAACAGCGTTGGGTGGGTGATATAACTTCGATTGCACATTCTTCCTCCCAGGTTTCAGGAAATAGACATTTAAATCTGTAGGGAGCCCAATCATGATCACCAACAAGTCAACGTCTTCGCCTACAATCACTACCTTGTCAAATTTATATGAGACACTGTTGGCAATAGGAACTATGAGATAGTCTGCATCTTCTGTCGCCTGTTCACACTTGATTTGATATTTTGGACAATTTTAAAACTATTGTCAATTCTCAGGGCGCCCCAGCAGCTAGATCAAACACAATATAGAACCAATTTTGATCTTGTTTCACAGTAAATTTTCATCATTTTCGTATGATGTATTTCTTCTCTTAATCCCGTCGTTCCGGAGTTATTAGCAAAAAATCAAAATGAGTCCCGAATCATAATGGTTTAATGCGATTTTCGTGGTAAAGCCATATTCGAATCTAGTCGATAACTAGATTTTCAGATTCAGCATCACAAAAACCATATAGATCCGTCGAGAAAAATTATTTAGCAATTTTTTCCTGAATCCAGTGCTTTCCGTCATCAAATGACTGGATTATACAATAACCCAATAGGTGTTGTCGGTTTTATATCCGGATACCCTGTATATCTACGATTTAGTCGGAATTTCTCCTGAATCGGTCAAGAATTGAAAAGTTACAGGGCGATGAATTTGGCTAAATTTTTTGCTGGCCGAATTCTTTAGCCGGGGAGTGTCGTATTTCTTTCACTTTTTACTATCGTGAATAAAGGCTTCAGCCCTGACCTATAATTACTATTCGACAGTTGCAGGAACCTATGGACGCCTCCCAGTCAGCGGAGACGGAAAGGCCGCGCAGGAGGAAACGGCCGAGAGTACCGAGTCGGGGTCGGTACGACGGCAGTACCAGCGTGGAGAACGAAGAGAGGCCCTTGAGGTACCGAACTACGACTCCGACGACAGAGGTAGACGATAGCGACGAGAAGAAGAACACGAGGAGTCGGTATAGATATAGACAGAGAGGTACGAACTGTTTTTACCAATAGGAGTACTAGTAGACCAGGGTCGATAATTTTTGAAATTAAAAAAATAGGATAAAATCCGTTGAAAAAGGACGAGAATATAACAAAAATGAAAGGAATTTAGTATATTACATAACTAGTGTGGAAAGTGACATATTTCGCGCGAGTGGACGTTTAGCACGAGCCGCAGAGCGGCGAGTGCGGAAACGAAACGAGCGCAGGAAATGCACTCCAACGAGTTTTAGAAACTTTTTTCCCTACGACCACAAATATTTATATTATATGTCATGAGTGTTTATAAGACCAGGGATCAGGATCAGGGATCATGTTTATAATCATATTCGATCACATGAAGGTGATATCATTATCATCATTATTTAATTTTACTTCAATATTTAAATGACATCATTAGTTTAACGTTAACTTAACATTAACTTAATATGAACTTAACATTAACTCGGATGTATATAAGGTGAAAAAATAAATATTTCAAATCAATAAATTTCTGTGTCTTTAGGACATGAAAATGTGAGTTTTGACCAAATTTCGTGAGACATTTTTTTTTTGCATAAGAAAAATAAAAAACCATAACCTTGATTATTTGAATTTTTCACATAAATTTTGAGGTTATGTGAAAAAAGTGTGCTCACGAAAGTTGTATTACCTACAACTTCGCAATTCAACTTCTTTCCATAGGGCTCGTAGTTTTGCTGGAAATCAAGATAAACCGTTTTTTACCGTAATTCATTTTTTCTTTCATCTTTGTTATATTTTCTTTCTTGCTCAATGAGTTTAATCCTACTATGATTTTTCTTCACATTTTACCATTTTCAAAGGCTTCAGCACTGGTCTATAATAGGTGCGTCGCGAAATGCAAAAACCATGGATCAAAAACGTTGCATTGGGATCTCACCCTGTCCTATGAAAAACAAATGAAAGGACAGGATTTGCATTTAATTTATCCGATTCCGCCACTGGAATCCTTCAATGTGAGTTATAGCAATAAAAATTTAATTGTCCCAAAATTTTCCTAATGATTTGTGGCTTATTGCTTGTAATAAATTTGTGTAAATAATAATTATTCGGTGAATGTGACAACCCCGCGCACGACTTATGGGCGGAGTCTTGTCAGTTCTCTGCATTCAGCACAATGTTGCCAAGTCTCCAACATTCACATGCGATTGATTATAATTGGTGACTTGACAACCTTGCTTCATGAGTGGAAATGGAAGATTATCTGACCCATAACGAAACAGCATAAAAACTGACGTCACCATTCAATCGACGTATCGCCAAATGGCGGCCATGACGTTACGTCGTTTGAAATGAGCTCTGAAATTCAAGGATTTTGAACAACGCATAGATACGTTTTATTTACATAAAAAAGCGTGAGAAGTGTTGCAAAAAGTGGAGTAATTAAATGGCAATAATTCATTATCAGTCCACCCGCCCATTCCAATGAAGTCAATCCAAAATGAACGTACTCACATCATTTCTGTGTTTATATGTTATTTGATCCAATGGCTATTGAGAATATAACGATATCGCCTTTTTTTCTATGAACAAGAACCTTAAAGAGTCGTCTTACAAGCATCTAGCTACCAGCGAATCTTTCAAACGTCGAGGTCAAGGACGTCACCCACAACACACTTCTTTATATTGAGAAACTACGAATACTACGAGTAAAGCGACAGCTTAGTGTTCTGTGTGTATCTGACTTCCACGGTGGTGACTGGGGTTCAATCTCTGCGAGGCGTCAAATTTTTTAAATTTTTTTCACTCAATTAATTTTTCAAAAATATACTTTTCAGGAAGAAGGTTCATTTAGGACAAGTTAGGTTGAAAGTACTTTTCTTTCTCATGCAGAAGAGATATTTTTCTTCCTTATATTACCTTAAAGTCTTATAAACACGAATAAACTCCTAATAACCTAGAGGTTCGAAAGATTCGCTTCTAGCTAGACGCTTATTGTAGAGTCGTCAGTTTTTGACCAATATGTAACCATAGCAACCAGCCTTGAATATTAATCAGTGGCTGTCGACCCAGAATTTCTTGTTCCATGATGCCACTTTTGTAATTTGTGTCCGTTTTCAACGCGGCAAAGTATCTCTCGCTGGAATTTACGGTGAATCAGCAACACTTCTATACAGTGCGATACACTTAAGATGAAGACACACCTCTGTATTTTAGCCTGTCATTTTTTAGAGCAAACTCTTGATTTGTTGTTCAGAAGTTAGACTTTATGGGCAGCTCTTTTCGCAATACTCAGCACGAGTGACAGCCTCAAACCCAGCCTACTGAGATCCCGCGAAAAAGACAAATTCTTGATATTTTGCTTCGCGTTGAAGGTTCCGAGAAAATGTATTTGAAAAAGTTGCTTAGAAATTGATTTCGGGCCAACACACCGAATTTCAACGCGGATAATTCGAATTATGAATACAGAGAGACAGGCTCTAGTATAATAATGCTGATGATATTTGTTGATTAGATTGAATTCAATTGTTTTTATTCATTACCTTATAATTCAAGCATTGTGTTTTTGCAATGATTCATAGATTTTATTAATCGTATATTATGAGATGTCGAGAGTAACTGAGTTACAGCTACCGCGCTTTCGGCGCTTTTCTTCAATTTTTCATAAGACAACCTGTGATTGTGTTTGCAGGCAACAAGGAAAGCATCGAAATGAGGAATGTTCATTTGCGTAGGCGCACTCGACCCCCTACCACCACCACCGAAATGCCCGCCAATCACAAAACCTCCGACGAGGATTTTTACTCGTCGATGTCCGAAGAAAACTCCCGTGAGCCGATGAGAGTTTCCCAGGAGGTTTTCCAGAACAGGTACTTGCATTATAATGAATAGTTGATAATGACAGGCGCTACTCTTTTATTAACAAAAACTACAAAATATCATTTACAGATATTAAAAGTATCAAAGTACCAGTACCTTCCTGACGACGGGCATGGATGGTTTTTCATTTTACTCACCAAACGTTCCTTTCCTGAACCATACCTTGTTCGCAAAATTCCGTCGAACATAAATCATAGACATTTACAGTCCGAGATGTTTAACATCCTCTCACGCCTTTATTTCATGTCCTTCGATGAAAAATTATTCACTAAAATGATTAACCATTTTGGTGGCATTAATGTGTGAGAGGAATTGTTTCTAAACTTATATTAAAAACAATTTGAAAAAATTGCATTTTTCATGCGATCGAAAATTCATATGAGAATTATTATACACGGTGAAAAATGCTTTTATATAAAATATGTAACGTTGATAAAAAACACCCCTCATGATATATTGTTTTGGAAATTGATTTAGGAGTATTTGTGACTAGTCCGAATCGATCAAAATTATTCAAATTTTAAAAAAAGTATCATGTCCGTTCAGCGCTTTCGTAAAATTGGGACCAAAATGAGAGGTACTTTTTGAATCTATAAGGACGGAAAGTGAAGGATGGAAACAGCCATATTGGTTTGACAAATTTCGTATTATTTTTTCCCTACGGCGGCATCGACGCCTATTGGTCGATTTCGTTAACTATAGAGACAGAAGTTGGTCCCGCTTTGAGGACAGCTATGCTTCATATATGAACAGTAGATATATGGTTACAGGTATCGGCAAGAATTCGATGAGGAAAGTGCGACTGCATCGTACGAGAGAGAGAGACAGCCTGTTAGTGTCCGTTACAAGTTGCGAGATGACGTGGTAGCCGAAACGACCAGTGTGGCTGATGAAAATGATGGCAATGGAGTGGTTATCGAAGAGGTGACCGAGAGGGTGCAGATGATCGAGAAAACTGAGGATGGTGGGTCTACGACCACTGAGGCCACGATTGTGAGTACCGTTTTTTTTTATCGCTTGGAGCGCACGAAAAGAAATCCCTATAATGTTCAAAGAACATCGTGCGTTCCTAGGGAGGATAGGGACAGGAGGTAGGTATTGGAATTTTTTTTGAACTTCTGGAGATTATATGTTGTTGGGAATTCTCTGGCCTTGACATCGTCGCTTGTAACCTATTGAAAATGTAGTTTTCCTAAAACTGTTTTCGAAAGCTTCCAACCAAAGTTGGCTAGAGCTAACACGTAATTTGTCATTGGAGGTCAATATCAACCCCCCGGAAAACGAAATAGATTTCCCGGCATCGTCTCCGCCGGCTAGCCGATCAGACGATGAGACCAACGCCCAAACGACCTTAGCCACCACCACCACCGTTTTTACTATTTTTTTTTCTATTATCTGCAGTTAAAATCTTTCTATGTCATGTCAGGACATTTTGTATATCATGGTCTTTGAGAGTATTGATACTCTTTCCTCGTAAGGGTACCTGTCCTGTTTCCGAAGATACAGACATGAAGGAGAATGTCTGTCCTTCGTCCAGCTTTATTTAGTTTCGAGAAACCGCAAATTGAGTCACATTTTCTCATGATTAGATTTGATGAAGATATCGACATCTAACATTGGACTTATAAAAAAATGCAAGATTGCTAAATAATCATCCTACTGATTATTGTATTGTATGCCTGTGTTCAGAATACAGTTCAGTTTCAATTCTGGCGTTGACATCGCCGCTTGTAACTCAAACAATTGTTTTGTTGAAAATAAAGTTTTCCGCCTAAAACTGTTTTCGAAATCTTCCAACCAAAGTTGGCTAGAGCTAACACGTGATTTGTTTGTCATTTAAGGTCAACATCAACCCCCCGGAAAACGAAATAGATTTCCCGGCATCGTCTCCGCCGGCTAGCCGATCAGACGATGAGACCGACGTCCAAACAACCTTGGCCACCACGACCACCACCACCACAGCCGCCCCCACCACCGCTGCTGCTGCCGTGGAGGAGCCGATGACCTCTAGGTATATTATATTCGATTGTTTTATAATAGAGTAGGCTATGACGATATTGAACTGTGATTATCAGTACTCCACTAATTCTCATGTTTCACTACTCGTTTAAGTTACGTTTTGATTTTGAACAAAGTGTTTGTCGATGAGATATCATGTATCTTGGACAATAATAGTTATTTATTATTATAAGGAAATAAAAGTAGTAGACTTCAGCTCGAGGTTGTGTTGTTAACGGAGGGAGACAAAATACCGAGAGCTCAAATCAAATATTTTTCCCGTGCATAATACACTATTTTTTTATAATGAAATCAGAAAATTATCAATGTGAAATTTCAAGTTTTCTGATAGACTGAGACAATTACACCTACGTTGCAGGCATCTTTGTTGCTATGGAAACGTTCTATGAAGTAATCAAATATCTGTCGAACTTAGTGGTTATGTCTATTTATTTACGTTACCGTGAAGTGAAATGGAGGATAAAAAGGACTTGCAGTTTTTTCTCAGAGACGGTTTTATTGGCTTATTTTGCGGAACTGGGACAACAAAAGTTATCAACAGTGTACCTATACCATGTGTAACAGAATCATATGGTATACCCTCCTTTAATCCTTTATTCTTTTAGCTATATTTCTGAAATTCGTAATATCGAATATGCAAACTAAGGCAAACTAATGCAAACTTCGAAAGCGTCGAATATCTTCGTAATCGTTCGTAATAACTCTATCAAACCTGGTATTGTTGAATTCGATATAATAATCCCAAAGCGATTATGAAATGAAATACAGGGTTTCCCATTTGAGAATCGAGAGTTGATGTCATTTCCAGGAAAATCGGAAGATGAAAACTAAATTCCTAAAATTTGAGAAAGTGCTCTTCAGTGAGCATATTCGACATTCAGAATTTCAGGAATATAGCTAAAAATACAATGGGGAAAAGGGGGGTGTACCATTAATCTGAGTCACCCGATTTTCAGAGTGTCCCAAAACTGCTGGAACACCAATTTATTTATATACCGAATTATACCGTTTGTCCGTGAGAAGAGATAATAGTTTACATAAGAAAACACATTTTTATTTGCAGTTCAGGAATGAGTGAAACAAATTCAATGAAATATGACAAAAGTGCATTTTATAGGATTACTCTCCTTCGGTTATCAAAGAAACCTATAAGAAAATGTAGAGGGATTGATTTTTCAGAACATTCTTGAGGGTGTTAATACAGTTCTCAATGTTTTTCAAACAAGACGATAGATCAATTATCGCCATTTTGTTACTCTTGTAAAAAATTCGTACTCCCAATATTTCCGAACGAAAATTTTATACATATTTAATAAACAGATATTCCCAGTACAAGTTCAATAAAATTGTAATACGAAATTTTGTTGACAGTGGTAATCAAGGAAGAACGTTTTTTTTTTTATAAAAAATTTCAATATGATCCGACGGCCACCTTCATCAATACAAAAATTTAAATGCACTTGTTTTTCATGTGAACTTAGAACTCTTGTCATCGACAAACGGTACATTTTGGTATATACGAGGTGTTTCTGAAATAAGTGCACATATTCAGCACATTATTATATTCTAACTAAGGAATATTCCCATGATATCAGATTTTTTCTAATTCTTCTGATTAACGAGTAATTTCATCCCAAGAATTGAACAAAATACGAGAAACAAATCAAGTACGCCACTTTGAAACAATTTAAATGATTGAACTCCGCGTGATTGTGCCTACCGAAAAAGGGGTCTAACCTCAAATTTAATTTTGATCCCTACATTTTTTTATTAGTGCTATTCGATAGTACACGTCGAGCTTTCTCAGTGTTTGAAATATTTGCACTTATTTCAATGCCACCCTGTATATTGGGTACAATCAACTTATTTCGACCTCTATTACACGTGGTAGCTTCGTGTCCCAGCAAATTTGGGACACCCTGTATATTCAGAAAACAAAGTACTCCATTTTTTTCCACCTGAAAAAGGGACATTTTGTAACCTATCAACAGAGATGGAATGTTGAACTTTGTTCCCGAAATAGGTATTAATGTAACAAGTGTGTAAAGCGGTTCTTTTTCTACGAGTAGGAAAAACACTTTACGTACGCACGTGTTACATACATACATACTTCGGAAGATTTTGTTTTCAAATTCTTATCGTGTGTGTTCAATAGATATAATTCAAGTAGTTGTTTTCTGTTGAATAAACCGAGAAAGAATTGATATTTCCATCACATAGAGAATGCGATTTCTCTATATACAGGGTGTTTCAAAAATACTTGACCCCCTTGATAAGGTGCGTAGAACACTGCAAAATAAGTTGGGTTTGTTCAGTAAAAAAATGTCGTAACGGCATCCGTTTTCAAGATACAAGGTGTTGAAAAAATTATTTTATCACACGACATTTCTCACGATTATTCCGAAACTACTGGCAACATTGTAATGAAATTTTGTATGGATGTTTCTTGAAATCTGACACATGGCATGAATTCATTTCTCTATCTGACTTTCATAGATGGCGCTAGTTACACGGTTCGTACCTAGTAGTTTTGAACATAACTTTTTTGAGGTTATATTTTTCAATCCGAATTTGATGTGAAATTGAACATCATTCAATTTCACACCAAAAAGGTACTCTTGGTGAAACTCGATACTGTGTTCCGTTGTCGATATATTCCGATTTTAAAATGATGAAGTGATAACTGTTGCTGGTATAAAGCTATGTATTAGAGTGAGTATTATAAAAAATCATCACCTATTTATTGCAAACCGAAAAAAACAATACATTTCTAATGCTAAACCTATTGATTTAACAATGATCCACAAGATTAACATTGAAACAAATTTTACTAAAAACATGGATTACACAGTTTCGTTGTATCAAGCTATGTGTATGCTACAGAGGTAAATTCACGTCTGGAGTTGCAAGTCAGAATTGAACATCTCTAAGATGACCTGCTTACAGCTGATCCTCAACCGTTTAGAAAATAATGCTTCCATAAACAAATATCTATGAAACGGAGGACATTTTGAACGCTTACTCTAAAGTCTAACTGATTCAATATTTTATGTTTCAAGTCAAATATTTCCCAATTTTCTACTTGTGATTCTCTGTTCAATCAATAACCACAGCACAAGAATGATGTTATCGTTTTTGAATCTGAATAAACGAGTAATTGATCTCAATAAAATTCATTTTATACGAGCATCAGCTATTACTCTATTATTTTCAAATCGAAATATTCCGAAAACGGAACACAGTATCGAGTTTTACCAAGAGTACCTTTTTGGTGTGAAATTGAATAATGTTTGAGTTCACATCAAATTTGGGTTGGAGAATCTAACCTCAAAAAAGTTATGTATAAAACTAATAGGTACGAACCGTGAAACTAGCGCCCTCTATGAGAGTCAGATATAAAAACAAATTCATGCGATGTGTCAGGTTCCAAAAAACATCCATACAAAATTTCATCACGATGTTGCCAGTAGTTTCGACGTAATCGTGAAAAATGTGTAAAAAAATCATTTTCCAACATCTTGTATCTTGAAAACGGATGCCGTCACGTCATTTTTTTACTGAACAAACCCAACTTTTATTTTGCCCTATCAAGGGGGTCAGGTTTTTTTGAAACACTCTGTATATATCCATTTTTTTATATTCATGATTACTTATATCTGAGAATATTCCTTTTCAACACAACTAGCTATATTTGAGAAGTAGGTACAGTTCTTTTGACAGTTGTAGAAAAAACATATTAGTTATTTATGTATCAAAGGCGTAAAGTAGGCGTTTATGGCCTGTGGCGTGAATAATGGCCCGATGGCGCTAGCCGAGGGCCATTACACGCTGAAGGCCTTAAACGCATTTCACGCACGTGATACATATAAATTTTATGGACTAGTGGTTCTCTTTCTCTCTTTTCTGACTGGATTTAGATAAACTGATATTTCCCCGAATTTAAATGGTTACGTATAAATTCAGTAAGGAAGAGAAGCGTTATGTTCATGGATGATTTACTTATAAAAATTATCGTACAAATATTGCAATTATCGTAATAATTGATCTCTAAAAGAGATTCATTTTTCAGTATTCTACAATATGCATACCCAGTATATATACCTAATTTGATGTTGTCAAAAGAGCTGATGGTTGTTGTCTATAGCAGTGATAGTAATACATCCAATAAACAAGCTGAATTGTCATTCTTTGACTGAAAAGTAAAAATTGGTGATAATGATAATAGCGAGACTATGGAATCGGATAAAGAAGAAGTTTATGATATACCGCTGGATATATTAGAATCTAGGAATATGATCATAGGTTTGTCATGAATTGATATGTGGCTATAAGGAAACTAAGAACATCAGCGGGCGGTAAAGTGCACTTTACGGCCCGTGGGCCATAATGAGCCCGCGGGCGGTAAAGTTCAACTTAACGACCGCAAAACCGGGCGGTTACATGCACTTTACGGCCCGCTAGTGCATAAAATATTTTACCTCTCTCTTTCTAGGCCGGGGGGCAAGACAAGGCACCGCCTCCCCATCAAGTACAACGCCAACAGACCGCGGTTCAGCGTCAAGGAATACCGGCAAAGGTTGAGCCAGTACACGTCGACGACTACGACGCCATCTACCACGACGGACTTTGTCAGGACTACGTCGGAAAGATTGAGGTTAGGAAATATTCAATCGAAACTTGGACTATTCGGAAATATTCTAAAAAATTTTTCTAAAATTGTTTTTATCCATCATTCGGTTGCCCCCTTACGAGCAACTCTCAGAAGTCTCAGAAAAATTTCTGCGGTTGTGGTGGGAATCGAACCCAGTACCGGTAATCTAACGTGGAAAAAACATTGGAGCTCTAACCACGAGGCAACGATGGCCATAAATAATTCAAGACATAGCATCTTCAGGAGTCCATAGCTCCCTTGATAGATATATTTCGACTCTCACTCTCACTCACTTCTCACGGTCGAAGAAGCCGCTGGTGAAGTTTTGCAGGCTAATTTCGGGAAACACTGTAAATTATGATGTGGCTTCAGAAAAGTACCTCGAAAATGTTTTTTTACAGCGATTTATTGTGCGCAAGACGCGTTGAAAATGTTTTGTTGTGTCCATGAAAAGGCTTTAAAAAGAACTAGGGAGAAGGTAGTTTTGTGACATTTCAAGGACATCTCGATAATTGCCGCCTGCGGCGGACATTGGCTGTTCTATAATAGTTCTATTCATGTGTGAACAGAACATCGCAGTGGAGGTTCAATGTCTCGAAATCTCGTACTTTTAACATCTCTGAGATGTTTTTATGCTCGCTGGGAAGCTGCTGAGGGGGTTGTTATGGGTTTAGGAAAAAAAGTTATATAAAGTACTACTGGTGATATTTTGGTCCCATCTATACCTTTCTGAGAGGAAGAGAGAAAGTGCATAAGGAACATCCTGTATGATTATTCGTAGTGACTTTCTGACAATTATGTTGTTATGGATAAATCATTATGAAACGTTATAAAATTTGTTCGATTGTTTGTTGTTTGCCATGAAATATTCATGCCATGTTGAATAAGATACGAGTTCAATCAGAAAAATCTTCTCGAATCATCGATTTGAAAGCGGTTCCACAGAGGTCCTTCAGATGTGATGCTTTTGCGCCGAAGAAATAAAATCAAAATTAATCACTCCACTCTCTATTTATCTTATTACTCTGAGACAATAATAAGCACCCGATCGCTTCGCAGGTTCCCTAACCGACTCAGATCGAGACCAACCCACCCCACTCACCCTACCGCCCCCACGATACAAACCGAAGACGAACCGGCCACCGAACCGATCCTACGCCGCAAGTTCGTGCCGAAAGAACCGCGACACGGCGCCACCACCGAGCCGAACGTCATCGGCGAGAAGCATGTCAAAGCTGTCAACACGCGGATGAGACCGTTCGGCGGAAATAGAGCCACCACTGCCGGGAATAGAGTCACCGCTTCCGGTAACCCAGTCACCGCTTCCGGTAGCTCAGTCACCGTTTCCGGGGGCGAGATCAACGGTTCGTTGTACAGCAGGAAGCGGCCTACTGGGACCTCGTTGAGGTCGAAGTACTTCGGTAGGCCTGAGAAGAACGTGACGTCGGTTGGCGATGTTGCCGCGACGACGACTGAGAAGGAGGAAGTGCCGGAAGTGGATGAGGAGAATCACGTCGATAGGTAAGAATTTCGAGTTTAATTTCTCTATCTTGGAACAGAGAGTTAGGATACTTTTAGTAACATTTCATTTCATGTGTAGTATTGCCATATAGCCTTCTAAAACTGCCGTGCCGTGCTGACGAGACTTGGCTGCAATGTCCACACAACACTTTCTTTGTTACACTGAGAGAACTCGGCCAAGTAAAAAGTCGATTTTGACAAGAACATTTCCACCAACGGTAGGAAAACACGGTACTTTGAAGTAGGCAAAACAATATTGCTGATAAAATATGTTTGCTGTGATAGTCCTGTATGATAAATGTGAAGATAATATCAATTCTTTCTCGGTTTATTCAATGTTCGACGTGGCATTTCCCAGGTAGCAGAGTGACGTCCAATTGACGTCATTTTTTAGTCATAAAATGACGAAGTGGACGTCCAAAAATGACGTGTCTGAGAGACCCTATAATGACGTCTCAAAATGTCACAGCCATATGACGTCATACTTTGACGTCATAATGACGTCGCAGAATGACCAATAAAGGACGAAATAAAAAAAATTAGGAGGTTTATATATATACGGTATTATTGGTACATGATAATAGATACAAACCTTTGATGACATTCATTTTGTAACTATACGTTGTGGTAAAACTTGGTTGGTGGTCCTACCGGGCAGTCCTGTTGAATCCTATGAATCTCTATATGACAAAATATCGTTAGCTACTCGTATTTGTACCTAAAATTATGTAGCGAGCGTCGGCGAGATGTAAGCTGAATAAACTTATTTTTAGCTAAACTATCCATTTCTGAGAAATCCTCTGCAACAGGTCGATTTTATTTCCGATTCGCCACATTTGAAAGTAAGAATTATATATATACAGTTAAGACGTCCTCGGCAATTTTTTCAATTGGAAACAATAATAACCTAAGTATAAGATACATTCAATTTTTGAAATATCCATGGAAATCTGAATTTAAAAATATATTACACATAGGGTTTGTATACAGTGTGTCCGTTAAATTGAGTCATCTCGCGTGAAGTAAATAAAGTAGCCAATCAATGTACTTATAACCATACAATTCCTTGCTGAGGAATCTCCCAAAATAGGTCGATTTTCATTTTGAGAAAAAATTGAATATACAGGGTGATTCAAGTAAGAGTTACAACGTCCGCGACCATTTTTTCAAAGGAACACCCTATAAATTATTCGATTTTTGGAGTCTCTATGAATAGCTGGATTCAAAAATATATGAGTCTGTTTACAGTGCGTTTGTTGGATTAAGTTCTTTTGCGAATTTGCTAATAAATTTGTTGAAAATTAAAAAAATATTTTTTTTTTTTTCAGAGAATAATGCTCGAAGCCGTAGAATTTTATTTTCATTCAAGCTTTATCTGATATTAAATCAATATATACAGAATGATTCGTGTAGGAGAAATTACGTCATCTTTATATTTCAATGGTGATCTAATTTTACGAGAGAACTGAATTTAACGAACGCCCTGTATGCAAACCCTTTGTGTGATATACATTTAATTACGAAAATTCAATAATATATATCCGTTTGAAAAATGTGTCGTGTACGTCATATAATACAAACGTGTATCATCCTGTCTATTTGATGATTCCTCCGTATAAATGTCGAATTAGAAATAAAAGCCTCTCCTGTTTTCTCAGAAATATATGAGATAGATAGATATTGGATAATAATGAATCCACTACTTCACGCAAGAGCATCTAATTTATTGGACGCATACAATCCACATGATTGTGTTAAACATTTTAGAATTCCGCTTCCAATGGTTATTCCAAAGATTGAGTAATATAATAATATAAGGTGCTCTATTTAAAAAATGGTCGTTATGGTCATAACTCAAACGTGGATCACCATGTATGTATATTCAATTTTTCTCATGAATATATGGCAAATTGAAAATGAAAATCGACCGTTTTCAGAAGATTCCTCAAAAATGCATAATTTGGCTGAAAATAAATTTGTTCATCAGTACTCACGAAAACACTGTATATACAAACACACATTTAGTACGTACAATTAACAAACGATGAAAAAGTAAGAAAGCGACTGATTTCTTTTTATTTGGTCGGATATACGACTTTGTATGGACGTCATTAAGACGTCCAATATTGAACGTCAATAAGACGTCATGAAATATGACGTCATTTTAAGGTCCCTCTGAAGTCGAGGACGTCATTGACCAATAATGACCAGAAGAAGACGTCATTATGACGTCATTCCACTAACCTGTGCTACCTGGGTTAGCCAGGAAAGTAGTTGTTTTCTGTTGAATATTCAGAATATTATATAACATTATATGCTTATCTTTATATGAAGGACAATGCAAATTCTCCACTTGAGAAGATTTTGTTTTCAAATTCTTATCGTGTGTGTTCAATAGATGCAGAATGAACAGAGTTGCCCCAATTGTCAGCAGGAGCGAGACAGTACTGTTTCGACCCACCAGGTCTCATCAGCCGCTCTCGGTCTGCTGACAACTGGGACAACTCTACGCTTCGGGTATATCACCCATTTGGAAGACTCAGGGTATAACATGAAGTTATAGTCATGTCATCTAGTGGCAAAGCTCAAAGGTAGGATACAGAAATCGCGACACCCACTGTATGGGGCTGCCATCTATAGTCACACGTACAGACCCCTACGTCTAAACGCTACAGAGTGGTACTACAAATAAACCACTCTGCTGACAGATGGCACTACCTGACATACTTGAGTGGAATTTTTCCACCACCTATTCAACTGCTAGAGCTCATAACTCAAGTATGTCAGGTAGTGCCATCTGTCAGCAGAGTGGTTTACTTCCCAGACAGCACTGGATATTCATAGAATATTCTCTAAATATGCTAAAAAGGAGGAGTATATTCCGAATATTCATCGATTATTCCTAGAATATATACATGCCTCAGGAACATCTAAAAGGAATATTCCAAAGTGAATAGTCGGACATGTTCAGGGAATATTCAGGTATGAATCTTCCAGGAATATTCCCAACTGAATATTCTCTGTTGTATATTCATGAAATATACCCAACTGAATATTCTGTGCGGTATATTCATGAAATATACCCAACTGAATATTCTGTGCGGTATATTCATGAAATATTCTCAACTGAATATTCTGTGGTGTATATTCATGAAATATTCCATGAATATTCTTATGTTTCTCAACAGATAAATACCATTTATTATTTCAGAGATGTTAGTATCGAACATCAATTTGATGTAAGGGGATTTTGAAACAAAAAGTGTTTATGATCCGATTTCGAACAATGCTCTCACAAGAACTTGATATGTATAACATTATTCAATTCGATTACTGGCCTAGTGGTCAAGGCGTTGCTCTGATAGTCTTGAGGTCCCGAGTTCGATCCCTACTTGGGTCACTTTTTTTATTTTAGAATATGTTTATTGGAATATTCCAGGAACATTCAACATAGAATATTCTTTTGGGTATATTCTATGATTATCTGAGGAATTCCCATTCGCATATTTAGAGAATATTCCACAGATATTCCGGAATATTCCAGATTATTTCTAGAATATTCCAATATTCCGAAAGGAATATGATAGGGAGATTCATGGAATATCTGGTGCTGTCTGGGTTGTAGTACTACCACTCTGTAGCGTATAGACGTAGGGGTCTGTACGTGTGACTATAGAGATGGCAGCGCCATACAGTGTGTGTCGCGATTTCTGTATCCTACCTTAGAGCTTTGCCACTAGATGGCTACAACTGTTCATAAATATATCTGAAAATATTCCTTTTCAATACATAGAAAAATAAATCGAAGAATTTTTCCTTTGTTGTCTAGGACCACGACCGAACCGATACAGTCTACGACCGAACCGGTACAGTCTACGACCGAAGACCTCCTCCAAGACGACTACTCGCAGCGCGTTTCTGACCTCACCTCCTCCTTCAAGACCCAGTACGAGACGCCGGGCCTGTTCAACTCGGTGTCGCCCAACAGCCGCAGAGTGCCCAACTATTTCACCATCTCCACCGACGATCCCATTTTGCCCATCGAGGCGTTCTTTCCCAACATCAAGGATAGGGAGAGGAGGCGATGATGATATTATTTGTAGGTGAATCGAGGAGTAGGTCCATGCATTTTCCAGATTTTTTTTGCTTTCCTATATTCCTCCAACTACTTCACCATCTCCACCGACGATTCCATACTGCCTATCGAGGCGTTCTTTTCCTGCATCAAGGATAGGAAGAGGGAGCGATGACAATATTATTTCAAGGTTAATCGAGGAGGTGGTACATGCATTTCTTCAGATTTTTTTGAGGTTTTTCCTCCTCCTCCTCCAACAACTTCACCATCTCGACCGACGATCCCATTTTGCCCATCGAGGCGTTCTTTCCCAACATCAAGGATAGGGAGAGTGAGCGATGATAATATTTTTTGTAGATTAATCGAGGAGGATTGCATGCATTTTTCCAGATGTTTTAGGGTTTTCCTTCGTCCTCTACTACTTCACCACTTCCAACAAAAATCTCAATCTGCCTAGCGGGCGTTCTTTCCCAATATCAAGCATAGGGAGAGGAGGCGATAATAATATATTATCTGTAGAATAATCGAGCAAGTGATTAATGCATTTTTGAAGATTTTTTGGGGTTTTCGGTTCTCCTCCTCCAACTACTTCACCATCTCCACCGACGATCTCATTGTGCCGATTGAGGCGTTCTTTCCCAACATCAATGATAGGCAGAGGAGGCTATGATAATATTATCTGTGGGTTGATCGAGGCGGTGGTACATGCATTTTTCCAGAGTTTTTGGGGTATTGCCTCCTAGTCCAAATTCTTCACCATCCCCACCGACGATCCCATTTTGCCCAACATCAAAGACAGGGAGAGGAGGCGATTTTCATGGAAAATATTGGTTCTGAGGTATTATATCATCGATCTGAAATTCTAAATTTCAACTTGAAAAACAACTGAATGACGACCGGTATATTGAAATCATACTAATATTTTCATTTTATGGAAAGGAGTAGAGAAAATCTGGAAAAATCTGAAAAATGGCTAGCTTGTTACTTGTTCACGTCATTGTTCTTGGTTGACTAACGATCAGCGTCAAGTGTCCTGGTAAAGTCATTGAATGAGAAAGAGATCGCATTGTAAGCTGTGATTCGTATCGAATGGTATTCAAAGGTATACTTGCCAAGAACAGTGACATTAACACTATAGACTTATTGGAATGCTTTCAGATTCAGTGAGTATTTTTTTATCCCGTTTTGCAGCAATAGTTGAATGTGATATGTAATAGATTACATCTAATTGTCGTTATCTTACTGCAAAGTTACAGCATCTACAGAAACGTATTTATTTATATTAGGAATGTGATGTTCTCAAATCAATCAATACAGAAAGGTTATTGCAATATTGCATATGGAATACAGTTACATATTACATATCCAATATAACAAATGCAAGGTGACTAGCAGCATTAGAAATAAAGTATAGGGAAAGCACATATCCGATGTTATAAATATCATCAGGTAGCATCATTTTCCAATAATAGACAGTTTCAAAATATTCATATATCGTTAGTACCTACTCGTTCTCGAATATCCGCGAATGTGGAATTGAATGTGAAGAACAAAGTAAGTATGTCACCAAGGTGGAAAACCCAGAAACCCCAAGTTTCGAAATGTTCACGTATTCTATAAAAAGGTCAGAGTTATGATTTTCTAAAAAAAATCGTTTGGCCCTGTCAAGTTGGGTCAAATATTATTTTGTACAAACACAAAAGGATCTAGTTCTAATGTTTTTGGTTGTTTTTGATTTTCCTAATTTTTCTACTCCTGATGGTTAGAAGCAAACCGTTAGGAGTTGGAAGTCAATCAGAAAGCAAACAAAAAAAAAATACTCATTTCTCAGTGAAACAGCAGTCCAAATTTTTTTGAAGACACACCTTTTTCAGTTGCATCTCAGAAAGCATAGACGGAACAATTCATATATGCAGAAAGTATCAATTGCGTTTCAGAAAGAATAAGTTGTATTTCGGAAAGTATCAATTGATTGATTCCCCAGATAACACATGGACATCCAGTGGATATCCATCGGAAATCCATTATGGATAATCTGTTGTGTTTTCTCACTTTTCAAGTTTGCAATTTAAACTCATTCATAATTGTTGTGAATATCTTATGGATATCCATAAGATATCTACTGAAGGATATCCATTTCGAATCCTTCCATGGATATCTTATGGATGTCCATTTCAAATCCCGAAACAAAACGAAAAATACGGGTATTCCTTAAATGCTTCAATTCGTGTACAAGTATGGAAAAAACTCAGGAATTGATGCTATCAGAATCAAATTTGCATTTCAAACACATTCATAATTGTTGTGGATATCTTATGGATATCCATAGGAAATCTGCTGAAGGATATCCGTTTCGAATCCTTATATGGATATCTTATGGATGTCCATTTCAAATCCAGAGATATCCCAACCAGAATTGGACATGAAATGGATATCCATAGGATATCCTGTGTTATCTGGGTCAATGTTGACACAAATGACGAATTTCTGAAATTTTATAGACTATGGACTATTACGCTTTTTGAAGTGCAATTGACTCTCCTGAAAGATGGTTGACATTTCCTGAAATGCAAAAGCCTATACAATTATTCATGTTGAAATGTAATTGAATATACTTGAATGAAATTGGAATTCAGTTGGATATCCTGATATACAATTGATGCTCTCTGAGATATAAGTGACTATTCTGGAATACAATCGATACTGTCAGCAACTGAATCGACGCTTTCTGAAGTACAAATGGAAAAGGTGTATTGTTAGGATATTTAATTCATTAGATTAGTTTAGCATAAGATTACTTATTTATTTAAATATAATCCAATTCCCTTCCCAGTTCTTTTATTATACCTACCTTCAATGATTAGAACTGACACTTTTTTAATCTCTATACAGTGTGTCCCAAATTCGATGCTCCCATTGAAGTCTGACGTGGACTTGTAGATTGCAATTGCACCGATGACATAAACCATTTTCAACTTCCGGTTTATACAGGATGTTTCGAAATTTCAAAGAATGATTTCGAGCAAACATTCCAGGAATAATAATAGTTGAAAAAGTCAATCTGCAGAAGAGCCCGATATAATGGTTTTATGTGAATATTTTCGGAATCGTCTGTAATGAAATTACCAAATTTTGTATATTATTATGTACATAACTTTCAATGCCCGATTCGAAAATGTCAAGTTTTTTCCGAAATTTTGATCTGGAGTGTGGAAAATAGGTGTGGCTATACAGGGTATGTCACAACGAGCTTACACAATCTTGATATCGAGAATCAGTCGAGAGAAATTCATGAAAATGTGCATGCTTGTATTTTAAAATACGCTCTCTTCATTACAAATATTATCGACAATGCAGTGTTGCCGCTTCTACTAGAAAATAGTAGCAACATGATATTTCAAATGGAACACCCTGTATTTCATCGCATTTGTAGATTTTTCCTGTAGAGCTGATTTCATCAATGTATCATACTTGGGGTCTATCGAAAATGATTACAGAGATATAAGGTTTTCAAAGTCGAGATTTTTCAACTTTAAGATTTTTTTTGTCGAAATTATTCATTATCGGCAAAAACGGCTCACATGTCCCTATCTCAACTTTTAATTTATCATTTACTCATATTCAATCGGAACAGATACCAGGTACCGTGACTAGAATTCTGAATCTTGAACCATTTTTTTTTATATAAACCTAGAATCTGTGGTTTGATTATTCCCATGTAATTTCGGAACACCCTGTTTACCTGAACTGAACTCATTTTCTGTTTTCAAATAGGATCATGTAATAATTTTATCTTTTGAAGATTAAATATGACTTAAGCTAGACCAGACGTAAAGTTGTACTTTATATTGTTCTTTTGAGAGTCTGTTGATTTCATTGCTCATTCTCATATCTCATATCAATTCATTTAAATTATTTATTTCAACTCATTTAGACTAGTCTGTTCCTTTTATATTTTTGTAGCAAATACTAGCAATATTATCAGGTGATATTTTTTGAAGCAATAAATGTAAGTGAAAATATGTATATATATATAAAATAAAGAATATATTTATCGATGATGACTTGTTATTATTTTCAATAAAAACATTTTCTATTTGTTAAATACTGTCTGTAGTCTCATAACTTAGCCAAAACTTGCTGGAACTTAATAAACACAGAATGTAACCAAACAAAAAAAGAAAAGGCGAAGGAAACGCTTATAACTCCTGATAAGTTCAATGATTTTTTTACAAATATCGCTAGTGATATAATTAGTTCACTACCTGATTGTGATCAAGATGCGCTAAATTTCATGGACCCACTGAAATCTCCTAAAGACTCGTTATTTCTCTATCCAGTAACTGAAACTGAAGTTCATGGAGCCATTCTAAAATTGAAAAATTCGTCTTGTCCAGACATTTACGAATTGACTAGCAAAGTTATTAAAGGTACCAGTTTTTTCCTTGTTGAACCTCTAACTGTTCTCTTCAACCACTGTTTCTGTAATGGAATATTTCCTGATGAGTTTAAGCTAACCAAAGTGATAGCCATTCATAAAAAAGGTGACAAAAACATCATTGACAACTACCGACCTATATCAATTATACCGATACTTGGTAAAATATTTGAAATAATCATCAAAGACCGCTTAACATCTTTTTTCACTCGACAGAATACGCTACATGAGAGTCAATTCGGATTCAGACAAAACTGTTCTACTGTTCAAGCAATTCAAAAGCTGGTATCCGACATTATCAATGGATTTGAAGAGGGAAAACATACCATAGTTAATATGTGTGACTTGAGTAAGGCGTTCGACTGTGTATCTTACCCAATACTTTTAGCCAAGCTACAATTTTATGGTCTACGAGGAACAGCTCTGAAATTAATCGAATCATACTTATATGGGAGGAAACAATCGGTATATATGGATAACCATTGTTCTGAAATTAGCAACATCCAGTTTGGGGTCCCTCAGGGCTCCATCCTTGGGCCACTCCTATTTATCATCTATGTCAATGATATATTTTTCATTACATGAGTCCAACTAAATGTATTTGTTATGCAGATGACTGTACTATCTATGTATCTGATGAAAGAATTGATGAATTTGACAATACTTCCAAAGTTTTCCAATCAAAAGCTGAAACATGGTTCATTTCCAACTGTCTGAAACTAAATAACAGTAAAACCCAAAATATTGTATTCTCTACTGATAACGCTATTGCCAAAGGTTCTGAAGTTAGACTACTTGGTATTGTCATATGGATGATAAATTGAAGTGGTCATCTCATATTGAGCAATTGAGTAAAAAATTGAGCTCCAATATTTACCTATCAAGAAAGTTGAGTAGATTTGCTAACATAACAGTATTGAAAACTGCATATTTTGGACTATTTCATTCCCATATTAACTATGGTATAACTATCTGGGGAAACGCACCTGACTCCATGAGAATATTCAGACTCCAAAAAAGAGCCTTGAGAATAATTGCGAAAGCGAAATATAGAGATAGCTGTCGTCCAATATTCGTAAATTATGAAATACTTCCTTTACCGTGTATCTACATCCTCAATTGTTTGTTAGACATCCATAAAAATAAATATAATTATCAAAGAAACGAGGATTTTCATAATTACACTACAAGAAACTGAAAGTTGATTCGACCGATTAGACATCGCTTAAACACATCTGAACGTAACTCTATAGATATAAAATTGTATAATATTCTCCCTGCCAATATCAAAGATACACCTATTCATCTTTTCAAGAAAAAAATTCGTAAATTTCTGTTATCTCATTGCTTCTACTCGGTGGGGGAATACCTGGGGGCCGGAGTGGGATCATTTGAGTCTATATAGATTCATGAATTAACAAATCTGAAAAATAAAATAAATGAATAAATTACATGTAAATAGTGAAACAAAGAGAAATTATGCCTATGCCACGGGGGATCAGTCTTATCACCCAGTTTAATTTTAATCTGTTTTTTTTTTGTATTGTATCATTCTAATTCAAATTTTTACCTATATACTTTGCCTTGTCTTGACTTTCCACAAATGAATTTAATTTTGCAACGTGGATGAATAAATAAATAAATAAAAAAAAAATAATAATCGAGGAGGTGGTACTTTCAGTATTCCAGACTTTTTGGGATTTTCTCTCCTCGTTTCTATAAAATAAAAATATAAATATCATTTCAATAACATGTAGTAGTAAGGACAAATCAGATGATTTGCCCCAAAATGTATATGCCTTTAAAGAATTTTCCTATCAGAGAGCCTGAAAGAAAAATTCACTAGCTTGTCAGTGACAATCTGTTTTGAAACTAGCTGAACATCTGAAGATGAACAACATATGGCAGAGTGGAATAATATTGAAATCATTGGGAAAGAAGATAACAACCAGAAGAGAAAAATCAAGGAATCCGTACGTTCTGGTGCAACAGTTATCACCACATGTTTTTTTTTTATCGCTTGAAGCGCACAAAAGGGAATCCCTATAATGTTCAAAGAACATCGTGCGTTCCTATGTAGGATAGGGATAGGAGGTAGGCATTGGATTTTTTTTTGAACTTCTGGAGATTATATCCCTAACAACACAGGGACATCCTAGGTACGTCCCTTTTATGTCCCAACGTGTACTGTCGGTACAAGGACATGATTGGGACATCCCTGAGTTGTCCCATTCATGTCCCTGATGTATATCTTGAAATCTATTTGCTATTTGTATCAGAATTGATATGTTACAACGAAATATTGAAAATGCATATTTGTGATCTCACTGGGAAAATCCAGTCTTTATATTTTCTATACCCATCCAATTCAGTACAGTACATTCAGCTCAATTTTGGTACTTTTGAAATTAATTGATAAGATATTTACTGATGAGAGGTGCGCAGTAGTGCGCACTCCGTGTATATAATTGTCTCTCTGCTATATGCGTCGAACGAGGACAGACCCTAATAACAACACAGGAATTTCCTAGGTACGTCCCTTTTTTGTCCCGTGGTACAAGGACATGATTGGGACATCCAGGGGATGTCCTGCAGTGGTTGTCCAGTGGACATCCCGCCCGGTACATCCCTAGGTTATCCTATTCGTGTCCCTGGAGTATCTGATATCCATTCACATCAGAGTCATTGAATTTCATCAAACTATTGAGTTGAATTTTTTCGAAAATGTTTGTTTCTCTTCCGGAAAATGATTGTGATGAAAATAAAGAATTAAGTCTCAGAACTTCTTAAGAAATTACCATTTTTCGCAGACAGAAATCGTACATGCATAATGCCCCTCACTTTTAAACACCCAAGAATGATAATAATTATACCCAATTCCTAATAAAGTTGTATTTATTCAGGTTTCTGTAGTTAAGTCCTGTTTATAAATCTGTTTAGTACATAAATCTTCAGGAGGCATGATAGCCAATGGAGCAAGGTGCGTGCATGATAAGCCAAAGGTCCCGGGTTCAATCCCTACTCGACCTGCAACTTTTTTCTTTTGTCGAAAGGATGTCCCTGGGATATCCTTGGGACGTCCTAGGGATATCCCTTCATCGTACTTGGTACATCCCAGGGACGTACCAGAAGGACATCCCTTGGATGCCTTTTTTAGCGGCCAGCGGATGTCCCTGGGACATCCCTAGTATGTACGTTGTCCCGACAAAGGACATCCCTGGGATGTCCTAGTATAAAATCAGGGACGTCTATGGGAAGTCCCTAGGATGTACTGGTGTTGTTAGGGTATGTTGTTGGGAATACTTCCACAGGCAATGAATTCCAGAGCCTAGCCGTTCTATGGATGAAGGAGTCTTGATAAAGTGCTGTTCGACATCTTGCGAGGTTGACAAGGAAAGGATGTGCTGACTGGGCTTGTCTAGTTCGTCTGATTGGTATTGCTAGTGAAGGGATGATAGCAGAGATTTCCGAAGAACATTTCCCGTGGAAGTATCGATAGAAAAGTGAAAGGTCGCCGACCTTTCTACGGTGTTCCAATGGTGTCAAAGAGTGAGTGAGTGTGGTATTTCCTTCGAAATCGTGCGGAAAAGTCAAAATAATTCGGAAGAGTGAAATCGTACGGAAAAGTACAACTTTCAAAAAGAAAATCATGCGGAAATAGTAATTTTCCTAACAAGTGTGGAAAGTGATTCTTTCCCGCACGTGACTGCCGTTGACACGAACGACGCGAAGCGGAGTTCGGGCAAGCAGTCGAATGCGGGAAAGAAACTTTCCGCATGAGTTAGGAACAATATTTTTTCTACAAGCGTTGATTGAATCGTTCAATTAATTATTCAAGCAAATAGGAACAACTAACTATTATTCATTAGTAATAGCTATTGTGAACTTACAGTTTCACGCATTATGTTGATTCATTGCGGAAGCCAGCAGGCCCATTAGGAGTTTGGTCTCTATATAGGTTCCAGACACTTCTATGAAATGAGCCGAAAATACCTATTCTTCATTCGGTTTTCTCATTTCTTTATTGTTGCACCATTCAATAAAACGCGTATGTATAGCTTCTCTCATACCTTTCTTAAGACTTCGTTGGTGATAACGCATCTGTATCAAATCCCTATAGCTAGAAGTTTTTGATCACATTGTGGCATTTCCACTGAATCGAAAATGACAGTAACGCTGTGTCTGTCACTTCGACAATTTCAAACTTATTTGAGGTTTGATTGGCATGACAAATTGACGTTTCCCGTCAGATCAATCCAAATCTATAGGGGGATTTTTATAATGATCAATTTTTATTTCTCAATATTTCTTGATTTTTACAATAAATAGTGCAATTTGATGGATGATTCTGAACATACATACTTAATACTGCAACAAACAAACTTAAACTTTGATATTCCATCACCAACCACTTATATTACTAGCGATTTTATCATATCTTTGTTTTCCCGCACTGTTGCGGGAAAATGACACTTCCCAAACTAAATTGCGTGCGGGTATAGGGTGAATCACGCACGCTTGTAGAAAAAATACTTTTCCGCACGCTCATAGGAAAAAGTTTGCCCTAACTTTTCCAGCGACAATAACGGACCCTATCTTTTGAAAGCATGACCACCAGCCATAAAAAATGTTTGATGAATTAAATTGTCTTACCGAATTACACTCTAGCTTATTTTTCCAGTCAAAGTAAACTTGGCATTTATAATTCGAATTTTTGTTGTCCTATGGACTCAGAGGCCAGTTTTTTTCGTCAAATCGCCAGGCAACAAAATTCTTATTGATACATGTAAGATACATGTCAAGTTTACTTCGACAAAAAAAGCTCTCGTGTAATTAATTATAAGTGACGTGATTAACGACGTCATGTCCGCGAACGTGTTAATAAACTGAGCACCGCTGGAATTTAGGAAAATTGATTTTTTGGGACAACATCAAAGGAAATTATAAATAATGAAACAATTGTTATTAATCAAATTTAGTTTTTATTCAATAACAATAATTATAATAGTTAAATAATACAAAAGCAATACATAAATAAGTTATTTTCAGTCTACTTTCCATACTGGCGATTACGAAAAGCAGACCTCCAACAATGGTAATCACACTCATTTCATTATGCTAGAAGTACCAAAAAGCCTAGCAAATAGATGCATTAAAAAATGGTAATAACATCGTAACAGTAGGTATAATATTTCTTGTAAAGCACGTTAGACGAATTAGTAAAACCTAAATAATGAAATAAAAATAATGGTCCCTCTTGCCACGAAATACAGATACATTCTGTAAATGAACAATCAAATCGGAAGAAAAAAAAACACATCCAATCACAATAAATAAAAAAATATCGATTTCGATTTTGTTATATGGCAACTAATTTACAAGTTGAAAAAACGAAGTGGGCTCCAGTCACAATGAAAGTTTCTCCTTTTTTTCATTGACTCAACAACACGCATGCGTGGTTCGACTTGAAAATCCTAAAAGGACCCAATAAATACATTTATACAAAAATATGAACAAATTTCCTCGCTCTATCTCTCTTATATGCACAAGCTATACATATAACATAGTGGTTGGTGTCAGTCGTTTTAGGTATTCGGAATAAGTAGGGTTATTACAGCCTGAAGGGCTCCCGGTCGGACAGCGACGAGTGTTTCTTGCGGGCCTGACCTGTCGGCGTTTCTGAGGCCCCTGAGGGACGTCTCAGCAATTTGGAGACGGCCGTCGGCTGATCAGGGTGGACGGGAGTGTTTGAGCCAGATGGTGTTCTGGTCCTGCGAAAAAAACACTTTGAGCTCTTCGGGAGGCACGAAGAGATAGTGCAGACTACACCTTTTCCAGTCGTATTCCAGAAAGCGTCAATTGTATTCCAGAATAGTCATATTGAATTTTAGAACACGTCAATTGTATTTTGGAATAGTCATATTGAATTTCAGAACACGTCAATTGTATTTTAGAATAGTCATGTTGAATTTTAGAACACGTCAATTATATTTCAGAATATTCACTTGCATTCAGAAAACGTCAATTATATTTCAGAGTAGTCATATTATGAATTTCAGAAAGCGTCAATTATATTTCAAAATAGTCACTTGTATTTCAGAATAGTCATTTGAATTTCAGAAAGCGTCGATTGTATTCATGAATAGTCATATGAATACCGTCAATTATATTCCACAATAGTCCCTTGCATTTCTGAATGCGTCAATTGTTTGTCAGAATATTCATATGAATTTCAGGCAGCGTCAATTGTATTTCAGAATATTCAATTGAATTTCACAAAATGTTGTTTGTATTTCAGCGTCAATTGTATTCCAGAATAGTCACTAGTTTTTCAGACGGTGTCAATTGTGTTTCAGAATAGTCACTTTTATTCTAGAAAGCGTCAATTGTATTTCAGAATAGTCAATTGAATTTCAGAAAGCGTCAATTAAATTCCAGAAATTGTCATTTGAATTTCAACTGATATTTTCTGAAATACAAATGACACTTTCTGAAATTCAATTGACAATTTTGAAATACAATTGACGCTTTCTGACATACAAGTGGATATTCTGAAATACAACTAACGTTTTCTGAAATTCAATTGACTATACTGAAATACAATTGATGCTTTCATAAATACAAGTGATTATTTTTAAATACAATTGAGGCTTCCTGAAATTCATATGACTATTATACAATTGACGCTTTCTGAAATTCAAATGACTATTCTGGAATATAATTGACGCTATCCGAAATACAAGTGACTATTTTAAAATACTAAAATACAATTCCTTCCTTCCTGAAATACAATTGAATTGAATTTCAGGAAGTTTATATAAAAAAAATGGGTATAGCCATCCGAAGGAGAGCCTAAAGATGATGTTACATATACCTAAAATGTTGGGAATTTTCTAATATTTCGATCAGGGGCGTGAGAATTAGGTGGGACTAGTGGCACTTTTCCCCCAAATTCTTCGTTTATTCAATTTTTGAACAAGAAATATGGAGATATCATCATTTTTCCTGATGGCTCTCTTGTTTAGTCTAGATAGCACTCACCATTTTCGAGATATACAGAGTGTCCCCAAAAAGTCTGTACAAAAACAGGACATATTCCTAAAGTCAAAATAAGCGTATTCAAAGAAACTCACCTTCGTCTGAAATTGCTCCGTTTCCGAGATTTTTCAGAATGAATGAACATTATTGAATGTATTATTTCAAGAATTGATATTCGGAGGTTTTAAGGAATGTAAACCCGAATGCGGACAATATAGGGTGATTACCAATGCACTTCTAATGATTTATTCAAATACAATTGACTATACTGAAATACAATTAATGCTTCCATAAATACAAGTGATTATTTTTAAATACAATTCATATGACTATTATACAATTGACGCTTTCTGAAATCCAAATGACTATTCTGGAATATAATTGACGCTATCCGAAATACAAGTGACTATCTTAAAATACTAAAATACAATTCCTTCCTTCCTGAAATTCAATTCAATTGTATTTCAGGAAATATCAAATGAAATTCAGATGACAATGTCAAAAATTCAATTGACGCTTTCTGAAATTCAATAGACTATTCTGAATCTGAAATATAATTGACGCTTTCCAAAATTCACATGAATATTCTGAAATACAATTGAAGCTTTTTGAAATTCAATCAACTATTCTGAAAAACAATTGACAATTCTGAAATACAAATTAGTACTCTGAAATTCAATTGACGTTTTCTGAAATTCAATTGACTATTCTGAAATACAATTGACGCTTTCTGGAATACAAGTGACTATTCCGAATCTGAAATACAATTGACGCTTTCTAAAATTTTAGTGACTATTCTGAAATACAATTAACGCCGTCTGAAAAATAAGTGACTAATCTGAAATACAATTGACGCTTTTTGGAATTAATATAAGAATTCTGCATTACAAATGGAGCATTCTGAAATTCAATTGCCGATTCCGAAATTGAATTGACGCTTTTTGAAATTCTAGTGACTATTCTGAAATACAATTGACACCATCTGAAAAACAAGTGACTATTCTGAAATACAATTGACGCATTCATATGAGTATTCTGAACATTCATATGAGTATTCTGAAATACAATTGGAACGTTTTCAGAAATTTTAGTGACTATTCTAAAATACAAATGACGCCGTCCGAAAAACAAGTGACTATTCTGAAATACAACTTTACTGGAAAAGGTGTAGTATTTATTTTGAGATTACGAGCTTGTGTGTGATAAAATGCTTGTGAGGTGAGTTGAAATGTTTGTTTTATCTTTGTTCTAGTTGAATAGTAGAATATAGAAGTGAAAAGGTGTATTTCACACGCTGGGCACTAAGCGTCAAAAGCTATTCATCATACTATCGCCTCAAAAATCAAAAAAGCTCCTCAAAAGGACGGTATACCATTTCATCAAAATTACAATTTGTTATTTGTACAGGGTGTGAGTATTTTCCAAAGCTATGAAGGCAATAGTACGAATCGCTCGACTATCTAAGAATTGAGTTATAAGGTTAAAGGTTACCTAGAAGCTGTCCTTAACGTTGGGGCAATGCCAATCGTCACTTGCTTCACTTTGCTTGTACTTGCACTCCTAGTTAAAAAAACAAATGTACATGCTAGTTAGTGGGGTTACAAAATCATTAGAAATAGCTAAAGTACAATATAACATTATGGTCATTATGTAGCAGATGCGAATTATGTTCAAACGTCAAATACAGTGCTTTCGATAGGCGAATTCATTAACATGCAAAATTAGGATTTATATAGGTGTTTAGGATATTATAAGGTATATTAGGTACATTAGGGAAGTTCAATGTCAGTCCAAATTGAACAAGCTACTTTCACAACATAGTTCAATCATGAATATTGGAAAATATGATATTTAATCCAATCATAGATCTATCAAATTACAATAATTATTATAACGATTTTCAATCAAAGCATAAACTACATAAGGAATGATTTCAATATGAGGAAGACAGAAACTAAATGTTTGACTATTATCGATTAGGAAAACTGAAATTACTACTCAAGGCCAAAAATATCAATCATGAAACAAACAGAATTCGAAGCAGATATTGTTTTATCAATATCAGTCCAACAATTATCAGTATGACATTGATGACTGACATTTCATGGAATTCTCTCTGTTTTCTAACGTTGGTCAAAAGCTGTCGAAGTGACAGATATCAGTTATCGATACAATGGGTGAGAATTCAAATTTATCTTTTAATTTTTTTATTGAAAATATAATTTCCATTCTCTCAAATAATTTATAGCAAAAGGTATACAGGGTGGGCCACCAGTAACGCCTCGGTCTCTAGAAGGCTAACCACTTATCTTCTTGGAATTCTTCCTCTCTAGGAAGTTGCATGTCAACATAGGCTACCATTTAAAATTATTTCGAAACATACAGGGTGTCCCCAAAAACCATAAAACACTGAAGTTAAACTTTTTTCTATCGAACACCCTATATATTATTTCATTTTGAGATTCTCCCTGATGAGCTGATTTCAACGACCCATCATACTTGGGGTCTAGCAGTTATAATTACTGAAATATAGGGTGTGAAAAATCGAGATTTTCCAAGTTCAAGAATTTTTTGTGTCTAAACCATTCATAATTGGTCAAAACGGCTCACATGTCCCTATCTCAACTTTTGATCAACTATCTACTGACATTTAATTGAAACAAATACAGGGTGGTGCAGAATTCAGAATCTTGATCACCCGGTATATGTCCCAATTAAATATCAGTAGATAGTTAATCAAAAGTTGAGATAGGGACATGGTAGCCGTTTTGACCTATTATGAATAGTTCCGACACAAAAAATTCTTGAACTTGGAAAATCTCGATTTTTCACACCCTATATTTCAGTAATTATAACTGCTAGACCCCAAGTATGATGGGTCGTTGAAATCAGCTCATCAGGGAGAATCTCAAAATGAGATAATATATAGGGTGTTCGATAGAAAAAAGTTCAACTTCAGTGTTTTATGGTTTTTGGGGACACCCTGTATGTTTCGAAATAATGTTAAATGGTAGCCTATGTTGACATGCAACTTCCTAGAGAGGAAAAATTCCAAGAAGATAAGTGGTTAGCCTTCTAGAGACCGAGGCGTTACTGGTGGCCCACCCTGTATAAATACAATTTCGTGCACCAAGAATAAGTTATTTTTAAATCTAGTAGTTGCGGTACATAAAATAGATGAGTTACAAACGATCGTTCAAAAAGTTATGTGCCTATAATCTGAAAACCAAAAAATAAACTACTATCAACACTATAAGACTCCAGATTACATGTCGACGTACGATTTTCTGTGCAAATATTCATGGAAAACATGATAATTGATCGTGCAACTGGCAGATTTATCATGCGCATGCGCGTCGTTTGTCCGTTTACCTAAGCATCATGGGTATCCTGCTGGACTTGCTAGCCGAAGATTTCGTGCTGTTTTGATTAGTCAAGCAAAGAAAAAATAGTTAGTAACGCATAGTAAAACAATGGGGAAATTTCCAATATTGACGTTTTTATCGCACTGTAAAGTTTGTGAAAATTCAATGTATAAATATTGTTTCTTTTTTTTTTGTCGAGCACTATGAATAATTTTTATAAACCTCTCATCTGCTGGATGAAGTTGATTATTAATAAAGATCATTATTCCAAATTTTTTGGGATTTTCTCTCCTCGTTTCTATAAAATAAAAATATGAATATTATTTCAATATACGTGTAGTAAGGACAAATCAGATGATTTGCCCCAAAATGTGACATAATATTCATATTTTTATTTCATAGAAATGAGGAGAGAAAATCCCAAAAAATTTGGAATAATGAATATACCACCTCCTCGATTAACCTACAGACAGTAATTAATAAAGATAAATTATGATATTTTGCAATAGTATATATGATTTTCCACTTTGGTTTTGTTACAAAGTGATAATCATACATTTTCCAGTCATTTTTCTGTAAATGAATTCGTTTCTTCAGAAAACGGATCTATTTTCTATGAAAATAGCAGATTTATATCTAGCAACAGCGCATAATACTATGAGCCCGTCAACACCACACAAAATACCGACAGGCACACAGCGAGAGCTGATCTGATTTTGTGGGTAATTATGTTATTATTGTTCACCAGTTTTACTTGTAGCGTCGATTTTTGATCTCTAATTATTCGTTAGCCTGTGTACAGGGTGGGCAAAATTGGGCGTTTTCGTCGTCTATCTCAATAACTTGAGGAGTTATCGAAAAACCGATATACATGTTTCGGGTTCGATTTTGGAGAAACCTCGAATGGCACAATCAAAATTTCGATATCTTCATTCGTTTTAGAGATACAGGGAGAAATTGAAAATTTGCCGATTTCGATTTTATTTTCTGACTACTTTACGGTGAGAGGTATCAAAAAATTTCAAACGTATATTTATACAGTGAGATGCGTGGAATCCATTGGCATCATCAGAAATTTTATACAAGGTGACGTTGAAAAGATACGGCAGCCAATAATATTTTATCTAATGGAACACCCCGTATATTTTGGCACAGTTGAATAGTCCCAGGCGTTCTCATTACAAATATATATATTAGCCTACCTTTTCCTTCCACAATTTCAGATATATTCGCAAAAATATATTCAATGTGTCACATTTCTTATGGTTACACCCCCGTATCTTCTGTAAAAATAATTGAGGTAGGATTCAAAAATTCGCAACTTCCAGAAAGATACGAATGATACACTCATGGAGTCATGGACCAAGTGGGATCATCTTCAATGATAACACTGCTCGCCAGCAGCTATGGAATCATCGATATTTCTGGATAATGCTATCAACAGGCAGAATCGAGGTTGAAAATGACACTCTGTTTATATTCACCAAAGGTGGAAAATGAATATCATAGGGAATGTTATTTCCAGTCAAATGAATATTTGGTGAGAAATAAAATGGGAAATTATTCGATTTGATATGATTGTTATCAAGACATTTGAGATACAGAAATAAGACCAATAATTCACTCAATTAGGAAATCAGTAGGTTGCGTTAAAAAATATAGCCTTAAAGCAGATGTCCAAATTCCAGATACAGAAGATACGGGGGTGTAACCATAAGAAATGTGACACACTGAATATATTTTTGCGAATATATCTGAAATTGTGGAAGGAAAAGGTAGGGTTATATATATATTTGTGATGAGAACGCCTGGGACTATTCAACTGTGCCAAAATATACGGGGTGTTCTATTAGAAAAAACATAATTGGCTGCCGTATCTTTTCAACGTCACCCTGTATAAAATTTCTGATGATGCCAATGGATTACACGCATCATACTGTATAAATATACGTTTGGAATTTTATGATACCTCTCACCGTTAAGTAGTCAGAAAATAAAATCGAAATCAGCAAATTTTCAATTCCCCCCTGTATCTCTAAAACGAATGAAGATATCTAAATTTTGATTGTACCATTCGAGGTTTCTCCAAAATCGAACCCGGAACATGTATATCGGTTTTTCGATAACTCCTCTAGTTATTGAGATAGACGGTGAAAACGCCCAATTTTGCCCACCCTGTACAGTTTATATAGTTGTTTTGTTAGTTCGTTATTTTTCATGATATAATCGATAACGACGCCATGTTGGCCTCTTCTTCTATTTTTTTTATTCGTTTTTTATTCGTTTTTCATTCCTTATGGCTATTCGCTTGCTATATTCTTCATTATCATTCAGACTAGATTCAGAATGTACCTCACAGCGGCTTTATTTTGAAAATAAAAACGTATTTGATGAAAATTCATCTGAAGGAAACTTCCCCATTGTAGGTAACAAAAAATTATGACCATCAAAACGACCAAAGTTGATCAGTGCTCACATCATACATCAAAACACTTTTCTATGATTTTCCACAAAACCAATAATGACACGAACACTCATCAAAAAAAGCTCGGGAATATATTTTTGATATTCTCGAATTCAAGATATGAACTCGGAACAACGAGTTGTTAGTCAACATGAAAACATTTTGAAACACAAATCAAAACACAACCATGCATAAGATTGAGAAAAATTACCCAGAGGAGAAAGACATAGAGCAAGAGCTGGAAGTAGACGGAGAATCAGGATCAGTGTCCTCACTTTTTGCTTTATATACAGGAATGCGAGACCTTAATTCCAATACCAAAAATTAGGATATCCCGAAATTCAACAACAACAAAATATACATCATGGTTGCATAGCATCTATTTATTTTATTTCGACGTTATTATTTTAGTAACAGAAAAACTGGAAATACTTGCTACGTTTCGTATTCCTATAACCATCATCAGTTTACTTTTTTAAAATACGGTTCCGATTACTTGCGCGAGCCGAGTTTCTGTTTCAAACTGAGTTCATCATTGTTTGGTTTGTTAAATAAGTTACAGTTTTAGTGTCCCTCAACTCAACAAATGAAGAAGAATACCTTTAAGACTTATGCATGTGAACATGTTTCTTCTCGGTCTTGGATTTTTCCCTGCAATTTTCATCAAATAATAACAAATTTGGTCCGAACCGATATACTTCCACCATCTCCAATCAACTATTCACCAAATACAAAGTGATCCATACAGGGTGTTTCGAAGAAAGGTTGCCCCATCATTGAAATAGATATGATAATGTAAAATAAGTTGGGTTTTTTTGTAACAGCATCCATGCCTATGAACCAGAATACCGAACCAATTTTCCAGCGTAAATGAACTTATGTACATTTAAAGACTTGCAGACGTTCTACTTGGTCCATCGGATATCATCTTCAGACAGGGGCGAAAATCTCGGAAATGTTGGATATTCGCGAAGAGAACATTTTCATTCAACTCGTTATCACGTGACAGAAGTATGTCAAAAAAAATTCCAATACCTACCTCCTCATCTCCCTTCCTCCCAAGGAACGTACGATGTTCTTTGAACATTATACAGTTTTTAATTTCCAACTTTGACACCCTGTATATCGAATATAAAGTGCTAAAATGGAAAATGGTATTTGGAAAGAATTTTTTTTTTAAGAATATATGGTTGATGGATTGACCTACTTTTAGCGGACACCCTGTAGTTTGCACAAATCTAAGAGAAATATTGTGAAAGATCTGAGTTTATAGCTTTTGCCCCGAAGATAATCATAATACTATCTCAAAATACAAGGTGATTCTAAAATAGGTGGTCAAACTTTGGGAGTATATAGAGTGAGTGAAATAATTACGAAAACCTCGGTAAAATTTTTTCTGAAGTGCCCCCCAAGAAAGATACAGCCTCTCAAAGGGGGGGCCTCGGAGATCGATTTTGTATTATTATCTCCAACACCTTGTATAATGAAAATCTAAAATTTTGTTTATCCACTAACTATTCAGTGACGGTTCGAATAGAGTTAATATCACCTTTAAATTAAATACAGGGGTGTGTCAAAATAGGGAGGTAGGGGGTAAAAATAACCTCAACTTTTTTGTTCATCGCAATTTCAGTTTTTTTACATGAAAGTGTTTGGGATCACACGTTAAAAGGTAAGGCCCCCGTCATTCCTTGCTCGCACAAGACTTTCGAAGACTTTTGAGGGTTGCTCGTAAGGGGGCAACCGAATGACGGATAGAACAAAACAAACAAAACAAAACAAAAAAAAAATAAAAGTTATTTTTCCAAGATTTCATTCAAATTGCAATTTTGGTATGCACTTAAGTTTAATTATCTAGTTCAAATTTTGCAACTGAATTTTTACCTACTTCTTATCGTCTGATCAACTCTGAATCTGGCAGATGACAGTTGACAACGCGTTATTGACTTTTTGATAGAAAAAAATATGCTCCAATGTGGCTGACTAGATTTGTGATTATGGTCCGATTCGATTCAGAATTGGTTTGTGAGGGTTTTTGGGGTTGGAAATTTTTAATTCGTTCTCGGAATTCATGAATTAAAAATATACGACAAGTTTCGTGATTATGGTCTGATCCTATTGAAAATACTGTTAAAAAAAAGCTGTTTTAAATTTTATTCTCTAATAGTTCATTTTATCGAGATGCAACAAGAGCACCTTTTTTATGTAAATATCCCAGAGATTTCATAATTTCATGTCAAAAAACTGAAATTGCGATGAACAAAAAAGTTGGGGTTACTTTTACCCCCTACCTCCCTATTTTGACACACCCCTGTATTTAATTTTGAGGTGATTTCAACTCCATTCGAACCGGCACTGAATAGTAAGTGGAGGGACAAAATTTCAAATTTGAATTATACAAGGTGTTGGAGATAATAATACAAAATCATACTCCGAGGCCCCCCTTTGAGGGGCTGTATCTTTTTTGTTGGTCACTTCAGAAAAAAATGTTACAGAGGTTTTCGTAACTATTTCACCCGCTCTATATGCTCCCAAAGTTTGACCACCTATTTTAGAATCACCTTGTATAATGAGGAACCAAAGGCTAGTGAAGAGATTTGAAACCGACCACTCTCACACACTCTCACATAGATCACTCTGTATTTATTTCAAGAAACCCTACCCCCGCACCTCCACCAACCTATCTCGACAGGAAAGCCAAAAACTATGATACGAAAATTTCGAATGATCGCAAGCAAGCCAATTAGAATGTTTTGATGCGTTACCTTGGCGCAGGTGAAATTCCCGTTAATGTGGGTATGCTGGACGCTCTGGGTATCCCCGGTGATCTACCAATGTTATAACATGCCCAAGATTAGTCGACATGACATTTTGGGCCTATTTATGCATCATTGTCTTAGTCATTGTCTTAATCATAGTCTTACCAAGGTGAATAGAATATGAACTCATAATATTTGGACCTTTATGCATCACAGTCTTTAGGATTAAGAATTATGATATGAAAATTGACAATGTCAAGAGAGCCGTCAGTAGATAGGTACAAAAACGAATTCTACACACCAGAGATAAAATCTCGTATAAAATGTAATCTATTCACCAGTCAATGCCATGATTTGTGACATTGATTTCTAGGAATTCTCAATTGCAATTTAATCTTTGTATTTTGAGTCTTTCTTGTCCCAAAGATGGGGAAATTTCTCCACCAAATCTATTAGGGTTTCTTCTTCCAGGCTCATGATTTTTTGATATTTGTTATCAAATGTAATCAAAGTATCAGAATGATGTAATCAATTATTGACACAGTACGAAATGGCAATGATTTTTGGGTGACAAACACAAAATTGAAAGTCATATGTGATTGTCAAATAGGTCTACACATGCGCATTTCTCATGTGGTCTCAATCATAAGCATAAAAATTGAAAGCTCGTAATTTTCAGGGTCATGATTTAATGATTATGATTAGGACCAAGACTAAAAATGTTGCATGAATTCCACTATTAAAATGTATGCTCATAACTTGATTAAAACGAAGACTGTGACTAAGACTAAGACTGAGACAATGATGCATAAATAGGCCCTAACTGTTTGTATCTCCATTGCACAAAAAACAAATCAACATTTCATCTTGAAAAATCAGATTTTTCGTCAATAGCAAACGATTTGTTTTCGTAGTTAATGGAGTCTTGTGAGAGATCCTGCATGAAACATATACAGGGTGATTCATTGAGAATGGGCAATCTGAAATCTCTGAACTACAGATAGTAATAATGAATCACCCGGTATAAACAAAAACTGTTTCTGGTGAAAAACAGAACCAATGTTTGCATGAGTTATTTCCTTGTTTGTTATTGTTCTAATAGATTAATAATGAAAAGGTTGAGTGTCGTGCCAATGGCGAATTTCTGTATATTATTTCATTATTATCTTCATCCAAACTAACTACTGATAGTAAGGTAATAAAGTCAATCAGATTTTTCACTATTGTGAGTATAAAAATAATTAAAATGATTAATTCGAATGCACGTTTTTATATATTTGTTATGTAATTACTACGACTACTACTGCTACTAATAGTATAATTAATATTTACTAAATGATTGTTTTTCAAGCGTTGAATCTGCACAGACAAATATATCAACCAACAGTTCCATTATAATGTGAGTAATACATCAAACAAATCACTCAGTTTTGGCATCCTGTATTTTCAAATGATTTCAACGACATACTTGGCATCTAATGTAATGTTCCTAATCCAGAAATATTTTTCAATGAAAAATCAGTCACAATCTGAGTTTGATACATTTTTACTCATTTTGCAACTGGTAGGAAAATGATGAATTTTCATCAGATCTCTGCATTTATTCACATTTTTTGCGTCAACACTGTTGATAGAAAAGTATGAGGTACTGTTTCCAAGTCACTTCTAGGAATTAATTCGAAATATCCAATTGACAACATGAAAGAATAATAGTAGTATACCTATGTTCGTCTGAAAACAAGATGGCCGCCGTCAAAATAGTCGCCATTTGCATATGAAAGCTTACAGATGACAAGTGACATGATAAGTAAGATGACAGGTGACATGTGACAGATGATACGACTTAGGACTCAGAACTCTGTAACTCATCTGCAAATGAATGAAGTCGAGTACCAACTCAGATTTAGATATATTATCATTAAATACTGTCTGTAGGTTAATCGAGGAGGTGGTACATTCATTTTACTTGTTTCTTTGGGATTTTCTCTCCTCGTTTCTATAAAATAAAAGTATTCGTATTATTTCAATATATTTGTAGAGGGACAAATCAGATGATTTGCCCCAAAATGTCACTGCGTTTAACAAATTTTTCTATCAGGGAGTCTAAAAGAAAAATCCAGTAGCTTGTCAGTGACAATTTGTTTGAAAAAATTTTTGAAGGAAAGAAATATAGATATATTGAAAAAATATCGAATTTGTACTTATCTTTGGACGTTTCGGGACCGATTCTGCTCCCGTTCTCAACATGTAAATGCAAATTATTTTTCTTTGAAAGTTGTGCTGCGTATAGTTTGACACTTTTCAATGTCATACTGATGTTGGCATATGAATGAGTGATTTTAGTCTACAAATGAGTTACAGGATGTTTTCATTAATTGATCTTGAATCTACCATTTTCATGTTCAGTTTTCAGTAGTGAATACCATGTTCTATCAATATCAACTGAACAGGAAGCAATGCTATTGTCTCCGTTTAGAAGAATACAAGCGGATTCCTTTATTTTTCTTTTTTGTTTGTTATCTTCCTTTCCTATGATTTTGATATTATTCCACTGTGCCATATGTTGTCCATCTTCAGTGAGGATATGTTCAGTTAGCTTCGATTTATCGATATGTCTTTTCTTGATATTGTACTTGTGTTCTTTTGTCCTTACTGAGAGAGGTCTCTTCGTTTCACCTGTATAATACTTTCCACAAACACAAGGTATACTATAAATACAATTTTTTGATGATTGTTCTTCATTTTTTGGCTTTGTTTGAGTTAGAATGGATCTCATTGTATTTTCAGTTTTGAACACAGTTTTCACTTGGAACTTATCACCAACACGTTTTATTTTTTCAGATATACCATTTTTAGATGTTCTTATCAAAAAATCAAACAATGTTTTCTTAACAAGTGTATATCGTAAAAAGACTCATACTAACAGATACCTCAATTTTCAATCAAATCATCAAAAAGCTATCAAAAAAGGAATAATCAGATCACTTCATGATCGAGCCAAATCAATATCATCTAACCAACAAATTTTCAATAACGAAATCCACCACATCAGAGATGTTCTTCAACTCAACTCATATCCAAGGAACTTCATTGATAGAACGATTCACCAAATTGAAAAAAAAAATACACCACAACAAAAACAACCATCAATAACGACGAATATAATACAGTACATTCCCGGCATATCTGAAAAAAATAAAACGTGTTGGTGATAAGTTCCAAGTGAAAACTGTGTTCAAAACTGAAAATACAATGAGATCCATTCTAACTCAAACAAAGCCAAAAAATGAAGAACAATCATCAAAAAATTGTATTTATAGTATACCTTGTGTTTGTGGAAAGTATTATACAGGTGAAACGAAGAGACCTCTCTCAGTAAGGACAAAAGAACACAAGTACAATATCAAGAAAAGACATATCGATAAATCGAAGCTAACTGAACATATCCTCACTGAAGATGGACAACATATGGCACAGTGGAATAATATCAAAATCATAGGAAAGGAAGATAACAAACAAAAAAGAAAAATAAAGGAATCCGCTTGTATTCTTCTAAACGGAGACAATAGCATTGCTTCCTGTTCAGTTGATATTGATAGAACATGGTATTCACTACTGAAAACTGAACATGAAAATGGTAGATTCAAGATCAATTAATGAAAACATCCTGTAACTCATTTGTAGACTAAAATCACTCATTCATATGCCAACATCAGTATGACATTGAAAAGTGTCAAACTATACGCAGCACAACTTTCAAAGAAAAATAATTTGCATTTACATGTTGAGAACGGGAGCAGAATCGGTCCCGAAACGTCCAAAGATAAGTACAAATTCGATATTTTTTCAATATATCTATATTTCTTTCCTTCAAAAATTTTTTCAAACAAATTGTCACTGACAAGCTACTGGATTTTTCTTTTAGACTCCCTGATAGAAAAATTTGTTAAACGCAGTGACATTTTGGGGCAAATCATCTGATTTGTCCCTCTACAAATATATTGAAATAATACGAATACTTTTATTTTATAGAAACGAGGAGAGAAAATCCCAAAGAAACAAGTAAAATGAATATATTATTATTATCTATACATGAATATCGAACCATTGTCGTTATAAATAAAAACCTAGTAGGCCGGGTATATTATCTCTTTTCGCCGATGTTTTAACTGAGCCAGTGATCTCTATTGTGAACTAAATAGTCATTTGTAATCCTGATCTTAGAAATGTTTCGTATTTCTCAGATCCACTTTCACCATCAAATTTGTAAACAAAAATTTCTTATGTCAAAATATTTGAAGTACAGGTGCAGTCACAGATACAGTTCAGTGAAAGCAGGATTCACAAAGAACATTATCATTGTTGATGCAACGATGAAATAGCTCGCTTAGCAAGTTGCCTAAAATTTAAAATTCACGTCTTTATTGAAAAAGGAGTATTAAAAAACTTTTTTTCTAGATGTATGAAAAATTGATATTCATCATACAGGGCGTGGAGAGAAATTATGAATTGAAAACAACCTATTCACGAATCTGCGATTTAGATCTAAAAAAATAACAAGATTGGGTGGAAGTATTGATAAGGGGGATGAAAATTGTGTATATCATGAAGAATGGCTCAAAGAATAACTGGTCTTCAGGTTACTGATGACGATTTGTTATCCGAAATGAATTTATTCGATTACTGTCATATATGTTTGTGGGAGATATAATTTCCATATCACTGATACGAATGATTTTTTTTCGAAGTTCCAAGCTCATCAAGATCAGAGTTTATACAAGTATACTTCTCATACATATACATTTCAAATTTCATTCCTATACTGAACATATTGGTAAGTGATATTTTATATCATGATACATCATATCATTCTATTCGATTTGAGAGTTAATGTCAAATCTCAATATCAGAGGATTTTTATTTTTTATGCTCTCTTTTTGGATGTTCAACAGATATTCAACATTGTTCGACGTGGCAAATAGCCAGGAAAGTAGTTGTTTTCTGTTGAATATTCAGAATGATATTATATGCATATCTTTATATGAAGGAGAATGCAAATTCTCTACTTCAAATTCTTATCGTGTATGATTAATAGATGTAATTCAATGTTCGTCGTGGCATATAGTCAGGAAAGTAGTTGTTTCCTGTTGAATAAACCGAGAGAGAATTGATATTTTCATCACATAGAGAATGCGAATTCCCAATGTATTTCTTTATATACAGGGTGATCCACGGTGGATGGTCTATTAGAAGTATCAGGAGAACGAGAAGACAAAACATTCTGAAAATTAGGATGCTTTGATAATTGAACATTCTCTATCCGTCTGAAATATTTTCATCGATACAGTGTTGCCACTTCTATCAGAAACAACTAGCAACTTCGTTATTTTAAATGGAGCACCCTGTATTTCTTTGCATTTTCAGATTCTTTCTGAAGGGCTGATTTCATCAATGCATCACACTTGGGGTCTAGCACAAATGATTACAGAGATATAGGGTGTTCAAAATCGAGATTTTTCAATTTTTAGGATTTTTTTGTGTCGAAACTATTCATTATCGATCGAAATGGCTTACATGTCCCTATCCTAACTTTCGATTCACTATCTACTAACATTCAATTGGAACAGATACAGGGTGATCAGAATTTTGAATCTTGAAGCACCTTGTTAAGTTAAGATAGGGGTAAAAAGAATCCTGAAATTGAAAAATCTCTATTTTGAACACTCTATATCTCTGTTTTCATTCCTGCTAGACCCTAAGTTTGATCCATTGATGAAATCAGCTCTTCAGGAAGAATCTTAAAATGAAATAAAATACAGGGTGTTCTGTTTGGAATAATAATTGTTCAGATACTTCTAATAGGCCATCCACCGTGGATCCCCCTGTATATATATCCATTTTTTCATGTTCATTATTATATCAAAGAATATTCCTTTTCACTAACGAACTCGAAATTGAGCAAGTAGAAAAAATAGTCTTCACTTACATTCATTCAAACCTCGAAATTCAAATGGGAATTGTAATTTGTCTGACAACAGTCAGAAACAATCTTCTCTATCTCTACAGTTCTATAAAAAAATAAAAGATGAAAACTTCGACGTCAAATTGTACAATTGTCCTAATTGACAAAAATTCAATTGAAACAAATGAGCTATCGACATATTTCGGGTCAGTGCACCGATAATATAAAACGTAGCCTACTAAATGTCCATTTAGAAGGACAATGATAGATTGATCGAACTCACTGAAACAAATTTCACAATGTATTTTTCGTGTACTATATTTGTCTGTGCAGAATCAATAGCGAATCAAGAATACAATATCATTCTACTCATATCCATGTCAACAAATATCGCCAGGAATATGATTTACCTTGTGGCAGGACTAGCAGGAGAAATCAGCCCAGTGGGCGTGCGCGGTCTAGAACCAGACCCGTTGATCGGTTTTCTGGTAGAGGAGGCTGTGGTGGCAGTCCTTCCGGACAGGGGCGTCCGCCTCGGTATCCTCGAAGGGGTAGCATCATCTAGAACATACGAGAATCGACGATTGGATCAAGCAATCTGGAAACAGCGCTCTGCAACTTGGATGGATTTGTTCTACTATACAAGCCGGTTTCATATAGGGATAGTATTACTATTTCCTGAATGGTGAGAGATTGAAAGTTGATCAAATGAAACAAAAAATGTGTAATTCGAACCGCTTTGATATGACGATTTGCAATATGAAAAAACCTCATGCATTTCTGGAATATTCTGAAAATATGATAATCGCGAGGCTCTGGAACACATTGCCTAGGAAGGTGTTCCCCGAGCCATATAACCTCATAAAAACTCAAGGTTCCTGAATATTTGCTCTAATTTCTTGAAATTCATCATGGAAAAGGAAATAGTATCTTCCACTCGGAATTTCTTCAATTTCTGTTGGTGTCGAATATGCAGCTATTCTTTTTCTCATATTCTACACTCATTTCGATTAATTCATCCATATTTCTTCTTAGGCAAATGGCAAACTGCTTTCAAATCCGAAATTTCGTTTTTAGTTTTTTGAGGTTATGCTGTCGCTGTCATTTCGGAAGCAACCAAAATTAGTCCACAATCTGTGTACATCGGTGGAATGGTTTGCAATTTTGGTTGACACAACAGTAATAAATGAACGCGTGGTCACGTCAAACTGGAATCACCAAAGAATATATAAACGCAGTTGGTGGATTGATAGAGCCACCGGCAAATTGTTCAACTACTCTTACGAAATGGGGATATTCCCGTCCAACTGGAAAATTGCAAGAGTACAACCAGTTCTTGAAAAAGGCAAAAAGACCCTACCTAGCATCTACAGACCGATCGCACTGCTATCTATTATTTCAAAGATCATGGAGAAAGGTATCAACATCAAGCTCATGAAATATCTAGAACATTCAGGTATTATCAACGATAGGCAATATGGCTTTCGTCATCATAGATCAACTGGTGACCTGCTCGCTTATGTCTCACATATATGACAGCAATCTATTGATTCAATTCAATTCAATTCAATATTTATTGCTTCCAAAAACGAAAGTTTTACAGCAAGAGTTTGAGGTTTTGACATAATATTTATAATGAGGCTATATCTTATTCCTATGGAAAGTGGTTGTCTATAAGAAAGAGGATACACACGGCGTGTCCAGAATACAACATTGTCTAGCCCTAAAGGATACAGAGGTGGCTAGAAATACAATAAAATAGTATAATGTTCAACAAGCACGAAACGATAGACATCTTCCGCGAGAATGAAGTCATACGAGCAAGAAATTTGCAGTCAGTGCGTGTCACACACCGTAGTACTTGAGGTGTTCGGTGGAGGCTTATGATACTAGGACACATTCTGCTTCAGGGCGCAAGAACTTAACACTTTATACGCAGATATACAATTTGGAGATTCTTTTAGCTCTGATGTGAGCCATGTCTCACAAACACACAGTATATCAAAGTCCTTGAAGTCACGGCAGAAGTCTTCCACATTACCGTACCCATGGCAGTTCCAAAATATGATTTTCAGTGATTGCTATTGAGAAGAGCCGGCGAGGGATGATTTGCTGATCTTCAGGTCACGCTTAGGTGAGTCCTCTCCGTCTCTATTCCTTTTGTTTGCATTTTTTTCCGGTTCAAGTGGGACAATTCTTGGAATTTTATTTATATACTTTATAGTTAGTTGGGTCCCTTCTTCTTGGGATCTCGACACCATTTCTTCTCTCAGTTCTTTTAAGTGCTTTAATTGTTGAGGTGTCATATCGGATTTTATTTTAATGTTGGGGTATAAATTCCGTGGTATGTCATTCTTTTTCCTTAAAATTTCAACTGCATTATCAGGCGAACTAAGGGTTAGTTTGTATGGACGAGTCTTGTTGGGTGCTAGTTTCCCAATGCGGTTACCAGATTTGATGTAATTTTTGACATCAGGTGCAATGGAGTCGATAATACTCCTGACGGCTACAGTATCATTATGTGAATCTTTGTTTTCAGGCATACCTAAGATAATCACATTTTTCTCGCGCCTCAATCGCTCACTCGTTTCAACGTGAAACTCGTCAATTGAGACATTGATGGCTTTGTTATCTAGTTTATGCTCGAGAGTACTAATTTTGTCTTTCAGAATGGCATTTTCCTCGCGCAGATTTGATATATCCGATACGCAGGTTGCTATGGAAGAGGCTTGTATCATTATAGTTTTGTTGAGCTCTTCTATTTTATCATTGCATGAGCTGATTCCGTTCGAGACAGTGGCTAATTGTGCCATTAGCGCATTAAAATTGGTCGTATTCAGCGGTGAAGAGTTGGTGCACTTTGGACATGTCCAGGTCGCGGAGACATCGCCTTTTAGTGTCGTGGGCTCCAGCCGAGCGCACTCTCGATGGAAAGGCGCTTGACATACTGAACATCGTAGGTAATTATTATTGCCAGCGATCAACGTGGATTTTAGGCAGATTTGACAATTAGCTGGAGGGGGCATGATACTGCTGGTAGGAGGCCTGCACAGATTTAATAGCTGTACACCGGATCAAGGTTATATCTGTTTATATGCACTAATATGACACTAATTAACGTAATACACTAGCACTGAATTCTCAACTATAGGCAACTGTCTGGAGTCACTCAGAGGGATTAGCTGCAGTTGACATTACTCACGCACCTTTAGACACTACTTTCATGGAATCTATCGACGAGCTATAAAATGCACGTGCTGCCAGCGCGAAGCGACAACTCAAAAATCTATGATGATCTATGACAGCAATCTATTGAAAACTATGGTGAAACCTTAGCCGTGGCACTTGATATCTCCAAGGCATTCGATCGAGTCTGGCACCACGGACTCCTCGCCAAGCTTCCATCTTATGGCTTGCCTTCCCAGCTATGTTCCCTGCTAGCTGGTTTTCTCTCGAACAGGTATCTCCATGTAGTGGTAGACGGAGTTTGATCGGATTATCTTATCATAAATACTGGTGTTCCGCAAGGATCAATTTTAGCACCGACACTATTTCTACTCCATATCAACGATTTGTTGGAAGCAACTTCATATCCAGTACACAGCTTCGCGGATGATAGTACCCTCCATACCACCTTCTCTTCCAGGGCACCAATAGGGGAGGAAGAAATGTTGACAACATAAATATGGACTGGCAACAATTCTCGAATGGGGATCCCATAACTTGGTAGATTTCAATGCAAACAAAACACAAGCATGCGTTTTCTCTAGAGACGCCGATCTCACTGTGCCCAACATAAGCTTGCCAAGAGTAACCATACCATTGAAGACATCCATTTCGATGCTTGGTGATATCCTTTCTTGGGAAAATCACGTGAGACCAATTGCTAAAAATTCATCCCAAAAACTTGGATTTCTGTTTCGGGCCAGGAGCTATTTCACTTCTAGTCAGCTGCTTATGATCTATAAGGCACAGATCCGACCTGCCCTGGCTAACTGTTCCCATATTTGAAGTGAAACACCCAAACATACCCTGAAACTGTTGGATTCTGTCCAAAAAAAGGGCAATTCGTCTCGTGGGTGATGCCTCGCTCACGAACTCACTCACTTCTCTGGAACACCGTAGAAAAGTTGGCGATCTGGCTCTATTTCATAGATATTTTCATGGACGATGCTCTTCTGAAATATCAACAATTGTACCTCCCTTGGCAGTCTCCGCGAGATTAACCCGTCGAGTTGAGGCTTCGCACTCCTTCGTGGTCACTTTGGAGACCTGCAGAACGTCTCTTTCCAAAGACTCGTTCATCCAACGAGCAGCGAGGCTCTGGAACACATTGCCAAGGGAGATGTTCCCCGATGCATATAAACTCCAGAAATTCAAGAAGAACACTAATTCCTACCTCATTTCCCTTGGTTCTCACGATGATCTCTGAACATTACAGGATATCCCATTTCGTGGGAACCAGAAGATAAAAAAAACAATCTATCTATCTATCCGGCACTCACCTGTGCTATCCAACGACAAGTTCGATCCGTGCCGCGAGGGCGGCTTGCTGCCCGGCCGACTGCCCGTCCTCGAAGCGGGCCGCGAGTTGCCCCGCGACCCGCCCGGCGTCAGCGTCGACCTGTACGTCGGCTTCCTGGGCGTGCGCGGGCCGGAGCTCTCGTTGTCCGACAGCGAGTCGGGCGTGCCGGCCGCCTTGGACGTTCGCGATTGGCCGGCCGACATCGGGACGGAGCGCTGGGTGCGTTCGCGGACCTGCGCAAAAGAGGGGGGCGGGGTTAGTGCTGGTAGGTGGGCGGGAATGGTGTGCGGGGCGGGTTTCGTTGACGGATCGATGAAGAATGCTCGCAGAATCAATAGTTTTTTGAAGAAGCAACTAGAGGCAGGACGCTTCAAATATTGCCGCGCTCGAAGTCCAAGAGCCGACTGCAAATTTCGACCGTCATCTGATAACGAAATGATATACAGGGTGTCTGTAAAAGATTGGGACATGGCTCGGCTGTGGACTCCTGGGATAAAAACAAGTTGATTTGGGCCAACTCACCTATATCCAAAATCGTCTCGTTGAGTTGGTACAAGGCGTTGAAGTTTTTTTGGGAAAAAATAATTTTGCTCATAAAAAGAGTAGGCTGTGAGATCGATTTTCATAATTTTTGGCTTGGCATGTTCTGTGACTGTGAGTCATGTTTTGAGATGTTTTTGATCATCATCGATGACCTGCAAGTGTTTCAAACAACCATGTTGCCGTACAAATTTTCAGAGGTCAAACTGAAAACTTCCAGTTTTTTTTTCAGCAAGATATTCCCTTAACTAGGCGCTTGTGATATATGTTTTGGAATATCAACACAAATACCTCCAATACATTTTGAGCACAGTCAATGTCAAAATCCAGCTACTCTGCATGCCTACGTCTAATATCCAAGTGATTAGGGGCCAGTACGAATTCCTATGCGGTAATAAATAATATTTTGATCCATCTGATCAGTTCGCCCATTAACAAATAGTACCACTTGATTACTTTCAAGAACAACGCATACCACCTGGTTTCTTCTGACAAGTGCTTTCGTCGTTTCCCGCTGAGTCATCTAATTATTTGACCCATCACTTATTGGAATGGAAGTTTTAGCAGAATTCCGAAGAGAAGATTGTCCGGCCAATGAAAATGGCTTGGCCGGAGAGTCACCACATTCGCTGAGTATAAGCGCCTAGCGTTGCCAGATGGCAACACGAATATTTGATGCAAATTTTCTACACAAAAAATATTCCTGCAATTTCTCCCGATATGTCACATATTTAGCTTGAAGCATGTGCAACATAATTATGAAAACAAAAATCGCAAAATCAGATGAGTGAAAACAGGATGAACCGTACACGAACGTGACATCCATGTTTTACGTCAGTTGAAATTTACTCAAAGTTTCACAAATTCACGTGGCCGAAACAGCTTACTCACAACAAAGAACTGGCAGCATGTGCATAACCGGTTCTTTTGCGAATCATGTGGCCTGACCCCCACCCTGATAGCTGAAAATTTGAGTGCTTGGGAATTATTTAAATCTCCACCTAACTAGCGTTGCCATATGGCAACGCACGGCGCTATTGGGTTAACGCACAGCAAAGTGTAATTTTTCGATCATTTTGCACAATATTGTAATTGGCACAGGAACCGTTCGATAAAATAAAATGGTTTTACATGCCTTTGGAACATATATCATTTCGTTATCAGATGACGGTCGAAATTTGCAGCCGGAGCTCCTACTATAATGAATTCCAGTAAAAAAGAACATACGTTGTGCGTTGTGCGTCGTCGGTCTGTTCGAAGTTATAGTCAAACGAACAGTTTCAAAAGAAATATAGGAATAAAACCTCAACCCAAAATTGTCCATTTGATAAATATTCAATTGAAACAAATGAACTATTGACTCAATAAATCAGCGCCATTGACAGACAGAAATATTTTCAGTCAGTGAAGAGACAATTTATTATACCTAGCCTACTAGATTTCCATTCAAATCGATAATGAATTACAGGTATTGATTACAATGTATGGTATCTTCCGGATGCAGTCTTCAAGGATTCGTCATATATTGAGATCTTCCCAGTATTTCACGATGAAACTGTATTTTAGTCCGTTCAACTCAGTATGTTGAATCTTATTCATTTTTTGTTTCAATTCTCCTACGTGACTTGCATAATGAACCTGTGATACAAAAAAAACCTAATGACGAGAAGACTCTCAAATTGATAATCATTGAACAAGTTTTCTGTATAGAATAATTGAACTTAACTTCATTTTGAACCATGCATTCAACTCATAGGTTGTGGTTGATATACGTATCTACTGAAAAAGAATCTGAAATTTTGCACAATTATTCGTAAAATAATGAGAAGATCATTTAGTTGTGTTGAAAAACAACTCTTCTGATATGTAGATGTTTTACCTATTTTATCCAACTGTTTACACCGACATATCACAAGATTGCCTTAAGAAACCCATTCACTAATCGTGAAAGAAAAATCTAATCAAAAAGATCTACAGAATATTGTTGTCAAAGAGGGAATATACTCACCAGTACTATGGTTACCTCTGAAGGTGTTGTCAAAATTATCTTTAATCGAAATGTTTCGTATCAATTATTTACATTGTTTATTCGAATGAAAAAGCTACTGGACAACTGCAACGTAGCCATATCTCGGAAATTTTCATTGGTTTTCAGACATAACGGGTCTTCAACAATGATTGAACACCACGTGACAGATTACTATGCAACCACGAATACATTCGTATCTCTTTAACGTGGGTGGTAAAGAGACGCCGCATCAATAATGATCCCGTGGTGTTTAATCATTGAAGACCTGGTACTAGTAACGATTGTCCACAATAATGCAAAAAAAAACGAATTCAAAAGCGGTTTAGTTGATCGTTAAATGAAATGACTTTTCGCGATTGTTATTGATCACTAATAGTTCCAAATGTGCAAGTTTAGTTCCTCCATTTTCTACAAGTTCAGAAAATAATCATCAAAACTATTTCTTCTTCTAATACACGTTTTGACGTATGTTGAATTTGTTCGTTTTCTCAAAAAACTTATATGATGTTCGTGAAGTCGTTGGTTAAACGTTCTATCTGTCTGTCCAATATATACCTTAGGACAAAATCCACAGTTCAGATAGTATACTCCTGATGATAAGTATACACTGTGTCCGTAAAGTATGGAACAAATTCGATATTTCCTAAACTAAAAGCCTTTTCAAAAATATCTGAAACACGTCAATTTTTGATTTTGATGTTCTACATTTCAACACTAAATTTCATTTTACAGTGTGATACATACTACACTGAAGCGATGATGGCATCGGCAATTTTATCAAATGTAAATAATGAAGTTATTAGAAGACCTTACTGATTCAGAAGTAGTTGAGGTTCTAAAATATTTCAACGTATCCATCGTCAAAAACATTGATGGACATGGACTCAGCGAAACATGGTGGAACAATTAGTGAAAAACAAATATCCAGATAATTTCCATGAATATGATCTGACAAATATTCTGGAAAATATGAGTGGTCAATGCGAAAGAGAGTCCTCAGGGCTTCTGACTTTGAGCAAAAAAATTGATAAACTCGAAGAAATATGTGGTTTATTCACTACGAAAACTGAAGACGTTAAAAAATATGAGAAATTGGAAATGAAAATACAAAAATTCATGAATGACAAAAATGACAAAATCAACATATTTAAAAATTATTACTGAAAATTTCCTGAAATAACTAAGCATCAAATTGTCAAAATAAGTCACTAACAATTATCCAGTAGCTGTTCGAGGTTGAATAGATATTTTCCAAAAGGAAACCTACCTACTTTGAATTGATCTGAGATCAGAATTATTCAATTTAGAATGTTGTGAAAACAATTATTCAACCTCAAATATATGGTTAGACAAGATTCTATCAGAATGAACACAAGACTACTAAGTTTCAGAAAAATTGCGAAGACATTACCATAGTGAGGTAACTGAAAGTAATCTTGTATTCATTGTGAAAATGGATCGTGGAATTTGTTATGCAATTTTTTAGACTTGAAAGTTATTAACATACAACTTACTAACCTGTTCTATACCTACCATAGGGACTTGGGACAGATACAAAAGCTTATGGTGGTCCTTCTCTGGGCCAATAACAGCAACTAGATAATGCAATCAGTCGCATTACACAATTGCCACAACAGTTTTTTCATGTGTGATTTCAGGGAAATTTTTTCGAAACTAAAGTGACAAGATTCTATCGAAGAAAAGGATAGGATGACTCTTGCAGCATGCTATACAACACATGAAAATGTATTTTGAAAAATTGTGAAAAACGTTCAAGTCAATACACAGCTTGGTATGACATAATCAAAAGCTCATAAAATCATATAACATTTTATGTGTACCAATATATTATGTGCTAGAAGAAACAATAATATGATGTCATAAAAAATATACATATTTATACAAATATTTACATTCAAGGAGAAGGGCATGAATGGTTGCAAAGGTCTTGGTGCTAGTGATAGTAGGTATCCCTAATAACACACGTTATCCAGACGACATCCATTTTATATCCATTTGAAGTCCAAGACATCCATGGACGCCAAATGGAACTATCTTTTAATGTACAGCTGATGATCTAGTGTGTACTCCATCTGGAAGCCTATTTATGTCCATGGAAGCACATCGAATAGCCACTTGGATGTCCATACCGGCTACTAGTATCATTGACAATTCCACAGTTTGAGGAATTTTCATTTTGAGGCCAATAATCTTGTCTCATCGACCTAAACTGACGATAATAATTTGAGGAGTACCTTTTTCACAACATGTGGCTCTTGCATGATAAGGCTCCACCACATTTCACTCTATGAATGTCCACTGCTGTTTGTATCAACAATTTTCAGATAATGAGTAGATGAAACGGCAGAGGAAATATGCTAAACTTTATGGGGAGCAGTACCTATTGAGTTTGAGGTGTACTTTAGACCAGTAAATATTGAACAGGAATTATGGAGACAGATTCAGAATGCAATGAATACTATCAAAAATAATGCAGAAACGATGCACAATATGCATTTCAGTTTTTGTGCTGCCAGTGCATTGGTCCACTTCTTTTCCAATTTGTTGAGTAGGTACTATCTATTTTTTTATCATATCATATATACTTTACCCAAGAAACAATGTTGGAAATAGAAAAAAATAACCTAACCTGTCTTTTGAATACGTATAGGTGGTATATATGTCCAATATATGGACACCATATGGATGCCCATAATGGACACCAAATGGATGTCCATCATGGATTCCGAATAGATGTCCATCATGGAGAATGTATGTATGTCCTGAAGTGTGGAATGCTGATATCCTATGGACATCCATAGGATGTTCTGTGTACACGAATACACGGAGTGGTTATCCTATGAATGTCCAGGATGGCCGAGTGAGGATATCCATTGGATGTCCAATGGATAGAGGTGTGTTATTAGGGATACAATAATAATACTACTATTCTCAATTATTGCAACTGAAAACTCAAGTATTTTTTATACAGCGAGAATTCAAAATTTTGAAAACGCAATCATGAAAGAAAATCGAGTCCCTGTTGATAGCAAATAAAGTATCTTAGGCAAATAAATCCATCAAAGTTCTTTACCTCTCCGACCTAGAACACTTGAAACTCACGACCATCACAAAATGGCTGATCTCTAGTATCTTATTTGGAATTAAAAACAGAGATGAATAATAATCCGGACCATCACAAAGGGGCTGATTTCTAGTATCTGTATTGGAATTAAAAACAGAGATGAATAATAATCCGGATGATAGAAACGAACTAAAGAAGGATGGTTTGAAATAATATGGAAAATTTGAAATATCCTTCTCAAAATTGGTAAACACATGACGCAGTGTGAAAATCTCATTTAGCAATGGGTGAATAAGAACTAGATGCCATGTAGAAGGCAATTTTCAAGATAGCATTGAATTTTTTGTTTCTGAATGCTTGGATTCCACATACGTTGTTCTGATTTTAGGACTCTATCAGAAGGGTTCACAATGAAGGTATTAGTTATGAAAAGAGACAGAAGTACTTTCACTACCTCCAGTAAACAGTACAAAGAGATGGTAAGAAAGTGGGCTCTGGAATCAGCTCTGTTTATGATGGAACATTAGCTCAATTCAATTTCAACACCTACTCATGAAGAAAAACAACTAGGAAAAAGCCAAATAGAATCCCAAATAGCCTGAAGAGAATGATGACTGTAATTTTAGCAATGCCATTGTCCAGTAAATCAATGATAGGAAGGACTGATCAGATGTACAGCATGACGTTCAAATGCACTAAACATCAAATCTGACAAGGACAGAGAGCAAGGTTGGTAGAATTGATGATTATTTGTAGAAGGTTGCCTTGATCAGAAAACGCGGTGAGGAGAAGTTGTGATTAGTGACGTAATCGCATACAACATTTCATAGATCATAGATGTATGTGAAATTCAAAATCACAGCTGGACTGGTAGATTTACTTGTAGTATATAGATTCCCATGACAACGATTACGTTTTCAGATCCAGGCAACCTTCTTCTACAAATAATCATCAATTCTACCAACCTTGGGACAGAGAGGATAGAGTGCCATCTCTTGACAAAAAATATCCTTCCAGCTAATTTATTTGGCAACTTGTAGTTCCTGGTTATTTAAGAGATGTATATGCTTCTTTGGTTGAGGCAGTGAGCTGATTTCAGCCTTTCTCCATTTGTACATGATGATATAATATCTAATAATATGACAAGCCAAAACAGGTTAGAATTATTGCGAAAATAATAACATCACCTTTCTCTTATGTTTAATTTATTATTGGGGCAAGTTGGCTCAAATCGTGATAGTTTAAAGTGAAAAATCTATTATAGGAGGGAAACCCCTATACGATTCGTGCCAGGCTGAATACAAGGTGTCAAGGGTATTGAAGTAATTGATCTATGATGGATTTATTTGCCTGTGATGCTAAAAAATAACGAATCACTGTCAATTTTTCAAAATACATATAACAATTTGAATTTCCAATGTTTCTGTCTCGTTTGTGTCGTAAAGTTCCATTTTAAAATATGTATCTCTGTTCATCGCACAATATAAACAAAGAGTCATTAAAAACCGAATTCAGCACATTGAATGAACACAACAGACCTTAAATTAATCCTGGGTTGGCTATCCTGTTCGTCCTCATATGACGTCATCAGAAAGGAATAATTCGAAATGGTGGTCTCGCCATAATCCTGTCAGTATAATGATAAAGAATCACCCTGGATTTCACCAGATCTTTGGTTTACAGTAATGGCAACATCGGAAACTCAAATTGGATCACTCTTCATAATCAAAACTGGCGCGAAACATCCCGATATTGATCAAATTAGATGTATGGTGAGGAATTTGGAGCGTTCGCTAGAAATTATGGTATCAATTTGAAAGTGCAGTCGATCACATCGTTCACACCTTAGACGAGTCAGGGCTGTCACTTCGCTCATATATGGACTACTAGAAGTTATGCAGAAACACGCCAAAAATATTCAATATTCGCATCATTTACTGAGACGAAACTTGTAAAGATGCATGCACTTGCAAGGTGTCTGCCATCACGATTTTGAAAAAAATATTTGACGTTTTTCGACCTCTGTATACACCCAAAAGATGTGTCGACGGGGATAGTGAATCCGCATTTTACCTACGGCAGTTGACATAGTATACCTAACATCAATATGAAGTTTGCTAACATACCGTATGTCTGCCGATCACTGGCTCTCAGTCTATTCCGAAACATTAATCTACGATTTGGTCGGAATATGACCAAAATAGGACAACAGTTCATTTGAGCGAAGCGATATCCCGACTTGTCCAAGTTAATCACTTGATGAAATCGACGTCATCTGCAAATTCAACTGGTTACAATACTCTAGTAGGCTTCAATACTGAGATGACCCCATCAGAAGTTGACGTGGTACCTTACAGCCGGTTGGTCACACTGATGCATAGACATAATACACTCTCTAGACCTCCAACTAGATAGGATAACCTTGTACAGTATTAATATTTGAGCCACCAAACAATAGATGTTCATTTGACATAATGATCAGTGATCTGTGATAGTGCGCAGGCGTTGCAGGCACAGGCACATTGGTTTCAAAATGGCGTTCATATTTTGTTAGACGAATTATGATTGCCATGTCTTATTTGTTGTGATTTTTTCCCATTAAGAAGCGTGATTTTTTCGTTTCGGACTGGTATTTTTTTGATTAATCACCAATTATTTCATTTTTCAATCAAGATTGAAGAAATATATCAAGAAAAGTTGTCTTTAATTCGAACAATAGTGAAGTTTATGGAAATAGACAAGTGTAGTATGTACAGTGCCAAGATGTGAAATTAATTTTCCTTCCCGACATTCAGATTATGAGAAAGACTATCTTCTGGAGTTTCTGGAGTGAATAAAGTGTTTGAAGATCCTGTAATGATTGTTAAGTTATATTTTATTGTGATTATCACAGGGGATTGAAAGAATAAAGTGTTTGAAGATTCTGTAATGATTGTTAAGTTATATTTTATTGTGATTATCACAGGGGATTGAAAGAAAAAACTTATATTTAATTTATATTCAATTTAATTTTATCGTGAGCCAGTTTGGGTCGCATGCGCAGAAACATAAATATGGTTATTTACAGATTTATTTATTGGTACAACTGACGCTGAATGCTCAATGCACATCTTATTTTGAATGTTTTATTTTTAGTTGTTATTCAATATTGGTAACAGCGGGCCACAACGGGCGCATGCTCAGATCAATTTAATTTATTGCAATGAAAAGTTGGGTATCTTATCATGGACGCTTACAGGTAAGACTAATATTTCAACTATTACGTTAAACATGAATTGAATTGAATATGAACAATTTCTATGAACATACCATTACTGACCATTTTCATTTCACACACATTTGAATTTGTCAGCTTAGAACATGGAAAGTGAAGTGACCGAACGGGTTAAATTGGTGAATACATCAGCTAAATATTCGAGGCAAAACTAATACGAAATCATATATTATACTTTCTCATTGTGCCTATAATTATTACTCCAAATGTTTTTGAATGCATTTCAGTAGAAACAGTTTTGATTAAAACGTAGGCTTAAAAGAAGAGGCATATGCCCTACCATTTAAAAAATTATAGCTACATTCACGAAATAATGAGTGTTCGTGAAAAACTGCAAAAATGATTCCCAACATGAATATACCGGGTGGCTACGGAAGTATTGCCTATGAATATCTCAGTTATTGTATGAAGTAGGTTTGTGAAATTTGGAGCGTCGATATAATGACATAAGAGCTAGAATTTTAGCATATTGACATGTCGAAGTTAACTTCCGGTCTGACCGGAAGTAACATCAACTTTCTTATTTTAAATGGAAACCCTATTTTTTTTTCTTTTCGCTTCATTCAGCATTCAATTCCCTTTCTAATGACATATCACAAGTTGGTATCTAACCAGAAGCTAGATCAGAAAAAAATTATTATTGAAATTCACCGAGTAGGCCGTGGAAGCAAAATGAAAGCCAAAAAATGACTTTCTATTATATCATTAGAGAGGATTGGTTATGCTGAATAGTACAGGCAAGAAAAAGTTGTATGTTCCTATTTAAGTTATGGACCTACAGAGTATTGTTTTTTTCACAATTTTTCCAATATTTTTTTTGGAGGCTTTTTATAACGCCGACGAATGAAAATAAAATATCACAGTAGTAGCAACTGTTATCAGGTAACGTATGGTTTCCATAGCCAACTTTTCAATTTTTGGCTTTCATTTTGCTTCCACGGCCTACTCGGTGAATTTCAATAACATTTTTTTTCTGATCTAGTTTCTGGTTAGATACCAACTTGTGATAAGTCATTAGAAAAGGAATTGAATGCTGAATAAAGCGAAAAGAAAAAAAATAGGGTTTCTATTTAAAATAAGAAAGTTGATGTTACTTCCGGTCAGACCGGAAGTTAACTTCGACATGTCAATATGCTCAAATTCTAGCTCTTATGTCATTATATCGACGCTCCAAATTTCACAAACCTACTTCATACAATAACTGAGATATTCCGTAGGCAATACTTCCGTAGCCACCCGGTATACAGCACACATGACATATGAGCACATTAGTTTGAATACCTACATGAAATTTTTCACCATTTCTCAACCATAAGGCTTAGTCTGAAATCAAAATTAATTTATTGATAGGTACTGCCTAAGAAAAGTCCCATTTGGTGAATAGTTATTTGTTTAACTAGGCAGCAAAGTAGTAGATTGACTGCCGTGGCTGAATTCATAGCCGAGCGTAGCGAGGCTAGGAATCCAGCTAAGGCAGTCAATCTACTTTGCTGCCGAGTTGAACATATAATTTTTTCTCCGATTGTTCATAATGATATGGAAGAATATTGTATTTGCGAATTAATACAATTCCTACAATCTCTTTAATCTTCCTGTATAGTGTTCAATTAAAATGAAATTTGATAGAAATCGCAGTTGTTGGTTTGACAATTCATGAAATTTCTGACAGTTGTGCGAAAAAATATCGGTATATTTGAATTATTATATAATGGACAGTGATAGCGACCTTGAAGTATACTTACACCTCCATTAATAAGGGAGGTGGCAAAAAATATAGAGTTGAATTTGTTGCCGGAGAAATCTCGGATGAGATATGGAGGAAATTATAAACGATTTATGGATTTTTAATTTTGCTGATACATATCAATCAGCAAAGTAATCACTTTGCTGCCTAGGCAGCAAAGTGGAATATTGATATGTGTCAGCAAAATTAATATTTGCTGCCAATCGGAGGAAAACGTATTAAACTTTCAGAAAAAATTGCTCACTGCCTCACAAAGATTATGCTATCAAAAGTTGAAAATTATCATCATCATTTGGATATAATATGTAGAGTTGAATGAGAAATTATACATGTGGAAATTACGTATGATACGCCAATGTCCTCAATATAACCTAAAAAACTGTCAGAAATCTAGTGTTGATCCCCAGAAACGAATGAAGATGTTTCACAAACACTTTAGAGTGAGAGCAGACTAGGATCTCTCCGTACCCTGTTATGATGACAAATACGTCAATTTACATGAAGGGACCCTAGGTTGGACATCTAGAGAGTGTAGTTTATCTATGCACTGATGGTCAGATTTCACACTGAACGAATGTACCCGGTCAAACCAGAGACTTGACACAGCCTTTGACATCGCGAATGTTTCACGCAGTATCTAAGAGAACACACACACACACACCAACACCATCACACACGAACAAACCTAAAGTACCGCCACACCCGAGGTGTAAAAAACCGTATGGTAGAGAAAAAAGTGGTGATTTACCCAATAGCAGGTGTTGGGATTGACGTGGGCCATGTGCAGGGTAGGACCGGCAGTGGAACCGACGTGCAAAGGGTACGCATTGCCGCAATCGCCTCGCGCCCTTATTTCGTCGAAAATCGGCATCAGCTCGGCTAGGTGTTCGTGGGCTACGGAAATACATGCGCAAATCCAAAACGAGGTCCTGAGATCGGTAGGGCCGGAGACCTCTGCGTGCGAGACTCGCCACCAAACTTCATTTTCAACGACTTGTATCGGCATTAGCCAGGAAAGGTTTTTTTTTCTACTACTGCTATGAAAAGTAGCGCATTTCTCATAGCTAACTTAGTTTCAAAACCATGTATTGCTCATACTGTGAGAAATATTTTTTCTCAAGGCATTTTGCCAACACCACATACATTTCCATGGAGAATCAACGAGAAACGACCACAAATTGGCTGCTGTTCAGCTTTGAATAGGTGTCACAACTGTCAGAAGGAGTTTTTTAAATTCTTTATGGTAGTTCTCATTAGTGCTTTTGATAGAAATCGCATTTTCCATCAGATATTATTCCAACAATTCATAATAAATATAATATGATGTATATACCGAGATGTGACGTTTTTGATAAATATACCGCCAGAGACAGTGATAATGGAAGAAGTTGCGAAAGTTGGATTTGTTTCCGGAAATTTCAAGAAAAAAGTATGAATTGGCATAAACAAAAAATTTATGGAATTAAAAAAATACAGAAATAAAATCTTTTTTCGGAAAGTGTACTTTTTTGAAATACTTTGAGAAACTAGGAAAGGCGTCTACTCTTTGATCACAATATTCAATGTGGCATATTATGAAATGAATACCAATAAGCCACATTACTCGGATTCTTTTTTTTAATAAGTGCCGTTGTAGAAAAAGTATAGCGTACAACATGTGAGGAAAAGCACATTTCCCACTTGTTGCACAATATACTATTCTCTGGTCATTTACCATTTTTGTTCATTTCATGAACAATGGGGTAGTGCACCCTAGTCGAATTTACGCCACATACCTATTTTATTTTGATCATTCCGTGTATAAATAGTATACCGGGTGACACAGGAGACATGTAACAGCCTGTAGTTTCTTTATTTGATGAGATAAAAATTTGAAAGGGTTATATTATCGATGATGGCGCTTCCCTTGAACCCAATGACAATTTTCTTTAACCACCTGTTTGCGGGGAGCACACAATGACCAAAGGTGGAACTTCATGGTTGTCCAGGTTTATTGAGTGTCAAGGTTCAAAGTGGAACGAAGTGTTCTTTGATTATTATTGATATTGTCATGATTTAAACCGGTATGTCATAAGTATTACGTAAACGCAGGACAAATTGAAGAAGTGAGCATTGAATGACTATCGACTATCTCCCATTGCAATTTTGTTATCGCAAAATGATCTTTTTTCTGTGACGGGAAAAAAGATTGGCATTTCATCTCTGTAGACAGGTTATGAAATGTCACTTTTCATAAATTACTTTTTTCCCGTGGGAAAAAAGTGAGTACTTTTTTCCCGGATATATACACTGTTGATAGCTCTTGTTGTGCTATAGTTCCAAAAAATAAGTCAATATTGATAGAGATAAAAGAACTGCAAGTCCTTTTATCTTCCATTAGACTTCGCGGTAACGTAAATTACTAAATAACCACTAAATTCGCAATTTTTTGAAATCAAATCACAGAATTAGACTGACAGGAGTGACATCAGATATTTGATTACTTCGAAAGAATGATAAAGATGCCTTCAACGCAGGTGCCCCTCCTGATAAAATTTCAAATTTCACGTCGATAATGCTCATATTTCAAAATAATTCAATATCTTCTCAATATTGATTCGTCCTTTCTACTGTCACAGAGAAAAATAGTGTATTATACACGGGAAAATATTAGATTTTAGCTCACGGTTTTTTGTCTCCCTCCGCTACGCGTCGGAAGACAACACAACCTGGGGCTAAAATCTACTACTTTTTTTCCTTGTATAAAAAAATAACAATTTCATGTTCTTCCGAAGTGTTTACTCACAAAAGTGTCAACTAAAATTCGACAATCGACAATGTTTTTGAAACTATTGATTTTTAGATATTAGATAAAAAGTTACGGAGCTTCCGAAGTTGTTCATAAGACAATCCGTTTCAAGATTTACTCGAACCACAAAATCGGAAGTTTTCAAAACGATAATTATACTCTTTTTTACCACCAACCACACCGATTTTTTAACGCCTCGACACGTGTTTCGCTGTGTTGGCATCTTGAGGAGAAGATTCAATCAAAATATCCTATGCTGATGCTGATTGTATACTAGGTGAAGAGACTAACCGCACAGTCAATGTCTGTCATGGTTGGGTTCACATGTTGATCCTAATCCTAAATCATTAAACTATACAGATGGCTATATCCATAGTTTTATTTCAACTCTGAGGAAATTGCTGAGTTTTTTCATCTGCGTTCGCTTCACACAGATTCATGAACAATTCAGCCAAGGAAGGTTATAAACAATTTCTCATGACTGTACCTTCATGTTTTCTGAAAAAGTTAATATTCATAACAGACATTGACTACGTGGTTAATGTCTTTGGCACGGTTAAGTGAACATGCCTAGTATATAAACAGTATTCTAGAATAATAATAATGATAATAATAAGTATTACTAATGAGAATAATAATATAATTTATTGATCCTGAGGATTCTAAGATAGTTAGCAGAAGTAAAAAAAAATCGGTTTGGATAGTGGGGAAACAGTGTAGTGTAACACTAACGGAAAAAAAACTGTCAACTAGTTTCTGGAAACAGACCCTTCTTCTCTTTCTGTGAAACTGCTATAAAATGTATCAGGTTGTAAGGTTCCTTCGAAATATGTTTACAAAACAAATGTGGCTTTTTCAATTATTGTTTGCGTTACAAAAATTTATATCGTGATAATGAAGTTTGGTGGAGATTTTGCAAGTCTTCATCGTGGCTGGAGTGAATTTCCATTCACTATTGTATTTTGTCAGTGGGCTTAGATTGTGGATGTGTACAGAAGTGTATGGAAGTAATGAGAGTGCATGTGTGAATAAGTTACATTAGAATTTACAATGATGGCAAACTGATGACGAATAAAAAATCAATGGAACCATTCAAATTCAACAATGAATCTCTTCAAAATTCTAGAGGAAACCAGATACATGATCAGAACTGATGTTGACAAGTTGAGAAGTACTGAGATTCACTGTGAAACCAGAATGGCCCATTGAACTAATTGTATCAGAGAGACTAATCTCTATAGATTGCTAACAACTAATAATAACTTCATTTCTCCGTTGTAGGGAACATTATAGTAAATCTCTTCTAAACTATCGACTTCTTCTATGTACATATTATAATAGAGCAATCACTGCTTTTAGACTAAATGAAAATAATCACATTATCCGAGAAATAAACCATGTATTCTCCATCGACATTGAATAGCAACCCTCCTGAGACACAAAAATGAGACACAAAACAACAGACAATGACAAACAAAACAGCGATCACCTGATAAACGAAAAACCACTTACCGTTTCCATCGATAATAATCCGTCAGTGAGAAGCATGCGCCATCATCTACTTACTTTGATTCATCAACAATCTACTGAAGCATCACACCAATATCATACCCAAATCGACTGTTGAATACTCGTGAAGGATTCGGAACTTTTTCTGCATGATACATACATTACATACCATGGTGGCATTCAGTTTTTTCTTTTATGTTGAACTTTTGACATTTGAATCGAAGATATACGAGTAGTTCCTCAAAACCCATATATCCATATTCTCTCAAAAATAATTGAAAATCTCTTCTGGTTCTATCAGAAATAAATTTTGGTCGGAAATTCTGGATGGAACAATGTAGATGTTTTTTCTAAAAACGTCAAAAAATTACAAGGTCCGCACATTGATAACAATATGCAAAGTGACCCTTTTTTCATTTTCCTACGTTACCACGACACCTTGCGTGATCTTTATGAGATTTTTGTATTTTAACCTTTTTGGTCCCCAATCAATCAAGCAAAACTCCGAGAAATCATGTATTTCTAAATTTTCAACAGCAGTTCAACACTAGAGGCGGCTCGGTGGTCGAGAGCGTAAATGCGCTGAGTTCGTATGGGGACTCCCACCGAGACATAGGTTCAAATCCTAGTTAGGCCATGGATTTTTGTGTTTGTATTTATATCTAACCCCGCACAAGTTTCGACTTATGGGGCGTTTGGTCCCAGTGCTGGGGCCAACGAGGTATGCGATTGCAAAAAAAAAAAACAGAATATTATTTAGTGCGCGAAATGCTCGTGACCATGAGTTGCAGTAACAGTAATATGCTCAGCTTCGTATAAGAATAATTAAAGCTTTTTAAGCCAGTCCAACACAACTTTTCATTATGTCATTGAAAAGGAAATTTTTTGCTCTATTCGATGGCGTAAAAATATCCACAGGGTTCCATTCAAAATTCTCGAGCTAGGTTCATTTCCGGTAAAACCTTAATCACTACTAAATTCTGAGCATGAAAATGGTTAATTCAAGATTGATTAATAGAAACATCATATAATTCATGTTTGCTAACGTCAACATGTCTCACTGAGAAGTGTCAATATTGATATACGAAAACACTTCAGCGAGAATAGTATATTATCCATTTTTATGTTGAAAACGGAGCAGATTCGTTCCCGAAACGGCCAAAGATGACTAAGAATTTGATATTTTTTCGATATATCTATATTTTTTGCCCTCAAACATTTTTTAAAACGATGTGTCACTGACAATCGATTGAATTTTTCTTTTAGGCCCACTAATAGTATAGTAGTTCGCCTAACAAGTACAGGAAATGGTGCTTTTCCGTAAGCGATTGCAGATAACCGAGCGACGCTTAGCAGACTTCGGCCAGCAATCGCGTGAGGAAATGTATTTTCACGCACGTGTGAGGTACACTATTTTTTCCTACTCATCATTCTTTATTAATAGATATTCAAATGTCAGTATACTCCCCAGAACCTTGACAAATTTACTTTTTCGCATTAGTGCGGAAAAGGGACTCTTTCAACACTGAAATGAGTGCGAAAGAGTGGACTTTTCCGCACGCTAGTAGAAAAAATTTAAACGCATCGTTTTTATTTTATGGGAACGAGGAGAAAATACAAAAAAAAATAGAATCACTCGCTGGAAAACCTCAAATTCACCGATAAACAAAATCAAACTGAAAAAAAAATTCCCAACCCTTCACGGACCACCCAATAATACCATCAAGCAACCACACGGGGGCGTGCTTTTCGGTGCGAGAACGCGACAACAGGTACCTTGTAAATTGGCCCCGGCGTAGCGGCGCGCAGCGAAGACGCCGAAGACCCGGAGGCGGGACTGGAGGCGGCCGTGCGCGGTCTGAACGCCGTCATCGTTTGCGAGACGCCGTCGGCCAGGATGAACTGCTCGCGCAGCTCGATGTTCGTGCGTCCCTTGGCTGTGCGGTCACGTGATCGAGGTGCGCACGCGTGAGTGGAGGAGGCGTGGTTCGAGTAGGCGTGGTTTGCAGGTGGGCGAGGTTTATATAGGCGTGGTTCACAGGTAGGCGTGGTTCGAGTTACAGGTGGGCGGAGTTTGGGAATGAAGATGGTCAAGTGGGATATAGGAGAGTGGTTTGGGGGTTGCGGGACGGCGTGGTTTGTGAGTGGGTGGAGGAGTCAGCGAATTTTGGTGGGGCAGGTTTTGGAATTTGTATGGATAGTAGGAGGAAGAGTAAAAGAGGTGGAGGAGAAACAAACAAAACAAAATAAGCAAACTCTAAGTCAGATCTAGGCGATGCCAAAGAGATTGGTAATATTTTCCCATTAGAATGACAACTGGCAGGTTATTTAACCAAATTCTTATTGATGTAAACTAGAGTGCTCTGACATCATATTTTACGCTCTTCAAAGAGTGATGACACGCTTGTCACGTTGTCAAACATCTATTGGAATTCAGAGCTTTAACAAACACTTTTAATGTCTTCTCGTCTTTAGGCAACTCAAATAAATATGAAACGTTTCAAATCTGAGAATGGTGATAATTCGAAAATGTCAGAGGTGACAAGCATGTCCTCACTCATAAGGACATTAAATGTAAACTATTTCAGTGAATGCTTCGAAAGAAATAATACAAAATGATCGTTCATTAAGAATATTCCTGTAATATTCAACAAAAAAAATCTTTCTGTACGACTACCTACCTCTTGATAATATCTGATAATTGTCAGAAATATCATTTGTGATGAGAGAGTAGGAACTATTCGTTATGGAATAATATTACCAATAACCAATAGTGCAAAAAAACATGAAGAATATGACTTTCAATAAACACAAATACATAAAGAATCGTCCCATTTGGTGATAGATTAAACAACAATAAGAGTTTTTATGTTTTTCAAATGTCATATTGGTTGGATGGAAGAGCAAGCTCTGCTATGAATTTTTCATGCGCAGATATTGAATCCTGCCTCTTGTTAGGTTTTCTGTACTTGTATGTAACCTCTCAATAAAAGCATTTATTATTATTATTATTATTATATTCAACTTTGTGTGTGATATAAAAAAATACTAAAATATACCAATACTTCAGAAATTCAAATAAGTGTACTAATAAGGTCATGAAAATAAAATGTTCATGAGTGTGTTGTGAACAAAAACAAAAACATGCCATAAGTAACAACCAAAAACCAAATGTTAAACGAAAAATGTTGTAGGTACGTTTATCCAATCTGAACATCCTTCCTCAGTTAGACATATCAAGAAATACCTAAATGGAAGTTGTTCAAATTCCATTATTTGATTCGTGTATTCCAGATAATATGAAAGTATATAAGAGAATCTACCAATTCTGCAACCGCCAATACTATTTACAAAGTTGTACTACACGTTAACCACTTGGCTGACAGCTGGTAATGTTAGAAACAGTACTTGAGTGGAATCAGGTCCAAAAATATTCATTCAAATAACTAGATCTCAGATAAACTACTTACCAGATGAAGTGGGACAACCAAAAAATTGACTAATTTTGATAAGCTATAACTCGTACATTTCTTGGCCGATGTTGGATTTCCAACCAAAGGTAGAAAGCGTCATCCTTGTGCTATGCGTCATTGGCGTCGGGTTTCCATTTTTGCTATTCGTTCTCTTTGTACAAAGTGTGAATTAAGAGTCGGAAAAATTTCAAATTTTTGACCAATAATTTGGGAAATGTGAGCGACCCTAGAATTATTTTTTAGATGTTGGGTGAATGGTCGGTCCGATACCTCGGGACGTCTTTGAAATTTTTTGATAAATTGCGTTGCTATGGAAAAATCGGCATTTTATGAAATTCCATTTTTATTTTCAAATGTGGCCTTTCTTAGTTGAACAATAACAGCTAACATCTGAACTGTGATAAGGGATATTCCTACTGAAGATAATGAACACCAGTGGCGCGCAAAAAGGGGTTCATGATATTTAGAAATGAAAAATTTGTTTTTATTGGAAAAATTCAACAGTTTTATTGATCGTTACAGTTGAAGAGGAGTCATACCCTCAATTAGCATGATGTTGACAAATTCAGAGGCGTGCAGAAAAGGGGCTTATGATATCCAGAAATTAAAAAAACGTTTTTATTGGGAAAAAAAACAACAGATTCATTGATCGTCACAGTAAAAAAGTTTTCATACATTCAATTAGCATGATGTTATCAAATCCAGAGGCGTGCAGAAGGTGATTCTGTAATCGTAGACAGATTAAAATTCCAGTTTCATAATTAAATAAGAGAATCCATTGATACGAGGCAATTAAAAAATGTTACATTGTATGGAAACATTTTAAATAATTTTGCTAAGTGTTGTTTTCTGTTCGCCCAGTAAAAACATTCTTGATCGTGTCATGATCGGGTCCGCGTGTAGTAAAAATCAAGAAAATAATTATTTAAAAAAATGCTTCATCAGAAATAAGACAAGAAGATTTATAAAGAAAATGAGATTTTTTTTGGGGGGCAAAATTTGAAGATTTTTTGATTTTTTTTCTTGACAAAATTATAAAATTGTACGGTTCGAGAAACACCAGAGTCACGTTCCTGAATTTTCTTTCATAAATGATGATACAAGAAAATTTTCACTGGGCAAACAGAGAACAACACTTGATGAAATCATTAAAAATGTTTCCATATCAAACATTTTGAATCGCCTTCAATGATGGATCCTCTTTAATACGTCAATGATTACAGAATCATCCTTCGCACGCCTCTGAATTCGTCAATATCATGCTAATTAAATGTATGGCAACTTTTTTACTGTAACGGTCAATAAATCTGTTGTTTTTATTTCAATAAGAACGTTTTTTTTTCTAAATATCATAAGCCCCTTTTCTGCACGCCTCTGAATTTGTCAACATCATGCTAATTGAGGGTATGACACCTCTTCGACTGTAACGATCAATAAAACTGTTGAATTTTTCCAATAAAAACGAGTTTTTCGTTTCTAAATATCATAAACCCCTTTTTGCGCGCCACTGGTGTTAATTATCTTCAGTAGGAATATCCCTTATTGCAGTTCAGATGTGAGCTGTTATTGTTCAACTAAGAAAGGCCACATTTTAAAATGAAAATGGAATTTCATGAAATGGCGATTTTTCCATAGCAACGCAATTCATCAAAAAAATTTCAAAGACGTCCCGAGGTATCGGACCAACCATTCACCCAACATCTAAAAAAGAATTCTAGGGTCCCTCACATTTCCCAAATGATAGGTCAAAAATTTGAAATTTTTCCGGCTCTTAATTCACACTCTGTACAAAGAGAACGAATAGCAAGAATAAAAACCCGACGCCAATGACGCATAGCACAAGGATGACGCTTTCTTCCTTTGGTTGGAAATCCAACATCGGCCAAGAAATATTCGAGTTATAGCTTATCAAAATTAGTCAATTTTTTGGATGTCCCACTTCATCTGGTAAGTAGTTTATATGGTATGGAAGTAGACCGAGCGCAACTGATGGGGTCTGGTGAGCCGAAACAGTAACGTAACTGTGAAACATCATTTCCGTGTTGCAATTGTTGAGATTTTTTCCGTGGTACGAGAAGGAAGTTTCAGGATTGTACAGATTGGATAACAGTCGTGCAATTTCTTACCCAACGGACACCAAGGCTCGTGCTGTTCGGGTATGTCTGGGTGAGGTAGCGGTAAAACTAATGTGACTAATGTGACAACGTGTGTGGACAGCGATATCGGCGGTAAATTAAAAGTGAATGAAGCAAATTATTGTTGAATCAATAGATACGGGGGGATGATTTGTTGTCGGGGAAAGGAGTGAGGCACAAAAAATTGCTATTAGTAAGTGTGGATTAAGAAGCATGAGTGTGTACAGAAAACAACACCTGTTGTTTTCTTCAATTCACCGATCGCTTATTGTTTATTCATAAAATTAACACAATGAGCAGCTTGAGGAATCAACTATTTGACAGCTTGTCGGACTGTGAACCTGAAGTAAATGACTAGGCAGATCTTTCGTTCCAGTAAAATGATGATGATAGTTCGAGAAATATATTGGACAAGCACAACGTTATATAATAATACGATTCAAAGAACACAGTGCTGGATTTGACAAGTCTGAGTTTGAACAACATATTTCAAATTATTTCCACCACTATTTTAATAGAAAGAATCAGATACTTGAAACAGGTTCAAAGACGATGGAATACGGAGAGTAGGTATAGAAGTATCAAGCTTTGACAGATACGGAACATACAGGGTGAGTCAAAAATGTGTAACGAGCTAGAAGTGATAGTACGTTGAAAAATAGGTATGCTTTGATAGATAAACTTATGGCTCAAAATGCATATTAAGGGAGATATCCTTCCGAAGTTGATGAAATTAAAATACTTTTTTCGCATAATCTAAACGGTGAAATCTACCAGATTGAAAGTATTTGCATGAATGTAATTCAATGATATCCATCTTTCTGATACAGTTCTACATTTATGATATTGTTATCAAGGGTGTTTTTAGAGTGTGGATCATGATTTTTTGTGGACAACTTCTTTCCTTGTATTCCTTTTGGTGACAAAATAGGATAGAGAAAAGAAAAATAATAAAAACAGTACTCTTATCAAAATACGGAGAATGTAACCGTATTAGAGATATTTCAGTTTTTGATGTCACATATGTTAATTTCCTCGTTTGGTTTTTTGCTTTCTAATATTACTACTGCGATTTTCAAATGAGATTTTAAGGTTATTCATTATGCAGAGATGATTCCCGCTTGACGCGTTCCAAATTCTAGAACATTTTCGAAGATTGGGCAAAGATTGCGTGAAAAATAATGTTTGGAAACTAAAAATAGAGATGGTGGTCGACCAAAAGGTTCGAGGCCTACTTAAATATTGTTACTGATAGATTTATCTGCTGATATCATGTCACTACAAAAACAAATAACTCGAAAACGGTAACATTTTTGTACTATTTTTAGGTAATTTTTTTCTCTCTATCAAATGCTTCTGTTTTTGTACCAAAAATAATACAAGGAGAAAAAGTGTCTTCAAAAAATCATGATCTACCCACCCTTTATAACTATAGCAGAGATGTAGAAGTGTATCAGAAATATGTATTTTATCATTATACATTAATGCAGGAAATTTCAATCTGGTGGCTTCTACCGTTTAGAAGTTATGCAGAGAAATTATTTTAATCAAACCAACTTTGTAAGGACATATCTCCCTTAGTATACATTTTGGGCCATTAGTTTCTCAATCAATAATACTACTATACTTTTCAATGTACCATCACCTCCAGAAAGCTCGGTACACATTTTTGACTCACTCTGTTCATGAGATTTCTATACCTACTTGACATTTACAATGATTATTTCATGACGGGTTATGATAAAGCAGAAATTAGTCACCATTTGTTTTCTCAGGAGAAGTTCCAAAGTTAATGTGATTAATACATGAATTCAGATTATGAACATGTTTTTTGTTAATTGGAGAATTTTGGTTTCTGATAGTTGCATAGGAAGAGATTGTTAGTTCAATATCCCCTATGAGTGTTTTATCTTCATTATTATCATTGCTAGGTAGATCTCTTGTCGAAAATTGTTCAGTCCACGGAAATTACAGTATTGATGCGGAATAATTCAATCTTAAGGTAATATTGTGGTTTCAGTCATGGATCAAAAGAACGCTTAGTTTGATTGGTAATGTTCCCTTCTTTTGATCTATGACTTATGAGACACTCTGTATATTGGTATCCGGGATAACGTGACAAAAGTCTATGAGGTAGGAGGCTACGTCAGACATTTGACAGCAATTAAAATGTAAAAAATCTTGCTCAGAAATAAAGGACCCCGCACTTTTTCTATATAAAAATGGCGTTCCGTCGAATTTCCCCAATTTTTGGTAAATGATAGTACTCGACATACTGATTGAATATGCCAAGTCCCAACTCAATCCTATGACTAGTTTACGAGATACAGGGTGTTGAAGTTGAAGAATACCTAATTTTTCTCGGCCTATATCTCTAAGATAGGACAAATGAATTCCAATTTTTCGGGAGCACGTAATAGTTATGCCCTTAGGCGCAAGAACTATATAGGTATTCGACCAAAACTGATTTTTATTACAGGGTGATTCTCATTTCAAATAATGTGTTTTTTTGAATATCTGAATATCAATGCTACAAATTGATAACAATTACAAAATGAGATTTATAGCCAAGTATGCTCTTCTTACATCAATTGAATTCGTAAAATATAATAATTATACATGGTGTTTCATTAATGCTGTTGATTGCATAATTGGTCTATCCTAAAGTTCATTGGGCCACCTCGTATTATCGGGTTGATTCCAGACATTCAAAATATTTTTGAAGGATGTATCCCAATGAGTTCCATGATATACAGAGTGATTCATCGATTGAAAAAATTGACAACCACGAAAAAATATTCAAAAACCACTATTTTTTTCATCACCCTCTAATTCGAAATTATTACCGTCGATGTAAGATTTTTTCCACCAATATACTCAGTATGGATATTTCAATCAAATTGGGAATTTTCAGACCCATGCTATGACTAGTTTTTTTTATACATCGAATAATGTGAAAATAATTATGGAAAAGTAATTACATAATAACACGAAAAATTGCTCCGAATCGCAAAACTAGTAGTCACTAGTCAACTATGTCAAAAATGTGATTTGTTCGTAAACAAAATCTAGTGGTCTTATTATAGGTCCGCTAGCAAAACATCTCGAAAATGTTTTTCAGAAAACATCAAACAAATCACAATATGCCCCCGAAAAAATCTCATCAACGACACAACTCATCAACGATCCCACTCATATAAACGTGCTAAAACTCATGAGCGTTCCAAGTCGACAGCGGTTTTTCCCAACTCAATCCTATGACTATACTTTTCGAAAAAAATATGAAACTAAACTTCCGCAAACGCCTAGTGAGAGGTGCGCGTTAATATATTTTGCAACTCTCCTTTATCCAACCAACTTCCAATCTTTTGATCATACTGTATATTGTTAGAATCGAAGTTAGTATATGCACATCGGAAAGACACTAAAGTTGGAGTTTTGGTTATGTAGATATTCGTTACCGGGTTCAGTATAGACTTGAAAGAAAAATGGAATACAGGAACATCAGTAGGTACCGAGGAATCATCATTTATCCAACACATCAAAAATATAGTAAAATAATAATGAAACAATCTCGAAGCCTCTTTCTTCCACTCAATATCAATTCAGAATTGCAATCATAGATTTTGAAAAAATACATGAACCAACTCGTTTTCCAACAACATCTATTTGTTGGAAGAAATAGTGGCATTAGGTAATGTATATCGTAAGATATACATACCGTAATAGATCGATAGACATCCTCAAATAACTATAAAATTATATTTTAGGGTAAGTTCTAGTCCCAATTCAAGTTGACAACTGATATTTTCGGAATCGGCGGGGTCGAATTAGTCTAGAAACTTGGGTTGTCACGAATTAATAAGTATGTTTTACTTCGTAGAAGTCGAATTTGGATTATCGCAACCAGATAGAATATTTTTCAGTAGGCTTAGAAAACAAAATCATGATATCAATAAATGTGTCTGTCATCCAGCAACTTTCGGGTTGTCAGTATCTTAAAATATCATATCAGCGTATATCTTTATTCTGAGTGTTTTTTAAGTCGTTTTCAGTAATTGTTTAGTGAATTTAGTGCGCATTATGGCATTTGCAAATAGGGTAAGATGTTATGTATGCGAAGGGAATTTCATTCCTAGACTCACAATTCGTATAAATCGTGAAGATAATGTTGATTTTCTGCAAATTGCAACATTTAGAAGACAAGCTGCTGGAAATCCTCCAATTGACATTTTTGATGATACCAGAGTTTGTTTCAATTGTCATAACAGTGTAATAATTGATATCAATGAGATGGAAAATAACCCAAACTGTCTTCGCCTAAATGTATTGAGTCCAGTAATGAGCCGTGCCTGCATAATCTGTAATGCTCGTCAACATGTTCAGAGAATAACTCTTGCATGTAGGGTGAACATTTTTGTTGTAACGAATATTTATGTTCCGGACTTTCTGAGAATTTGTGGTCATCATCTTGACCCTCATGGATTTCTCTTGAATAATTTGCATGGAGGTTTGAATTTTATCAACAAACCCTATTTGATATCAAATATGCTTCAATTTCTACAGTGTATGAGAACAGTTGCCAATGAAAATAGACGTATTAGAAACTGGGATGATATTGATAGTTTTACAGAAGAAGAGTTCAAAGCTCTGACGTCGATTTCAAAAGAAGATTTTCAAGAACTTTATGGATTTTGTGATACAATCGAGCAAGGGGGAAATAGAAGGCATATCAAAAAGAAACATTTACTGACATTTCTAATCAAAATGAAACATGGAGTTTCAGATGAGTTTTTGAAAATCTTGTTTCATTTTTCTTCAAGACAAACAACTAGCTTGATAATATCGAATGTGAGGATATCTCTAATGCAAAGATTTGTAACTAATAATATTGGTTTCGACTCTATTACAAGAGACGATTATATTAATAGACACGTGTCTGTATACACCAATCAGCTATACAACCCTTCTCCCAATATCCCAAAAGCAATTGTGTATATAGACTGTACATATAACAAAATAGAAAAAAGTAGTAATTTCCGGATATTGAGACAATCCTACTGCTTCCATAAAAATGAGCACCTGGTTAAGCCTGAAATTATGGTTGCTCCTGATGGCTACATCTTGGCAATTAATGGTCCATACTTTTCTGATGCTAGAAATAATGATGCCACCATTCTGCAGCATGAGCTACAGAATGATATAAATAGAATGAGGACATGGTTTCAAGAAGGCGATGTAGTGATAGTCGATAGGGGTTATAGGGACTCTATTGGTCTTTTACAGGATCTTGGTCTCCATTACCATATGCCACCATTTCTACCACCAAACCAAAGACAACTCACAACAATCGAAACTAATAGGGCACGCTTAATTACTAGCACCAGATGGATTGTAGAGGCTAGAAATGGGCATTTCAAATCGATTTTCAAATTTTTCCGAGGAGCGATATCAATAACACATGTTGCAAAATTACGCGAATTCTATTTGATTGCTGGCGCCCTAATAAACAAATACCATCCTCCAATAAGGATGCCGGGCACATTGGAATTAGCTACACAAATGTTGCATGATATCGAAGAAGTCAACATTGTTCAGGCCCGAGTTGAGGCTGAAAACCTCCGTACAAGAAATGGTCGATGGTTTCGTTTGAACCATAGACATGTACCGACGTTTCCTCGACTTGACTTAGAATATTTGAAAACACTCACAGGGTCATATCACATTCACTTAGCTGCCTCCTACATACAAGACACGATACAAAGAGATGGAGGGGAACAAAATACACTCGATATTGACGAACTCATTGAGGAACCCAATTTTTTAAGATTTCGAGTATTTTCTCGGTTCAGAAATGCCACTAAACATATGCTGTGGTTAGTATTCAGAGAAATCGATGATAATAATTTACAAGATCCGCCCATTTTAGGGTACTACTGTACTTGTAGGTCCGGTGCTAGAACATTAGGGACGTGTGCACACGTAGCCAGTGTGGTATGGTTCCTTGGATACGCAAGAAACCAAGGAAATATTACCTTTCCATCTGATCGCCTTTTGAATTGTATCGACGATGCTGCAAATCGATTGAATCCTGAAAATATGAACATCGGTCCGGAACTGATTTGAATCTGGCGATTAGTTGATTTCTGTGTTCCTTGTGAAACATAATTATAGTAGTAGTAGTAGTATATGTCCTTCGTTGGTAGGTATGTACATACCAACCAACCATCGATCCCTAATGAGGTCCTTTAGCCCATAGTGTTCTGAACATGTATCTATATTGTATGTAGGCACGCAACAGTGAATCGTGCAGGACTATCCCCAGCCGATGCTCCGAAACTTCACAATATTTAATTCGTATATTAATATTCGAAAAATTCCTTGCGCTGTCTGGGAATCGAACCCACGACCCCGCAGTCCTGACTCGGGTGCTCGTCCACTGCGCCAATCCTGCCTACACACAATCATATTATAGGTATTGGAACTTTCACTTCCTAACGTGGACTAGGCCTACAGGGGATACCACAATAAAAAAAACGCGCCTGAAACTCTACCTCTCAGGTGGTGGGGAAACGAGTTGGTTTGTCTATTTTTTCAAAATCTGTGATTGAAATTCTTAATTGACATTTTTCTTTCAGGCCTATACTGAACCCGGTAACGAATATCTACATAACCAAAACTCCAACTTTAGTGTCTTTGCGATGTGCATATACTAACTTCGATTCTAACAATATACAGTATGGTCAAAAGATTGGAAGTTGGTTGGATATAGGAGAGTTGCAAAATATATTAACGCGCACCTCTTACTAGGCGTTTGCGGAAGTTTAGTTTCATACTTTTTTCGAAAAGTAGTCATAGGATTGAGTTGGGAAAAACCGCTGTCGACTTCGAACGCTCATGAGTTTTAGCACGTTTATGAGTGGGATCGTTGATGAGTTGAAAGTTGATGAAAGGGGTGCGTAGAATAGTTGTGTCGTTGATGAGATTTTTTCGGGGGCATATTGTGATTTGTTTGATGTTTTCTGAAAAACATTTTCGAGATGTTTTGCTAGCGGACCTATAATAAGACCACTAGATTTTGTTTACGAACAAATCACATTTTTTGACATAGTTGACTAGTGACTACTAGTTTTGCGATTCGGAGCAATTTTTCGTGTTATTATGTAATTACTTTTCCATAATTATTTTCACATTATTCGATGTATAAAAAAAACTAGTCATAGCATGGGTCTGAAAATTCCCAATTTGATTGAAATATCCATACTGAGTATATTGGTGGAAAAAAATCTTACATCGACGGTAATAATTTCGAATTAGAGGGTGATGAAAAAAATAGTGGTTTTTGAATATTTTTTCGTGGTTGTCAATTTTTTCAATCGATGAATCACTCTGTATATCATGGAACTCATTGGGATACATCCTTCAAAAATATTTTGAATGTCTGGAATCAACCCGATAATACGAGGTGGCCCAATGAACTTTAGGATAGACCAATTATGCAATCAACAGCATTAATGAAACACCATGTATAATTATTATATTTTACGAATTCAATTGATGTAAGAAGAGCATACTTGGCTATAAATCTCATTTTGTAATTGTTATCAATTTGTAGCATTGATATTCAGATATTCAAAAAAACACATTATTTGAAATGAGAATCACCCTGTAATAAAAATCAGTTTTGGTCGAATACCTATATAGTTCTTGCGCCTAAGGGCATAACTATTACGTGCTCCCGAAAAATTGGAATTCATTTGTCCTATCTTAGAGATATAGGCCGAGAAAAATTAGGTATTCTTCAACTTCAACACCCTGTATCTCGTAAACTAGTCATAGGATTGAGTTGGGACTTGGCATATTCAATCAGTATGTCGAGTACTATCATTTACCAAAAATTGGGGAAATTCGACGGAACGCCATTTTTATATAGAAAAAGTGCGGGGTCCTTTTCGCGATTTTATCGATTCCCATCGATTCTACAACCAAAATACACCAATTCAAATGGAAAGATAAGATAATTTTACTCAAAAAATGATACAATCAATCATGAATATAATTTTTGGAATGCTGATGCATTAGCGGAAAGTTACTACAGTGACCAAACTCGATTGAGTCACTATACAGAGTGTCTCACCTCTGATGGATACGACCTTGTATACTCTCTAATTATTATAGACGTACAATTTTGTAATTTGCAGAAGGGAGAGAACTACTTAAGATAAACTCAATGGCCAAATTGGATTATCGTTAGTGATATACACTGCTCCTACCTCAGGGACCTTTGAAACATTATTCAGGACATAAATATATACCTGGAACCACAAATTATACCTCACGATAATATTATTCCTCATCAAGACAACATATTTTCACTAATATCAGTAGAATAGTTTAACCTAGTCACGAGTTGTTAGCTAGATAATTCCACACAACTTTATTTTGCCAATCTTGCATCTCAGTAGTTGAAAAAAATGAAGTCAATCAACTGTTCTCTTTGAGACATCATTTTTGTGAGGAATTTGCTAATAACTCAAGAAATGATAAAAAAATTTCAAGAAATCGAACAGCTGTTTATATCGAAAATGCTTACCTCTGCAGGGGTCATTTTTGACTAGGAACTCGTCTAGAGCTACCCAGCCTCCGCCGACACGTACCATAACAGTACTGCGAAGGATACGAACAAGTCGGAGTTTTTGACTTTCTCCAAACTGGAAATATGGCACAAAAAATAATCAATTTCAATGCAACGATACTTGAGATGAAGCCCAGGAGATACACCGAGTCGCAAAATCAAACAATGCATCGCTTTCCTCATTACTAGATAATAATAATAATTAATAATAATAATTATGATAATCATTATCATTTCTATCTAATACACCTTCATTACGAAGTCTGGAGGAAGAGAAGGGCGGAGAAAATTTATATGTACCAGGTGTCCCGCCAGAACAACGAACTTTTTTCCAGCAAAAAATTAATTTGAAGATGCCCAACAACCATATTGTTTTTGTATTTTGTAAAATTGTTCTATCCGTCATTCGGTTGCCCCCTTACGAGCAACCCTCAGAAGTCTTAGAGCAAGGAATGACGGGGGCCTTACCTTTTAACGTGTGATCCCAAACACTTTCTTGGGCCACCAGAAAAATTTCTGCAGTCTATGGGGATTGAACCCACGACCGGCAAGCCAATGCGGATTAGAATACTGACACTCTGTCCGCACGGCTACCTGGCCCATGCTGAAGTAGTTCATGAACATGATTATTGTGGTCAATAACTCAACACAAATGAGGTAGAAACTTGCAAAACATAATAATCCTGACACATCATAAACAAGTACGCAGAAGCACCAGAACTAATTATGTTAGATGTCTCGTGAAACAAGAAAAATTATAAAAAACTGCAGTTAGAATGAAGTTAGATAATTGATTTTGGCATCCATAATATAATTAAAAAAATCTAATAATTGTGAATAGTATATCATGGAATAAATAATTATGCGAATTGAATGAAATGCTCAGTACACTATACAGTATGATGCAAATGTATGGAATAAATTCATTATTTCAGAAATGGGCGATATTTGAAGAAATTCCAAAAATACGTGTTTTAATTTTTGAAACCTCATCTCATGACATTTATATGAGAGATGTTACGTCACCAGTGTTGGAGTAATGACGTAATGGACGGTTTTTTTAAATACAAACAGGGGTCATGTGACACCTCGTTTGAAAGGTCTACTGATCGTCTATCCAATAGTCAAAATTTTGCAAAAGGAGATTGAAATTAAAATGGATTATCATTTGGTTAACTGAATCTTGCAGAGATCTTCTACTGAGAATTGAACATCGAAGGGTCGTCTAGTTGAAAAAATACAACGATAAAAAAGTTCTGAACTCTACTTTTTGGATTTTTTTCGGAAGTCGTCTTGTTTTGAAATGAATTTATTCCAAACATTTGCATCATACTGTATATGAATTAAATACATGTCTCATTTCTTAATGAGACAATGTTTCCCTGGTGATAATTTAAAATTGCTAAATATGTATTGACCTATGACATTTGTTTTTTTATCCTCACTACAAGGTTCACTTCGTAATATTTGTATGTTCCAATGTATATTTTGTAAACGTTTTGAAATAAACTTATATCATTATTATTATTATTATTATTGAAATATCAAAATGTGGTCAGTGGCATACTCCAAAAAAGTTAATTCGATGTTCATCAAAGAGAATGTGAAATAACTCCCTGTATATTGATTAAATTAATCCGACATGTTGTTCATGCAAATTCACAATAATAACTTGCCCTACGAATTTTAGAGCAGTACCCTTCAAAGATTTTGAAATATTCAAGAAAATCTGGAAATAAAATAATTCCCCAACGCCCTCTCACGGCTTAATGGTGCATTTTCGTATAAAGGTGAGTTGACTTCCATCGGCCTATTTTGGTCCTTTAGAATTCATGGTTCGTTGCTATAGGACACCCTGTGTAAAGATCAGATAACTACATTTGGCATGTGTGAAATACGAATTTTCCGCTAAAACAAGAGCCCACTCGGCTTCCGACTCGGCGTATCTCTAACACCTTCCACCTATCCAAAACCACCCTTCTGCCACTCACCCTGTACTTGCCCTCGCCAACCTGGAACACCCTGAACTTCTGCCGGCACGTGCACAGCATCACCAGCCGCTTCACCTCGTCGTGGATCTTCTGCGCATCGTTGTCGGGCGCCTTCTCCTCCCAGTCGGGCCTCAAAGCCGCGATGAACTTCTTCCAGTCGATCAAGCCACGATTGTGCTCGTCGAACATGTCGGCAACGTGTTTCATCTCCAACCGCGAAGTGTCGAATTCTGCCGAGGAAAAAATCATATTAGTCTGAATAATAATTGATTGAGAGCAATCCTGAACGCCAAACACGGATGCATGAATGAAATCGCGAATGGTGGGGATAATAAGAGACACTTTTAGATTTGCTGGTGAGTTTTCAGACTAGATAACTATAGATAGATATCAAGGTTCATTCATAAATCATTATTGAGTTTACACCAAAAATCCTTTATGCCAAACGCGGATAAATGATGGATATTGTGCTCATCGAACATGTCTGCCATGTCTTTCCATCTCCAACAGAGAAGTGTCGAATTCTAAGGAGAGAAAAGAGAGATCGTTCGGTGTTCAGACTGAATAACAAGATAAAGACAACAATCCTAAACGCCGAATACAGATAACTGAATGAAATCGCTAATGGTGAGGATAATAACAGAGACTTGTATATTTGATCTTTGGCACGTCGTTGTAGGGCGGTCACATGATCCATCTCCAGCCGCGAAGTGTCGAATTCTGCGAAGAGAAAAGTGAGATCGTTCGGTGCTCAGACTGAATAACAATAGACAGACAACAATCCTAAACGCTGATAGGGATGGATGGATGAAATCGTCAATGGGGGGGATTACAGACACTTTTTGATTTGCGAGTGAGTGAGTTTATTATTTATATTTTGATTTCTTATGTTAAAGTTATGTATTTCATTGAGGTTCAAGAAAATTATAATTGTTTTTTGTTTGTGATTCACTATTTTGTATGTGTGTTTACATTGCTCTGGAGTTAAGATTTCATTCAGGTTGTTTAATTTTGTTGTTTCGTATACAGTATTCGTTGGTGTTAAGTGGTTGGAAGAAAATAATATTTTGATAACCTTGCTTTGCAGTCTTTGCATTTCTTGAAATGTCGTTTTATTACATGTCCCCCATATCAACGTCAGATACCTGAAGATCGACAAAAAGTATGAGTTGTAGATCATGTATTTCACTTCAGTGCTCAGATATTCCCTGCATCTAAATAGTGCTCCAACCATGGGTGACATTTTTTTGGTTATGTGATCAATGTGGTGCTTCCAGCTCAAATTTTCATCAAATATGAGACCTAAATATTTGAGATTGTTAACCTTTTCAACCAGTTCTTCGCCTATTTTTATTTCAACGCCACCAATGCTCAAATTTTTTGTTTGAAAATGAAAAATTTTGTTTTCTTCATATTGAGTTTCAGTTTGTTATGTGAGTTCCAGTTTTTATATCTTTTCATATTTTCGATCACAAGGTTTTTGAGTTCTTCTATATTTGTGCCAGTATATGTCAAGACCGTGTCGTCAGCAAATGTAAAGTAGCAAGTATATAATTGCGCATATTTTAGACTGAGCACGAGTGAAGAATAAAAGAGCGGACCCAAGACGGAACCTTGAGGCACGCCATTTTTTTGCTTGCATTATTGCATGTAAACATACTGTCGTCAAGTTACATATCTGACCCCTCAATCCCATCTTCTCTATTTTCTGCAACAATGTGTCATGATCAACAACATCAAAGGCTTTAAGGTCGATAAACACTGCTATCACAACTTTTTTGTCCATATTTGAGGAAATCAACTTGTAGATACTGCACTGGGTACAAAGAGGACAACTAGGTAATATACAATGGGCCACTAGGCATCGGTTAGACGAGCCTACAAACGGGATGAAATGTTTATAGTGGTTATACCCTATCATAACAACAATAAAAACTCACTGGTCTTGATGATTCCCTCGATGAAATCGTCCCTGGGTATCAGCTCGTTGTTGTCCTTGTCCATCTTGCGGAACAGGTCGGTCAACCTGGACTTCTTGTAGTTCATGAACTTGAGGAAGCGTTTGCGCCAGTCGTCCCACGAGAAGTTGTCGGCCTTCTCCTTCTCCTTCAAGTAGGCGAGATGGTCGTGAAGTTCGCGTTGCCGCTCCCAAGAGAGCATCCACACGTGGCGCCACTTGTCGTAGAGGAACTTGACGCGTGGCGTTCGGAACTCCGGTTCGCTGTTAGACAAAGTCAGAGGGTTGGCGTGAAGTGAAAGAAAAGCATTGTCGTTCTGAATGCGAAACCTAGTTCTAGTTGGCGAGGTATGATATGGTCTGTTCACTGACCCGCGTAATCTCAGACAAATTACAATATTCATTTGATGATTTGGGGTTTCAACGTATGTAAGAGGAGTTTAATTTAGAATAGAATAGGATTTTTATTCGCCACTGTGGTATATTATGTACATATGGTATGTCAATTTGAAATAAAAAATGAATAAAAATATGAGAATATGAATATAAAAATATCTGGATGATCAATATTACATAGTAGTACAACTAGTAGAGGTATACACATAATAAATAAAAAACACACCATATATTTACAAATAACATAATGGAATAGACAATACATATATTTGGGTTCTATATTTTTCCAACAATGTTCAATTTAGAGCAAAAAGATTTCTTGCTTCTATTTCAAATTGAAATTTGAATGAAAATGTTGAGCACAGTATTTATCCGACCACAGAACCAAGGTTTTGAACGATTTTCCGATTATGGCGCCTCTATCGCAAATACCTGAACCCCACAACCAAAACTGTCTTGCAATTGTTCCATATCGAGAGTTAGTCTGACGAAACAATTGAAGAGTGAGCCCACCAGTTGAATTTCTATACATCTCTGTCTCAATCATGCTTGTTCATAATTGAAATGTTTCCAAATGATACATTTTTCTTCACAAACTTGACAGATAGGAAAGCCTCGACTCAAAATATATCGTCGATGAGCACGATTTTCGCATCATTTTTCTTTTAATGAACAGACAATAATATACCTCGTCTACTAGGTTTTCATTCAGAACGTCGATAGGGGAAGCCCCGATCATCTCATGTTATGCTCTTTGAAGAGTGTGGACATACTTGTCATCTTATTGAACAGCTAAACAAAAAACATGAGACACAAATATGTTTTACAAGAGAGGAATGCCATTCAGAACTCATATTTCAAATCTGAAAATGATGACAATTTGGAAATGTCGGTGGTGACAAGCGTGTCCACAGTCTTTGAGGGGCAAAAAATGATATATTCGAGGCACTCTCAAGTCAGAATTTCAATCGAGATGATTCTTCAGATTGTGTCCACGTGTCCATCAAAGGTTATTGCATTTCTTAAAATTTTGAATTTCGAAACATCAAATGTCAAACGCGAAGATATCACAATAGCATACTGGGCGTTACCAAACAGCGCGATTAGGTGGACATATATTCAAGTACCTAGCTTATCATCGGTCGTCAGTAGTGTCAAAAGTATCAGCCAGTTGTATCTTGAAGATATAAAAATTCTCATCATGTTCATCATTTTCAGATGTTACCAACTTACGAATCATCTCATTTGAAGTTCAGACCATCCTGTAGATGAAAGTGATATGTTCAAATATCTACAAATTGTTTAATGGGTATCAGAAATAGGAAGGAGTTGAGTTGTAGAGGTGAATACATCAATAGATGAATCTTCTGATGAAACACAAAAATTAGTCACAAATTTCATGCAGTGTATTGAAAAATGAGAAAACTTACTTACACCATGAACGTTAGATATGCAGTAATGAATTGGGGAAATCGTGGATATATGTACTCACATTTACTTTTTAGAGTTAGTATCATTAGCTTGAAATCAAATTCTGACTGGCCTCATGAAAAAAAAAGGGCCACAGGACACTTTCAAAGGTGGAACTCGTGTAAGACAGAAGCATTGGACCATTCCACATTAGGTGAAGATGGCTCTGGATGTAGCATCCCCAGAAACAAGTTAATGATAATTATATCAGTGAAGTTGTTCAATTGTTGCAATCTTTCGATATTTTCTTGACAGTTGTCTAATAGATATTTGTTTAACTAGACAGAAACGCTGGCGTAGCTGGCGTTTCATAGCCAAGGCGAAGCCGAGGCTAGGAAACTATTTCTGCATAGGCAGAAAAACTTGTCTGTCAAGTGTCATTCAAAAGACACTTTCAATGTAATTTGGAGAAAATTGTAATTTTTTTTTCACTAGGCAGAAAAACACAAGATTTAATGCCGCGTCTGGCATTTCATAGCCAGCTAGGAGACCAGCCAAGGTATTGAATATGCTTTTCTGCCATGTAAAACATGTAAAACATTCTTCGTTCAATCAATCAGTCTTCGTTTCAATCCCACTCAAACTTCAAATAATCCATCATTTTGTGGTCACTCCAAGTTATTGTCAATTTTGATTACCAATTTGATTCAAATTTTTACTTGGAATGGTCCCTAGCAATAAACTTTTTCTTTCTAGACAGAGAAAGTACACCATTTCTGCCTTTTAAGAGTCATTAAAAAGACACTTCTAATGTCATTTGGAGAAAAATAATTTTGTGTGCGACACCTGACCACGGTGTTTTTTTTACTCACTTCTTACGTAAGTAACTCTAAGTGCTATTCATTAATCGAATTGTCTTGCATCAGCTAACAATCCATGTAACACTAAGTTCTAAGTATACCAACACTTCGCGGTCTCCAAGGTCATCAGATGACGTTTTATTACATTAAAAACTATGAAGAAACATGTCTAACTTTCAATATGACAGCGAATACCATTAGTAAACCTGATAGTGCACTGGTTTTGCATCAGTTTTGCACCCGCACCACGGTAGTTCTCTCCAAAATGTGAACTGGTGCAATATTTTTTCTTACCTTCAATTAAAAACACAGAAGATGTCTCATGAAAACAATTTTGAGCACATATTCCAATAAGTACCTCTTCATCATTGCATTTGCAAAATACTTTTAACAAAATTATGAATTCTGGGGAGTACTCTCCTTCATTTTCTTGAAAACTTCAACATTTCATCACTCTTTGATGATGATGATTAGATTTCCACTAACAATTTGGTTTTCAAACTATTCATAATCAATGTTTCCGCCATTTTCAAAACTGCACTGACTTCGTACGACCTATTAGAGTACGTGCGAGAATTTTTGAACTGATCTCTAAACTATGTGAACCAGTCTTCCAATGGAATTCAAAACCCGATACCAGTTTTACCAATGAAATACAAAATATGCAATCACTGCCAGCCAGTTTTAACAAAGGAATTTGCTTCAAGCCAGGAGTTGGTCAATTCATTTAAAATTACATTAAACTGAATATAAATTGAATATAAGTTATTTCTATGAACCGACCATGATATTTCAACTATTACGATAAATATAAATTAAATGTAAATTGAATATTGATAATTTCTATGAATTGACCACAAGTCTCACATGTAAGCGTTCATAGAATCTCACTTATTGCTTTCATTCAATTTATATTTAGTTTAGTACTGAATAGCCAACTTTTCATTGCAATAAATTAAATTGAACTGAGCATGCGCCCAATGTGATCCGCTGTTACCAACATTGAATAAAAATTAAAAAAAAAAACATTGAAAATAAGATATGCATTGAGCATTAGCGTCAGTTGTAACAATATATTAATCTGAAAATGACCATTTATTCATGTTTCTGCGAATGCGTAAGTATGAACGACAAGAACTAGCTTACGATATAATTGAATTAAACTGAATATAAATTGAATATAAGTTATTTCTGTGAACCGACCATAAGGAATGTTCTCCCTTTGTTTTCATGTCATTGCTTCATGTCAGATGATGACCTTGACAATTGCGACTTGACAATTGATTATGAGATTTTCAGGAGTTGCACCTTTGATTTCAAGCGATGACGGTGTACATGGGGACGTGTGCGAGTAGAAACGAGCAAAAATGTGGTTGTTAATCCCATAAAGTGAGTGAAAATGTACCTTCCGGATGGTGGGAATCTGGGTCCGATGTGGGGTAATTGCGGATCCGGACTGTATTCTCGTCCTGGGCTGACACGGCTGTCAAAATAAAAGCAACATGCAACACTCGACACAGGTCTACACAATAAAAATCATAGGAAAATTCGTTCGGCCACCGAATTTACAGGGTGATTAACTATGAATGAGCAATATCTGAGCTACAGACAGTGAACACTAAAATATAGATTTAGCCTAAAATGACTAGCAAAAATGTTGCTGGTTAGATACAGGAAATTCAAGGGGAATATTTTATTTTGAAATGTCTCAATTACTTTGTAAGTTTTATCGAAATTAATACGAAATTTTGTAATTTCAGGATTACGAATTTGTAACTTATTTTCTAATTGATCATAGGGGACGCTGGTTGCACTATGTTAGTTTGGTAAATTACATCATACAGTGGTAACACCCCTGTATCTTACGTAATCGTTGGAAAAGGATCCAGAAAGGACCCCGCACTAAACTATGGGGAAAATGGCTCTCGATGAAAATCGCTGAATTTTTGGTATGTTGCAGACTTTGATATACTGAAGAGATATTCCAGACCTCCAAATGTCATTTTTTTGAGAGAATGAAAGTATCTGAAAATGGTTGAATTTTTGGCATGTTGTAGATAGGAATGAACTGATGAAAAAATCCAATTGACCTAACCTCCAAAAATTGACAGTTTTCTCGATATTGACCTCCAAATAGAATTTTTTCAAGTAAAAAAATCTCTGAAAATGGCTGGATTTCTGGTATGTTGTAGATAGGAATGTACTGCGATGGAAGAATCCAATTGACCTAACCTCAAAAAAAGACAGTTTTTCGATATTGACCTCAAAGTGTACGTATGGAAAATAAGATGAATGGAACAATAATCAATAGACAAAGTTGCTGTTTTCGAATTAGTATTTGGCGTTTCATTCTTCTGAAAACAAATCTTCTTCATATGATACATCCACAGGTGAAGAAAACCGAAGAGAGGATGTAATGAACTGAATATTATTTAAAAGATGGTAATATAGTCTTTCCGAAATCAATGGTTAGGTATAAACACTAGTCGAATTTATGCCATATATCTATTTTATTTTGATCATTCCATCTATTATGAAAGTATTCGATGCACTCATTCATTCATAATCACCTCTCAGCAACACTATATAGCCGGCGATGACGTGACATTGACATACCGATACCGATAAACACTAAGATTTTTATTGCTCAACAACCAATGAGAATATTTCCAAATTCTTCATAGAATTGAGGATTTATTTCCACAGTAGGAGTGGAGTGTTGTGTACTGACGTATACACAATACATAAATCGTATCGTATATAGTATAATTCCAATAGATTGATCGCGGTATATGACGTCATCACGCGTTGTACCACAATTCTCATGTTATTAAATATCATGAATTTCAATAAATATTTACAATATGTACGAGATTTGAAGAGAAAACGGTTTGCGACAGTGAACAAAACCTTTCATTTTTTTGAGGTTAGTTCATTTGAATTTTTTCATCAGTTCATTCCTATCTACAACATATCAGAAATTCAGCGAGTTTCAGAGATTTTTTTCTTGAAAAAATTGCATTTGGAGGTCAATATCGAGAAAACTGTCAATTTTTTGAGGTTAGGTCAATAGGATTTTTCCATCAGTTCATTCCTATCTACAACATGCCAAAAATGCAACCATTTTCAGATCCTTTTTTTTTCGAAAAACTGACATTTGGAGGTCAATATCGGAAAAACTGTCCATTTTTTGAGGTTAGTTCAATGGAAGATCTGTTCAGTAAATCAAAGTCTGGAACATACCAAAAATTCAGCGATTTTCATCGAGAGCCATTTTCCCTATTGTTTAGTGCGGGGTCCTTTGCTGGAGCGAGAGTTATTTCAAAAATGCAATATATGACGAAGTGAGGTGATCTTCAGTGATATACACTGCTCGCCAACAGCCATGGAACCACCCCATGATATTAGGAGTCAAAATAGGTTGAAAATCACTTCGGATTCGAAATCAGGACGCCCAATTCACTAACTATTCATAGTTTTCCTAGAAAATTTTCAGTTCAGAAAAATTTAATTTTGTGTCAATTCTCTAAGAAGCAGGGGTAGTAAGTAATTATTGAGGTAGGGTTCTGAAGTTTGCAGGAGGAAGGGGAAATCCAAAGATAGAGTCAATTACATAAGATACGGGGGTATTACCGTAAAAAGTGCGACAAAATTTAATTTTTCAAAACTGAAAATCTTCCAGGAAAAATATGAATAGTCAGTGAATTGGGCGGCCTGATTCCGAATCTGAAGTGATTCTCGACATATTTTGACTCCTACTATCATTTTCCGGAAATTGAAGTGGCTGTTGGCGACATATCACTGAAGATTACCCCACTTGATCATAGAGTGCATTTTTGGTATATCTCTCACTCCAGCAAATTTCAGGATCCTTACCCAACGATTACGTAAAATACAGGGGTGTTCCCATTAGAAGTTGGTCTCACTGTATATTTTTTGTCCATTGAATGATGAATAAAATAAGTGAAACATTTGGAAGCCTAGCCAATTTTGGATGAAAAATTGACTCTTTTTCAAATAGTCTAGCTCTGAAACGTTTTTCGCGTTATTCGTTCTTGAAGAGGTTTTTGTTTCACATTCGTATTATTTCAAATTTTAAAGTTAGGAAAGTGACAGTGGACAGGCAGTTAGCAATAATGACAATCTCTAACAACGCCAAAAGTCAAACAGAATTTTAAAGTTGTTTGACCTAAGGTATGGGGAGATTTAAAATAAAATTTGTCCTTCAATCTGCAACATTTTTATGGGGCATGTTGGGCTAAATCTTCATATTTTGGTGTTTACCATCTATCTGTAGTTCAGAGATTGCCCATTCTTAATGAATCACCCGTATTTGTTCAATTTCTTTTGAACAATCATTCGGTGCGAACTAACTTTGAAATAAAAACAAAAGACATATATGTTTTTAGTTTGAAGGGTCTAGTCTAGATGTCATGCCATGCAAGGTAGAAAATTACAACATTTGTTTGATTGATAATAAAAAGGAGAGTTCCTAAATATATTATTCATCAAAATACATTCTTTTACACCCTCATAATGAAATAAGACTTGAAATACCAGTAAATGTACAGTGCATCCCATTTTGGTAGAGACTGACAGGTTTCTCGGTTGTTATGAAGATAGAACCTTGCGGTTTTCATGTTCCTATCCTACTTTTTTGTGAATCTAAAGATGGAGTGACCAGATCTCACATAATTGTTTCCGTTTATGAGATACAGGGTGATTTTGATAGTTCCTTCTTTTTGGAAGTTATTAAAATGTTGCGCTAAGAACTACATCTAACAGATTCCATGGCGTACTCATACTTTTTTCAAGCTATAGTTCTGGATATATGACACAAACTTGAATATTTTTGAGGAAGAATATTCTCAGATGAAATTATAAACATGAAAAAATGGATATATGTATAAAGAAATACATTGAGAATTCGCATTCTCTATTTGAAGAAAATATCAATTCTTTCTCGGTGTATTCAACAGAAAACTTTCCTGGCTATATGCTACGACGAACAATGAATTATATCGATAAAAATTTGAAAACAAAATCTTCTGTAGTTGAGAATTAGAATTGAATTAAATATTTTTAATGGAATACCCTGTATTTTATTTTGTCTCGTTTGAATTCGTAATTTTTTTCTTAGTTCGAAATGATGTATAATACTATATACATAGGTTTTCAGAAATTCTGAAAAAGCACTAGAACCTCAAATCATGATGAATTTTTGCTAGTGGGACATGAATTTGCCAAGGTTTGAAGGATTATTATGTGGGATTAATTATACTTTATATTGATTAAATAGGTACTTCTTTTATTTCTTATATCTATCATGAACTTTGTATTAAAGCCATATGTATAAAGTATTATACGTTATTCTGAAGGAAAAAAAGAATTCAACGAGAACCATACAAATTTGTGAGTACACCATTGCGTTCTGCTCAAAATTCCCTGCTAGACGTTATTCTTAGCGCAACAGCATTTCTTATAACTTCGTAGATACAAAGGGGACCAAAAAGTATGAATTTTCAAAATCGCCCTGTATCTCATAAACGGGAACAGTTATGCAGTATCTGATTAGGCAATATTTAGTTTCATAAAAAAGTAGGATTGCAACGTGATACCTGCAAGGTTCTATCTTCAATAACAACCGAGAAACCTAGCAGCTCAACCAAAATGGTATGATACTGTACATGGGTAGGAGACCCAGGTGATAGGTCTTGTAACTTGTTAGTTCATAGAATAATCTAATACGAGTGACATAATGTTCAAGCGGAATATGATATATCTCTCAAGTTTATTACACAAAATTTCTTTAGATATTCCAGTTATAATATATGCTTATATAATAACATTCGTGCAAATTGAAATATTGAAGTAGATAATTATTAATAAGGAAATAAGATGGTAGTAGTGCAGCTATATATGTGTTCATGATTCACAGGGTTGTCCCCGAGGTGAAGCATTCAGTCCTACATAAAATTGGCAAAATGTGGAAATCAAAGAAGGCACATGAAAGTATATAATTCATTTCACATGATTATTTGGGATTTGCTCTCCTCGTTTCTATAAAATAAAAATATGAGTACCTACTATTTCAATATATGTAGTTGGACAAATCAGATAATTTGCCCCAAAATGTCAAAGCCTCAAAGAAAAATCCAATAGCTTGCCAGTGACACTTTGGAAAAATGTTTGAAAAAAATATATAGATATATTGAAAAAATATCGAATTTTTACTTATCTTTGGACGTTCGGGAACAAATATGCTCCCGTTCTCAACATGAAAATGCAAAAATATGAACATGAAAATGATAGATTCAAGATCAATTAATGAAAACATCCTGTAAACTCATTTGTGTACTAACATCGCTCATTCATATGCCAACATTAGTAAGTCACTGAGAAGAAGTGTCAAACTTTCAAAGAAAAATATTTTTGCATTTTCAAGTTGAGAACGGGCAGATTCGTTCTCGAAACTTCCAAAGGTATGTAAAGATTCGATATTTTATCAATATATCTATATTTCCTTTCTTCAAACATTTTTCCAAATAAAGTGTCAAAGACAAGCTATTGGATTTTTCATTCAGGCTCCCTGATGGAAAAATGTGATGAACGCAGTGACATTTTGAGGCAAATCATCTGATTTGTCCTACTACACATATATTGAAATAATACTCATACTTTTATTTAATAGAAACGAGGAGAAACTCCAAAATAATCAAGTGAAATGATTGTATCACCTCCTTGATTAACATAAAGACAGTTATTGACCACTATAATTCTGAATATAATCCAAAGTATTGATATCTTCGATATTTTGCAATTTATTCACCTATGAAGACATCCTGTAATTTATTCACCTATGAAGACATCCTGTATCTACATTTCAGACCAAATCAATTGAAATGGGTGTTCACAAGATTCTAATTAGTGCTATTCAGATCATACAAAATGTTGTTAGTTGTTAGTAAGTATATCAACTATACACAAGACGATATTAAATGTGAATACATGCAAATGAAGGAATATCAAAATAATGCTAACCTTCCTTTCTGAGCTAGCAAGTCATTCCTTGATCCTTTGAAGCTACAAAAAACGGAACATCGTCAAAACGAAATGCAAACACATGACAAAGCAATTTCAGATCATGCTAGGCTATGATACGATCATTTTAGGTTTATATTTGATGCTTCACGTTATTTTTCCTCAACTAAGAGGTTATGTGAAAATGTCATGGAACAAGTAAACTTATGGGTTGGGTGCAAGAACTGTCAGATGACTGTCAGAGAAACACAACCTCACTTTTCTTATTTGTTTACAAGTGATTTAAATAGATTTTCATAATCATTTTGGCATACGAATCGTGTTTTTCGGCTATTCATCAAATCGCGCATGCCATCACATTGTGCTGTTGTACAATGTACAAAAAATGCAGCGGGAGACGAAGGAATCTGGTTGGTGCATTATGATCTGAAAGTAAGCACCTACTATAGTCACTCACATTATAGTTTTCATTTTTGAAATTTGGTGATTTCTATTGGATTCATGCAATCAAATGGGAGGACTGGTCTGATATGCTGACGAAATATGATTTTATTTATTTTATTTTATATATTCAGGAATACAAACAGGACGAGCCTAAAAACAGTATTCACAGGTAGTCATATAACATTATGATTATTATAATACTCATCTTAGAAATTTAGTGGGGAACCTAATTTAAACTTAGGATGGTATACAAAATTTTAAAGGAATTTAAAAGAAATATAATAAATCTGCAAGGTGCTAACGAGGATTCAGAGGTTCGAGAAAAAGTATGTTTTGAGTTTATTTACAAAGGTGGTAAATGAATTACAAAATATATCAATATCAATCAGATTTGATATTGAATTATAGCTTTTGAAGCAACGATGATGGGGGGAATTCGAATAGTAATTTGTGTTGGCCGCTTTTGTGTGAAATAATTGATGACTTCGAGTGGGGTATTGCGGTACGTTATATCGAATGGAATTATTAATTGGGATTGAGTCTATCATATTATTTACCAACTTAAACGAAAATTTTATGTCGGCAATATCTCTTCTATTTTCGAGACTAAGTAAATTCAACTTTCTGCTTATAAAAGTTTTATCGACATGAGACGTGTTACGGAAGACCGTGTGTGTTGTAGACATTTTCGATCTTTTGGCAGTATTAGCTTCTATTGCAGAAGTGGCAGAAGGACTTTTAATAAGAAATGACAAAATTTCATAATGAAAACTATGTGAGATTATTCATTTACCTGAAAAATCATATTCCTTCGTCCCGCGCTGCATTTTTTGTGCATTGTACAATAGCACAATGAAAAGGCATGCTTGAATTAATGAATACCGCAAAAAAACCGATTCGTATGCCAAAATATTGTGAAAAACTATTTCAATCCTTCTATTCCTCTGTAAACAACTAAAAAAGGTGAGGTTGTGTTTCAATGTTTCACATAAGAGTGAAGTTGTGTTTCAATATTTCACCACCAGGGTCGGTCATCGTGCACGCGACCTATTCTGTTTTTTAAATGGTTACCTTACCGCTTTCTCTGACTTTCAAATAAACCAAATAGACACTGACGCTAGCAGAGCAGAAGTGGATTTCAAAAATTGATAAATATCATTGATGACTGTATGGTACTAATTTTATTTAAAACATCCAGGTTTGGAATGTCAATGTCTAACTTTCTGATGGCATAACCACAGGTGTCTAAATCATTATCCGTCATTTATTTTTACCAAGAAGATTATTCTTACGATATTTGCGATACTCGTTCTAAAGACACTAGTGGTATACTAATTGAATACTTAACGCTTATGAAGCCAAAAAAACACAAGGCACATTGAAGAAGAAACAAGAAACATACCTTTGTTTGCGACCAAGCGAACCGTAGATGTCAGACGTGGATTCGTGAATGTCATGCTGTGATCCACGACTAATCGGTGAGAGGAGAAACATAAAACAAACATGCAATAAAACACGAAACACAAAAAATGGTTACATTAAACAGTGACAACACAAACAGAGTGATGAACATGAATGAAAGAAAGGTTGTGCAAGTGATGTAGGAAGATAACACAAGAATACGTTTTCAGCTGGAGAATGTAGCAAGTTCGTTCATTCGTGAAGCACATAAATGTGCAATAAAGCTGCTAACGAAGTGTTTAAATAATAACAATCAACTAACAATATTTTATGCTTGATTTGACATGCAATATCTTGCAAGATTATCACTTTTCTAATATGTCATTGTCAACGAGATGAAATGTAGCAGACTGAGTTACAATTATCATTTCAGAGAAATGAATGTCATTTTTAAGAGATCTGGGATGGATAAAGTTGACCCAATTGTTAACCCATTTTTTTTTATTTGACAGCCTCTACTCTCAGTACTGGTATCTAGAAATAGTCAGAGCCTAGTTATGTTGGAATTCAGGTCGAAATTTGTAGCAGTGAACTCTCAATCAGTTGAATTCACAAGGTTATTTTAGTGATATTGAAAAATTAGTTGAAGGAAAGAAAGGGTCTAAGACTCATTGATAGAATAGAACATATGCCGCTTCTACACTAACGAGAGATTTCGACGACATTGAAGACATACGAGAATCGTTGTACTCGTGCTATTTATTCGAAAACGAAGTATGGAAGGCGTTTTTATTTTAAATAAAGCTGATTATGTCATGGTTAAACTCTTGGGTTACATAATCAGATTACGCAGCTGACTAACAGAAATAAACTCAAATTTCTGACCCTACACTGCCTTGTGGTATACAGCAATTGCAACAGTTTGCAACTTCGATTAATTTCAGCTGCATTTGAAATATAATTCGTGTTGACTAGTGAACAATGCATGGAAACGTATTGATCCAGAAAGGAAACAAGAGTCGGTTCGAAAAAAAAAGTCAAACCTACATCAGAAAAATATATCATTGTCGATGTGAATCGAAAACCAAGTTTGCTAGTTAACAGGTAAGAGGTATAATATTGTCTGTTCATTGACCCAAAATTTTTCTGCTAGTGTATGGAAAACTGCCGAAAGCTCATTCGTTTCAATGTCAATGATACTGTTTTAGGTTAAATTTGTCTTCTTTTTTTCCAAACAGTACCTACTCAATCAGTCAACAAGACATCCGCAGTAACCAAGGTCATCATCTGACGTTAATTAATGACATTAAAACTACGGAAAACATGTCCAACTTCCAATCTAAGTCAGGAGTTAGGAATGTTCTCCCATAGTTTTCATGTCATCGGAACATCAGATGATGACCTTGGCTACCGCGATGAAAGAAAAGTATATTTGTAACGATTGGTACCTGACGTTTTGACGTCTGATGATTGACTGTTGACTGTTGACTTCCTTTTTTGAATTATCTTTCTCCGAATTTTTTAAAATTGCTATTGTATCTTTTATTAGTTATTTCTCTTTTACTGTTGCTTGTCCTCTATTAATTTGTTCGTTTGTAATTTTTGTTGTTGTATTTGTAAGTATAGGTACATACTTCCAAGTAAGTGCATTGATTTCATTACTTTCTTTAGCTGCTGCGTAGTTTATAGCTTCTTGTAGTCATTATTTCGATTGCCCATTTTCAATTATTTTTTCATCTAGTGCTCCTTTCAGCTTATAGTTATTTCACTGTCTGATTTTGAGAGTTTGTGGGTTTGATTGTGATGTGCATAAGGTCGCGTATAAACTGTCGTTCCATTTTGCACTCCAAGAGCTGATGTGATAATTACACACTTTTTTCACATGATTGTAATTTGAGGCAACAATGGGTTCAAGCAATATTCAATGCATCAAGGTGAAATATTCTTCTTAGATCGCATACTCAAAAATAATGCATTCATATTTCAGGAATGAGAACATTTTGAAGTGTGTAAGCATGATTATATTATAATAATATATAGAACTTAATGAAGTATATTATAATATTATGAAGTAACGTTTTTTCATCACAGCACTGACGAGGTTTCCGCAGTTCCTACTCAAATTCAAATAGCATCATAAATCAAGCTAATATAGCATTGCGTGAACAACTTCTTGCTTTCATTCGAGTATAGGTAGATGATTTTCATACTTGATTTATTGATAACGTTTCAACCACGAGTTTCAACGAGATATTTTAAATTTACAAACTTGAAAGTGTATGCTTGACAGGAACATGTAAAAATGTTGAGGTAAGGAATGAAAAATGTACAACTTAGTCCATGTAGATGTCTCTACGGTATAGGAACAGTCACAATGAGGCGATTTTCGCAATTGTTGTTCCCGATGAACATACAATATTATACCTCTCGCCTACTAACTTGCTCTCCCATTTATATTGACAATGAATATATCATCAAGAATTCGGATGTGATTAGGTTATGATCCAGTCCAGCCTACTACTTTTCATCTAGCTGAAAATGGTGTCCTCAGTCTACGGAAAATACTCAATTTATGATCATCAAATAACTATCCAACTATATAGTATTATCACATTGAAACAAGCAATAAGTACTTTGAAAAACTTACATCTGCCCCTTCCCTTTGACGAACTTCTTCGAATCCTTGACCCCTTGCACGGCCTTCACCTGCTTAGCCTTGCACACCCTGTCCACCTCCCCTTGCCTCTTCTGCGTGTTCTCCATCAGCTCCTTGTGATCAGCAATGAGCCTTTCGGTCGCAGGTACCTCCATGGGCAACTCCTCCCTCTTCAGATCCACCAGGGTGTTCTCCAACCCCAGCAGCCACTGGATCAGCTCTTCCAGCGACTCGTCCATGTCCCGCAGCGATTGCACGTGCTGCGACAGCTTCTGGTGTCGCTGCAGCGCCCACTGAGATACCTCCTCCCATCTAGACTGGATGATCTTGATCCAGTTCTTGATCACGTTGATCGAGTCCATGTGGGCCTTGGCCAGGATGTTGTGCGCTAGTTCCAAAGTCTGGTCCTTTTCCAGCTCCTTCTCGCCCAGCTGCGCTCTGAAGCTGTCCAAGGCTCGCAGCTGCTCGTAGGCTGCGGCTTCGTCTTCGGGCGCGTTACCCGCGAAGCGCAGCTTGCTCTCAGCTTCGGCCAACCAATCCAGGATCATATTGACGGATCTGTGCAGACGTTCGGCGTCTTTCAGAGCGTCCCTCAATCGGTCGGATTTGGCCTTGGTCAGACCTGTGACGGTCTCCCACAGCTCGGTCAGTTCGTTCAACTCCGCTCTGATCTGTATGGCGTCCGTTCTGTTAGCAGATCTCTCCAGCTCTTGACCTATCATAGACCAATTGCATTGTTGAGTAAGAAGAATTGTAGATTTCATCAATGAAAATTATGGGTTTGATTTTGACCAATAGGCGAGTTGACGATTTTTTTTTATTTCTCAAATAGAATCATCACTCAAATACCTTCCAATTTTATATTTTTTTAAATTTTCCGGTCGATTTTTAGGTGCTAAAATCATCAATAATGTCACGGTAATTTTCAAACGGCTAGAAATTTACCGCCAGTGAAAACTGATGCCACGATTTCGTAATGCTTAGTACAGATGACAGACTTTCGCATTTCACCTTATAGCGCATCGGATTTTGATTGGTCACAATTAATACTTGTAATGACAGAAATTTGGTTCAAAGGTCAATTAGCGAAAAATGTTCAAACTATCAGAACATATTATAGAGAAAAATCTGATATTTGTCCGTGCTTTATTATTCATATTTCCGCTGTGAGTTGTGAGCTGTCATCTGTACCCTCACAGACCATAGCACAGTTGCCAAGTGTTGAAATACGATTGGCAGCTTCAGAAATATTTGTTATTCAATAATTCATAAATTCTGAATTGACTATTAGTTATATTCCTAATTAGCGATAAAAATGCAATAGTCTCAAAATGTTCCCTTATGATCTGTGGCTCATTGCTTATACATTTTTTTTATGTTCCGGTTCCCACGAAAATGGATATCCTGTTATGTTCAGAGAACATCGTGAGAACCAAGGGAAATAAGGTAGGAATTGGTGTTCTTCTTGAATTTCTGGAGGTTATATGCCTCGTAGAACACCTCCCTTGGCAATGGGTTCCAGAGCCTCGCTGTTAGTTGGATGAACGAGTCTTTGGAAAGAGATGTTCTGCAGGTCTCCAAAGTGACCACGAAGGGGTGCGAAGCCTGAACTCGACGGGTTAATCTCGCGGGGACTGCAAAAGGAGGAACAATTGTGGATATTTCAGGAGAGCATCGTCCATGAAAATATCTATAAAATAGAGCCAGATCGCCAACTTTTCTACGGTGATCCAGAGAAGTGGGTGAGTTTGTGAGCGAAGCATCACCCACGAGACGAAATGCCCTTTTTTGGACTGAATCCAACAGTTTCAGGGTATGTTTGGGTGCTACACTCCAAATATGGAAACAGTATTTCAGGACAGGTCGGATCTGTGCCTTATAGATCATAAGCAGCTGACTGGAAGTGAAATAGCTCCTGGCCCGAAACAGAAAACCAAGTTTTTGAGATGCACTTTTAGCATTTGATCTCATGTGATTTTCCCAAGAAATGTTATTGCTGATAGTAATACTAAGCATCGAAATGGATGTCTTCAAAGGTATGATTACTCCAGACAAGCTTATGTTGGGCACAGTGAGATCGGCTTTTCTAGAGAAAATAATAAATTTGTGTAAATAATAATTATATTAATTCACACTAGAGGACATTTGAATAGGTGAACGTGACAACACAGCGCACGACTTGTGGGCGTGGTCTTGTCAGTTCTCAGCATTCAGCACAATGTTGCCAAGTCTCCAACATTCACATGATATTTTGTTATGGTGGATCAAATTTAAGAAGAACACCAATTCCTACCATATTTTCCTTGGTTCTCACGATGTTCTCTGACCATTACAGGACATCCCTTTTCGTGGGAACCAGAACATAAAATAGAAAAATCCGATTCTATTCAAAATTTGTAAGTAGGAGTTTTTGGGATCGGAAATTATGATTCCTTCGTCGAAATTGGGAAATTCAAGAGAACTAAAATCGAGTAGAAAATAAATATTGATAGTTTGAAAAACTAGCCGAACACGCTGCCATAGATAGCCAAACGAAAAATAAGTAGAAAATAAAATAATAATTATAGTGTGTTGATTAATATTCGACTGGAAAAAATATCAACTAGAAATAATGTATACAGTGTGTCCCACTTACCATGCTCACCATGGGTATCTTTTTAACGGTGAGAGATACGAGGTCGGTTAAATGACACCGAATGTGGGGTTTGTCAAGGTAAACTATAATGTGAAAAAATATTTTGATAAAATCTATTCGTTTTTGTTTTATACGCAAAAAACAGATTTTGATAATTTTCATGTCTTTCCCGTAACTTCTTTATTTATGAAAATATTAAAATAGGAATTCCACATTCTTATGGCAGTTTTTCAGAATGATTTCGAAAAAAATAAGAAATTTATACCGACTCTTCTAGAATTTGAGATATCAGCACGAACTTTAGTTTTTCAAATGTAGGTCATAGCTCACTATGACTTAGTTACAAATAACTTTTTTTTCTCTCACAGATGATATGTCGCAGTAATAGTTTTGTGTTGATAACAACGGAGTTATCGCCATTTACACAAATACAAAAAATTATTTGGAAGCCGCCATCTTGAATTTATGAATTTCAACCAAAAAATCATGATCTCCGACTTCGAAAAACCCCACTTATCAATTTTGAATGGAATCGGACCAAATCTTGTCCGCCATCTTGGAGCAGCCATTTTATTTAATTTCAACAGAAATTCCATAATGTATTGTCACCGAAATTATGAACACCTGCCAAATTTCAAGTTAATCGGAGTTATGGAATTTTTGTTGAAATTGATAAAAATGGCTGCCCCAAGATGGCGGACAAGATTTGGTCCGATTCCATTCAAAATTGGTAAGTGGGGGTTTTTGAGGTCGGAGATCATGATTTTTTTTGTTAAAATTTATAAATTCAAGATGGCGGCTCCCAAATAATTTTTTGTATTTGTGTAAATGGCGATAACTCCGTTGTTATCAACACAAAACTATTACTACGACATATCATCTGTGAGAGAAAAAAAAGTTATTTGTAACTAAGTCATAGTGAGCTATGACCTACATTTGAAAATTAAAGTTGGTGCTGATATCTCAAATTCTAGAAGAGTTGGTATAAATTTCATATTTTTTTCTAAATCATTTTGAAAAACTGCCATGAGAATGTGAAATTTCTATTTGAATATTTTCATAAATAAAGAAGTTACGAAGGAGACATGAAAATGATCAAAATCTGATTTTTGCGTATAAAACAAAAACGAATAGATTTTATCAAACTATTTTTTCACATTATAGTTGGCCTTGACAAACTCCACATTTGGTGTCATTTAACCGTCCTCGTATCTCTCACCGTTAAAAACCCATGGTGAGCATGGTAAGTGGGACACACTGTATAGCAAAACCACGTTTACAGGGTCAGCTAGTACTTTATGTATTATTTGTATAAAATGTAATATTGGGAAAAATAATGGAAAATAAAGACTTCACTAACCGTTTCTCATCACAGACTCCATTTGATCGTTGCGCTTTTCAAGCTCCTTCTCGAACTGCCTGTGCACATCCACCAGGTGGTTGACAGTGTCCAGATCTCCGTGCAAGGGGCTGTCCAGTGCCAAGTCTTTTTCGGCCTTGCGCAGCCATTGCACCAAGGCGGCCATGGCGTCCTTGAACTGGCCCGAATAGAGCAGCGCTTCTTCCAGTTTCCTTTGTCTCTCCACGCTCTTGTGGCACACCGAGTTCCATTTGCTCTTCAGCTCCGTGAGCATGTGCTTGATGGTGGGCTCGTCCGTTTTGGGGGCCTTATCCTTCAATTGTTTCCCTGATTTCATGACGCCGTCGTAGCTGCCCTGCTTGCCGGACAAAGCTTTCTGGAACTCCTGGTGCTTGGCTAGCCGACTCTTGATCTTGTCCGGATCATTTCCGATGGTTTCCGCTAGAAATTCATCTAGAGAGTGCTCAGTATCGTCCAGCCAATTCATGAGGCTCGACCAAGCATCATGGAACTCTTTGGCTTCCTTGTAGCCCAAGTCCAAAGCCCTAGTGCGCTCTGCAGACTTGGAGGCGACTCTCTCCCATCGGTGTTGCACGCTGATGAGCAGATTCTTGATCAAAATGACGTCCTGCTTCTGGCTGAAGTACTTCAAGTGAGTCCCCTTCTTGTCCAGCGCCAGCATGATTTCTCTGTGTGCACTGACGTCCTTCTGGAAGATCTTGTGCTCCTCTATCTGGTCGCGAATAGTGTCCAGCACACGTGACACCGGTTGCAAATTAGAGAGAATTTTTTCGGCGTTGGTGAGCCAATCGACGAAAGCTTGCAGGGATTCGTGGAATTCGGTGGCTTCTTTCAACGCGATCTCCAGCTTGATCTTTTTGTCGTTGGCTCTGGCCGTCACGTGGTCCCAGCGCTGCTTCAAGGTGCGCAGGTTGTGTTGCAGGTTAGAAGCGGGGGTGGCGGCTTTCTTCAGGTACTCCTGTCCCTGGGCGAGCACCGTTTCCACTTTGGGTTTGTTGTCTTCGATTTCGTTGTAGATTTCCATGAAACGCTCCAATTGTTCGGAGGCGGTTTCCGGTAGGCCTCCGACGGGTTTGCTGGCTGTCAATATGCTGTCGACGTCTCCCAGCCAGGCTAAGAGGTCTTGGATCTCGGCGTTGAATCTTTGAGCGTCGTTGAGAGCGTCTTCTAGCTCTCGTTGTCTGTCTGCTGCTTTCTGCATGAGAGCGCGCCATTCCGTGTTCAGGGTGTTCAGTTTTTCTAGGGTTGCGCTCGCTTCATCGGCTGCATCAAATAATACGTTAAAGTGAGAGTTCCTAAATGTACAGGGTGGATGTATCTCTAACGGTTTACGAGATCCCAATGATGAGGCTCTAATTCCAGCCACCCTGTACTTGTCACTTTTTGGTTTTGTTTATTCAGAGTACGGTCACTCGACAAGCAGTGACAGTGAGAGATAACCACAAATGATCTTGCAGTAGATCATTATGTGTTGCCAAACAAGGACAAGAATATGTTTTTTGATTAGATAAAGGCTTCTCGCATCTTCCTCTACATGTTGAAAGAAGAGTACCTACTTCCATATATATTTTTCTGTCTTTCATTTTTGAATGAAAGTGCAAAGCGTCTCCTCGAATGGGTAAAAGGGTACCATACATTCCACCCAGCATAACGATCAAAACATGGATAGCGAATTCACACTTTTTGGTGTTTCATTACCAAAAACTGAAGAAAAAGCTACACAATATTGTATTACAGGCGTGACTGAGATTTCATTCAAATAGAGATAAAAGAATCGTTTACACGGATAAGAATTTCGAAAATTAATGTTTGGAATTCGTCCTATCAAAATTCGCAGTGATGAACCATAGGTACATTTAATAACAAAGTTTTTTTCAAACTTCTTCCACCCTATTTTTACTAATACATTATGAATTTCAAGGTAAATCATGCTCATAAATATCAACTTCACTTCTAATCTTTTTCAATTAGTCATTCAAACCTTCCATTCGTTCTTTCAAATGCAAAAGTTCTTCATTATTTTGTTCATCGAAACTGTGAATTTTACGCGTTTTTAATAGAAGATATATACAGTGTGACCCACTTCTAATGGAAACACCCCTGTATGTTACGTAATCGATGGGGAGGAACCTGAGTGAGATAACCTGAGATTTGCTGGAGCGAGAGATATACCAAAAATGCACTCTATGACCAAGTCATCTTCAGTGATATACACTGCTCGCCAAAAGCCATGGAACCACCCCAATTTCCAGCAAATGATATTAGGAGTCAAAATAGGTCAAAATTCACTTCAGATGTGGAATCAGGACGGCCAATTCACTAACTATTCATATTTTTCCTCGAAAAATTTCAGTTCCGAAAATTGAATTTTGTCACTTTTTACGAAAGCACCCCCGTATCTCACGTGATTCACTTTATCTTTGGACTTTCCCTTCCTTCTGCAAATTTCAGAACCCTGCCTCGATGATTACGTGAGATACAGGGGTGCTTCCATGAGAAGTGCGGCAAAATTTAATTCTTCTGAACTGAAAATTTTCTAGGAATACTATGAATAGATAGTGAATTATTGGGCGTCCTGATTCCGAATTCAAAGTTATTCTCAACCTTTTTTGACTCCTAATATCATTTTCCGGAAATTGGGGTGGTTCTATGGCTGTTGGCGAGCAGTGTATATCACTGAAGATGACTCCACTTGGTCATAGAGTGAATTTTTGGTATATCTTTCGCTCCAGCAAATTTCAGGATCATAACCCAACGATTACGTAAGATACAGGGGTATTTCCATTAGAAGTGGGTCACACTTTATATGTAGGGGTTTGTTCAAAATCTGAAATGACTTTCAGGTAAGTAGGTAGTAGTTGTAAATGTTGCAATCTGTTTCAATTTAGTTTCCAAATCTATATTTCTTCTTCTATATGTTTCCAAAATTCCTCATCCTTCTTTTATTAGTGAACCTTGAGTTTTTCATCTTTTCTACTCAAGTTTTTTTCATTCATAATTTGTTTGAAATCAAGTTTCTCGTTCCATTTTCGTACTGAATCAGTTGGTTCTTTTCGATATTCATCCTGCTAATAAATTGTTGCAAATTTTGTTGCCTGAACCTAGTATTCCCAGTATTTTCACGTTCGTGTACAGTTGTCGCTTTTTTCATCAATTCATTTGTGGTTATGTCTCACTGTCAGTGCGTGTCATAATGTTCATATTCCTAATATAAAAAACCGTCAAAATAAGAGTGTCGAGTACACTAAGGAACTCTAGTCAGAGTCACCGCTGAAATTTCAAAAATCAAGCAAAAGTAGGTACTCACTTTTTCCGCTCTCGATGATCTGCCGGCCGGCATCATTCAACGTATCCACGCTGGTCTGGTGCGCCTGGATATCATTCACCAGCACCTTCAGCTTGGCCAGCTCGATCTCGAGGATCTGCGGATCCCCGGCGACCGGTTTCAACTCGTCCAACGTGGCGTCGGTCTTGCCGATCCACACCAACAACTCGTTCAGAGCGTGTTGGAACTGGCCGAGTCGCAAGAGGGCGTTCTCGAGTTGGCGCTGTCTTTCGACTATGCCGCGCAACAGGTCGTCCCAGCGCTTGTTGACAGACGTCAAGGGCTCCTTGATGGCGGACGCTTGGTCGGAAGAGGTACGTTCGGTCAGTTCTTGGGCTTGCCTACAGGGAGAGAGAGGATTGGTCAGTGGGTACCACCTTGTATGGATTAGATGAATAGAGCCGAATATCTGTCGAAGTTTCATATTTTTGCAATATCTAAGATATCGAAATGGGAATTTGACTGATACTGTCCTTGATTGGATTTATTAAAGCTACACGATTCACTATTAATTTAGAAAAACATAACTGCTTCCAGAGTGGAGTAATTGGAGGAAAAAACATGGCCTGCACAAAATATTATAGACTGAAGGAAATTGATGAGTAGTTGGTAGGTACCATAGACATATAGAAAGGGGAGAGACGAAATTGGTTACAGTTCGTCCAACATATTCTTCAGCAGAAAACCATGATCACAAATTCCTGCCAATTGACCTAGATCTACCGCCTTTGATCGAAAACCAGGGAATTATCAATCATACATTAATTATATAATATAAATTTTTTATCTACATTTATTCTTAATGATTGTTCCCTAATTGAAATATGTGGATTTGCTATTAAAATGATTCAAAAATATCCTAATTGCATTATTACCAAAAATTATAATGTATTATGGAGATAACTGTCTCAATGCTGTATCGGCAGGTATACTAGTCATTCACGTATGTCAAAAGCCGACGTTTCAGCATTGTTGTGCTGTGTTTGTTACCATTTTGGTGCTTTTTGTGTTTGAATTGATTTTCAGTGTTTCCTTGTTAAAGAACTATATTAAGAAGATAATTGATGATAGTCTATTATGATTGACCAGTGAGTGGATTGGAACCAAATTGGTATTCCGACGGTTATGTTTCTTTCAACTTGAGCAGTGGTGTAGTTATCGCACGTAGTATAACTAAATTATGGCAATAAACATTAGGTAAGTATCTAAGGTACTACGAATATTTGGTGATAAAATTTAAAAAATAGACCTAAACCTTTCCTAAAAGGTATGGTGTCGATCTCATTGTAGTAACACTGTCTTGCCCCTCGCTTAACCTATACGACTGATGAATAAAAATGTGAACATTGACGTACAGTTTACAGCGTTGCCATTTTTTGAAGCCATCTCTTTCTAATTCATTTGAAACTTTGGAAGTATGTTTGATTGTAAACAAATAGTGTTTTATGAAAGAAATGTTATATCTCCCCTCAGTTTATATGTCTATGGTATGTACACACATATCGACAAAGTACTCCAGTCAAGTGTTGTTTGATTCCAATTTTTTTCATCAAGTTTTCAAACTACGAATTCCCTTTCAAATTTTCAACATAATGGATATTGTTTATCACATTCCCATGTTGAAAACCATCATGTAGAACGGAGTAAAATAATCATGATTTGACGTGGTATGAGAACCGAGAAAGCAATTGCAAAATTATGAAGCTTCACTGCTGGATACAAAAAATTACTCTTTTCATCAAGTTGGAATAGCAAATTATAATAATTTGTTTGATGGCAAAAAAATGCAGAAGCACTGAAGTATTTTGACGTCATACAGACGCAATAGCTATCAAAGCATTTTTAAAGCAGAAGGTTTACACAAATCACATGCATCGATTTATATTTCTACAATTCCACATTTTCAATGTTTTCATGACAAACATATTGTCCACTTCACAATTCATTACCAAAGCTGGAATTGTTTTTCAATATCTATTATTTGCTACCTCAACAAAATTATGGACAACAAAAAAAGCAAACAGACATAGTATTTTCACCAGAGCTCACAAATTCCACATAATGAAAAAAGTCCCAAATGAAGCAAACACAAAAAATACTGAAGCAAAGACATTCTGCGTTAACACATGAGCGATGCAGAAAATTTGAAATATCCTTGCCTTCTGAGACTCCTGTAGTCCGATGGAACAGAGAAAAAAAAACAGAATAAGAAGTTAGTTTACATTGGATACAAATACCCTGATGTCTTAAATGTCACCCCCCAGAAATACACTGAAAATATGATCCCCCCAGCAAATGAAAATTTTTAAATTATGAAAAAGACCATTATTGAATGAACTGCTAGAAGAAACTCAAATATCTGTATGGAGAACGAAATGTAAAAAAAGTACCTATTCAAAGCTTCAACTTTGACCATGTGAGGATCAACTTCGGCCTTGAACGTTTTCAGTTGGTCAATCTGTTTCTTGACAGCATCGATGTCAGTCCCAAGCGGTCCAAGTTTGCCGAACTTCTTTTCAGCCTTGGTCAAAAACTCGAGCAGATTCTGGAAGAAAAACAAAATCACCACTCTGAACAATCCCCATCAAGCCATTAACAAACATACCTGCAAAGTTTCGTGGAATTCCATCGCCTTCTCCATGGCATCGATAAGATTCTCCTCTCGCTTGGCATACAGAGCGGTGATGTTGTCCCAGGCGTTATCCAAATCTTCTATGTGCTTCTTCACCTCCGGCTTGTCCGGCTCACCGCACAGCTTCATCAGCTTCTCTCCGGAACTTCTCACCTTCTCCACATCCGGCTTGGTCTGGTCGATCTCCTGCCTGATCTCTTGCAGCGCCACCTGCTGCTCCTGGATGGCCTTCGGTTCCACAGCGGGCGCTTCCTGACTAGCCAGCGAGTCCTCGATGTCCTTCAGAGTGACCATGATGGCGTGCAGCTCCTTCCAGAACTTCTTGGCAGCTTCCAGGGCCTCCTCCAAGGACTTGCCGCGGTCGTGCGTCGCTTTCTGCACGTCATCCCACAGGTTTTTGAGCTTGTCGAGCTTGTGCTTGATGTCTTTAATGGCTGGGTCGGCGCGGTTGCCGGCTTTGTTGATGACGTCGTCGGCAGCGCGGCGGACAGCCGCGTAGGCTTCCTTGCGCTTGTCCAGATCGCCGGCTAGGTTGTCGTTGTCCTCGATCTGGTCTTTGATTTTCGGGATGTGCGCCGAAATGGGTTCTTGGTGGTTGACTTGATCCGCGGTGTTGGATAGCGCACGCAGCATGCCTTCTAGTTTGTCAGAGAACTTGGAGCTCTCTTGCAAGGCTTGCTCTAAGGCTTGCTGGCGCTCGCGCAGCGCCTGCTTCAGTTCCCCGTACCTCGCATTGTCGCTGTCCAAGAGCTCTTGCACCTTACCGCCATCATCTTCGTTGCAGAGATGAATCAGAGCTTCGCCGGTCTTGTTCAGCTTGTCGACTAGAGGCTTGTGCTCGTTGATGGCTTGTAGGAACATCTCGTTCCTGTCCTGCTGCTGCGCGATAAGATCTGGTCTCAGTGCGGGCATTGTGAGCATGTGGACTTGATCCTCCATGTCTGCCAACCAAGCGACCAAAACGTTGTGCGTGTCGTGGAAGTGTTCTGCTAGCGGAAGGGCTTGTTCTAGCACGCCCAACCTGTCAGAGCTCAGGCCAGATACCGTGTCCATGGTCTCTCGCAAGTCGTCCATCTTTTCTCTGATGATGGAGGTGTCCTCGCTAGGCGGAGATTCCCTGAGGACTTTCTTGGCGGTAGAGAGAACGTCTCTGACTCTTCCCTTCTGGCTTGAGATGTCGTCGTTGAGAGCTTTGTGTTCTTTGAGCTGTATCCTGATCAAATCCGGCTCGGCGGATGGTTTTTCGGCATCTCTCAGCTGCCCATCCACCTCTCTGAACCATTCTAGCAACTCGTCGATGTCCCCTGTGACTTCTAGAGCTCGTTGTTTGCCCAGATGGATCCTCTCCGCCCGTCTTTGTATTTGCTCTGCGATAGCGTCGAATCTCCTATTGTCCCTCGTTACTAAGCCTTCGATGGTAGAAGCGCCCTCTCCGGGGCTAGCTTGGCACAGCTGAGGCCCCAACACGTTGATCGTCTCCAGCACCGGCCTCAACTCTTGCAGATCGATTTCTAATCGGGCGATGTCGCCCTCGTGAGGATCTGCGGACTGTAAGATGGATTCAGCGCCTTGCATCCACTCTACTAGTCTGTTGTGGTTGTCGTGGAACTTTTGCACCAGCGGAAGCATAGTTTCGGCGTGTTTGAGCAAGTCTGCCGCTCTGGTGGTCAAGTCATTGTACCTGCGCTGCAGCGAATCGAGCTTGTCTTTGAGCTGTAAAGCCTCGTCGGAAGAGATGTGCCTCATGAGTTCTACTCCCGCGTCTACGGTACCGTCTACGTCATTCTGACGACCAGCGATGTCCTCTGAGAGGTTCGTGAGGTCGTCCATCTGCTCCAGCAGCTTGTCGTTGTGAACGGCTAGCACCTTGTAGCGAGCCAGTCTTTGCTCCATTTGGTCCATCCAGGCTGCGAGGTCTTGATAGGTGAGCACGAGATGCCTGAGGCCTTGACGCGAAGCAGTCAACAGCTGTCCTAGGTTTTCGCTGGCTTCCACCAAGTCACCGTATCTGTCAGTAACTGCTTGTAGGTTGTCTGCTAGTCCTGAAGCTTCGTCTTCACCAACCAGTGACATGAGGTTCGATGCTATTTCCGTCAGCTCTCTGAAATCAGGTTTCTTGTTGAGGATGTCGTTATGGAGCACTCCGTGCTCCCGTATCCTCTGCTGAATCTTCTCCTCATCAGTTGGGACGATCTCCATGTCTTTGATTTTCTTCTCGGAATAGTCCAACCATTCTTGCAAGGGCACCAATTTATCTTGGTAGGACTTTGCTACCCTCATTGCTTGTTCCAGGTCCATGGTGCGTTGCTGAGCACCTTCTGACAAAGCGTCGAAGCGCCCGATGAGCTCTTTCAATTGTTTTTCGATGGCTTTGCGTTCAGATGGATCGGCCTCTTTGGCAATATCGTTGCCCATGCTGAAGAGAGACGACATGGAACCTTGACGGTCCAACAACATCTTCTTCAGGAACTTTTGCTCCTGCAACTGAGCCTTGACCACTTTGTAGTCGGCAGATGGCGGCTTTTGATTGGCCACTAAGTCTTCGGTGTCTGTCAACCACTTGGCCAAGCCGTCTAGGGCTTCCTGGAATTTGCCGGATTGCAGCAAGCCGATGTCCAGCTTCCTTTCGCGATCGTTGATCCTCGCTTTGAGATCGTTCCACAGCGTGTTCATTTTTTCTAGGTCTTTCTCGAGCGCAGCCGTGTTGACTCCTGGGGCGGCAGACTGGATAAGCCCCTGCCCGATTTTGTTGATTTCGTCGATGTTTTTACCCAAAGGCTCGACAGTGGCCTCCCTGAATTTCTTGAAGTCTTTCTGTTGTGCTCTGATCTGGTCTATGTCGGAGCCTACAGGTTTGAGTTTACGTAACTCGCCTGAAGCGTCTTGAATATCGTCAAGGATGCTGGCTTGAGCCAAGTAGAAGCCTTCTAGTTTCTTGAGAGTGTTATCCAGGTCTTTCTCCCTGTTATGGGCGCGGTCATCTAGCTTTCCTAGCTGCTTCTTCAAATTATCGACTTGTTGCCTCGTCTGGGCAGTATCAGGAGCGAAACCGCTATCGACCAGCCTTTCTCCTGAGTGTATAGCTTCTGTCAGATCGTCGGTAGCTTTGTTCAGTTTGCTGAGGTACCTATTGACTTCGTCTATTTGCTCGCGAACGGTCTTCATATCGCGACCAGCAGGTTTCATGTGATCCAATTCGGACTCTAGAGCAGACAGATCCTGAGAAATTCCCTTGACTTGATCGTTGAACTGCGTGACAGCCGTAGCGGCCGATTGCAAGTCCGAGCAGCGATCGTCCAGTTTGCTAGCCAGCTCGTCGATTCGATCACCTAGACTGTCGACATCGTCCACCAAATAGCCAGCGTCGAACCCGCTTTCGAAAGCTTCGTTGCTTAGGTCGTTAGCCTGCTGCCTGACCAGTTGTAGCGGTTTTTTCAGCTTCAGCGTCTCTTCCCTGAGAGCTTTGATTCTGTCGAGCAGTTTGGGGTCTCTAGCTGCCCCACCTAGAGCGTCGTGGGAGGCTAGTCTATCTTCGCAGCGTTCCAAGCTGTGTTGCAAATCTCTGAGGTTCTCGTTGAAGTTAGTTAGCTTTCTGGCTTGGTCTTCAAGCGCTTGCGTTTTCAAGATCAAGTCGTTGTTAAGCTTGTCCCACCTGTCTTTGAGATCGGCTAGTTCGTTCTTGACATCGTCTTTGTCGATATCGCAGGCAGACAAGAAGGTGTCTCCCAGAGACTTGGTGCTCTCGTAATCCCCGGATTTCTTCCATACCTCGTTGCGGAAGGCCTGCAACTCCTTTAGTTGTTTCTCAATGTGCTTGCGGTGGAACGTAGATGGTCTGAAAGTTTCCAGCTTATCTTCTGCTTGCCTCAGCCAAGGCAGGAAGCTTTCTAGCGACTTGTAGTATTTCCGGCAATGCTCTTTGCAGGTTTGCAGCCGCGTGTATCTATCGACCGTTTCCTTGCGTAGTTTCTCCCAGTTTTGGCTGATCTTGTCGACGTCTCTCTGCAACGACCTGGTATCCGCTTTGTTGCTTCTGATTAGAATATCTCTGCCCTTATTCAGCAGCATGATAACCTCGTGTTCCCTAGCAAGCACGTCCCTGTAGATAGGTTCGTGCTGCGACAGCTGCTGCTCCAAGACGTCTTTGTTAGCAGAGATGAGGAACTTTTCCGTCAAGGATCCCAGCTCTTCGGACAGCCATCCAAGCGTTTTGGCGCAAGATTCTTCGAACTGTCTACCGTCACGTAGCGATCCTTCGATTTCGGCCTTCTTGTGGTCCAGTTTCCTTTGCAAGGCGTTGTACTGACGACCTACAGAAGCCAGCTTGGCTTGAATGTCGGCTCTAGATGCAGGATCGCTCAGAACGTCGCAGAGCTGAGCGCCATTAGCTTCCAAGTCGGCCAACAGTGGTCTCTGACCCTCCAACTGTCTCTCTAGGTTCTCAACCTTACGCAGCTGTTCTTCAGGATCCTTATCCAGAGGCAAGTCGTCTAGGTTGTCAGAAATGCCTTGCAAGGCGTCACGAAGCCTGGTAAGCTGCGCATCAAATTCTCTGCTAGTGTCTGCGGCTGCTCCCAGCGAGTCTGCTCGTTCTTCAAGCTTGCCCAGGATATCGGCCCATTTCTGCTGTACCGCCGTCAGTTTGTTGTTGATCTTCGTGTGATCAGGAGACTTGACGTCCAGAAAACCAAGAACGTCATCGCCGATGTGGATGAAGTGCTGCAGCTGCGGCTGCTGCGTGCGGAACTCCTCTCTCAGCACCTGAACTTGTTGCACCTGAGACTGCACCATGCGAGAGTCGCTGGAAATGGGTCCTAGAACTGTCAACATGCGTTCTTTGGCAGATAGCCAGGAAGCTAGCGAGTCGTGCGTGTCGTGGAACTCTTTCATGTTCTCCATGAACTTGATTTTGGTCTTGAGGTGGTCGTTCAAGCTCTTCCAGTGCGAAGCCACGTCTTCTAGTTCGTCGTTGAGGTTGTCGGCTCCTATGGCACCGGCTTTGCGCTTCAACAAGTCCGTGACCTGCATTTTCGTAGAGTCCAACAGCGACTGCTTCTCGTACATCTCCTCCAAGACTTGCTTGATCTGCTTGTTCAGCTTGTCGGCCTCGTCTTTGGTATTCGGCACCGAGTCCTTGGGCAGCTGCCGTTGGACCTTGTCCAAGAAGGCGCTCAGACTTCTCAGGTTGTCCAGCTGCTTTCTCACTTCCTCGCGGATCGATTCGATCTCCGATTGCCTATCGTTGATTTTGACGCCGAGCATCGAGTACCTGTTGTTAATTTCTGACAGTTGCTGTTGCACCGGCGACATTTCCTCCAAATGGAAACCGTCCTGGCTGGATCTGCGCGAAGAGAAACCGCTGGATCCTCCGGGAGACATTTTGGTGGGCGAAGGTGACCTGGTATCTTGGGACGAGAGTCGCCCGGATGTGGGCGTGGTTCTCTTGATGGGACTGTAGACTTTGCGTCTGGAAGGCGACTCTGGTCTGTCCCCTCGTAGGATATTATCGTACATGCTACCGACGTCGTTGATCTTATCGATGGTGATGGCGAAGTCTTTGTAGTCTTTGGCGATCGGCTTGAGTTCTTCGTTTTGGCGCTTGAGGGTCTCCAGGTGTACTGCGACGATGTCCAGTCGCGAGACTCTGTTTTCGGTTTTGGTCAGCCAATCGTTGACTTGCACTCTCAAGCTTTCGTAGGAATTGAAGTGCTCGGCTCTGAGTTTTGAAAGTCGAGCTTTCTCTTCCAGCAAGCTCTCCAGTTCTTTCCAGCGGTTCTCTAGAAGTTTGACGCGGTCCCTGACATTAGCGGTATCGGTAACGTCTCTCTTGTTGAGCAGCTCTTTGCCTATCTTGATGGTTTCTTCGTACATGTGGCGGTTATCGTCTCTGTTGGCTGCTATCTTCTTCATCTGGTTGGAGTACTCTTCAGCGGGGAATTTTCCCATGTCTTTGGATTCGATGATTTCCATGACGCTGTTGTACCAGTCTTCGAACTTGGTCGCTTGGTTGTTGAATACCGTCAAGTCTTGGTTGGTTTCCTCCAAAAAGACGCCACGTTTTTGAGCTCTATCGAACAGCTTTTCGAACCTGTTCCTGACGTCGTTCAGCTTGCCTTCAATTTTTTTCGCCACTCTGGCATTGCTAGTTGAAACTATCAGTTCGTTGGCGGACATGTAAATAGAATCGATTGAGGATATGTGAGTGTCGATATCAGACTGGAACACTCGGTGTTCACGCAGCTGTTCTTCTAGGCGCTCCTTCAACAGCGAGGCTGGCTTCTGAATGTTTTTGAACTGGTTTTCGGCTTGGTTCAACCAGTCTATGATGCTGTCCAAGGCGTCTTGGACGCCTTGCGATTGCACCAAGGCAGTATCGAGTTCTTGACACCTGTTCGCTATGGCGCTGCTTAGTTGGTTGTATTTGTTTTCTAGGTTCTTGACGGGCTCTTCTAGTTTGGTCATTTCCGAGGGAGAAATTTGGCCTTCGAGCGATCTTAGTAAGTCACCAGCACACTAAGAGGGAGATTTTAAACAGTTATCAAATAATTAGGGGATATTTTTGACGAGTATGTGTTATCCAGGCAAGATGAAATGATTTTTTGTTGCCTTGGACCCATGAACTGTTTCATACTTTATGTGAAAAAATAGTTGTTACTGAAGCTAAAATGACGAATCAAACGGAATGAAAATATTGAGGTGATGTTGTGGTTGAGGTAGATGAAGTTATGAGTGAATCACTGACCTGTTTGGCATTATCAATGAGCCTTCCATTTGCCACAAACTCGTTATTCAGAGTTTTGGCATTGATGAGCTGATCTTCTATCGTCTTGGGATCCCCAGCGATTGGTTCGTTCAGTAGATGGTTCGCCCTCGTTTCAGCATCTCTCAGCCAGGACCTGATTGGAAACAATATAACAATTATTGCGTGGATTATGTTCGAAGTAGTTATTAATTGCAAATATTCAACAGGAATGCTTTATTTTCTGAAGAAATCTCGGGATTATCAATGTCTACGAAAACGTGAAATATTTGTACTTCCCCAAATAGATATTAGATATTGTGAATGAATAAGACATGAATACTCTTTAGGTATCTAACAGGAATGAAATTTTGAATTTTATATAAAATACGAAGAACCAGGACAACTAATTTCTGCGGATTGCTCTAGATCAACCGCCTCTGTTTGAAAACGAGACAAGCATTAATCATACTTCAATTGTATAATATACATTTTTTATGTAAATTTATTCTGTATATTTTATTCCTTAATTGTAATATGTGTATTCTGCTATTGAATAATTCAAATTTTCCTAATTTCAATATATTATGGAAATAAGTGTGGCGTGTTTACTATGAGTGACGCATATTATTCTTAAAGTCATTCAAGTATGTCAAAATCTGACACTACAGTGTTTTTGTGCTGTTGTGTTACCAACTTGGGATTTTTTGTGTTTCAATTGATTTTCAGTGTTTTCTTGATATAAAACTATATAAAGACAAATATTTAAAGTTTATCATGGTTTGCCAGTGCGTGGATTGTGAAAAAGTTCACCATTAAAACCCAAAATGAGTATTTCGAAGGTGAGTAATATTATATGTGGTTTTTAACGTGAGCAGTGGTTTATTTATTGCAGGTTATTCAACTAAATTATTGCAAGAAACCTTGTTTTTTGTTCAAATTCCAATGATGGGAGCAATGACGCACTACGTTGCAATTTTTCAAAGTCTTCTCTTTGTAACTCATCTAACTTTTTGGATGTATAGTTGCGTTTTATTTATTTGGTCCAGCTACCAGAATCACTTTAATGTGTCGTTATATTTGCGACTTTTCCGATTCCGGTTGCTACTTTTCATTCCGTCTTACTAGAAGGAATGACGTGGTATGACTGTTGACAGTTATAAAAAAAATAAAAACGGAACTTTTTGAAAGTAGAACGCATTTAGAAGACATTTCCATCGTGAGGTTCACAAGTTTACTGTTCTTTCCAGTAGGACATGTTATGTTCATTCCCAGATAAAATGAATTCTCTTAATCTCAGAGGAGTTTCTTCAATCACCACAATCACTGCTCCAAATATTCGTTGATTCATTTTCTACATTCTCAACTTTAGTATTATGATTTTGAAATTATTTGGAGCCCCAATATATAAATATAACCTCCATATAATATGTCAATTCTCTCATGCAAGGATATGAAGTTTCTCGTTCAATGAAATTGTCTTTCTGTTCCTACCACTTCTACCAGAATGGAACAAATAAAACGCTACTTATGATTGTAAACAAATAGTGTCTTTTTATATGGCGTATTGTTTAGTAAACAATATGGATTTCGTAGGTCAAGAGACATAGAGGTAGCTGTGATGGATGTCATTTCAGATATTCAGTTACGAATAGATGACGATCACAAATGCGGCAAGCTGTCTTTGGATGTTTGTAAGGCCTTTGACACTGTAAATCATAATATTTTATTGACTAAATTATTATCAATAGGTGTCAGAGGATAAATTGATGAATGGTTTCAAAATTATTTGAAGAATAGAAAACAGAATGTTGATGTGAATAATACTTGTAGTTCCTTGATGGCAAATTTTATTTTTAATTTACATCAACTCAATATCTATTTTAAATTTAAAGGAAAACTAAAATTATTTGTAGATGATACAACAATAATCTATACTTCAAAAGATTTTGACGATATCAATGATGAAATCAAAAATGATTTGAAACAAATATCATCTTGGCTAACGACCAATAAGTTGACTCTTAATTATAGTTAATCTACGTATATGTACATCTCAAGAAGAAGAACGGATATATTGAATGATACCCCAATATGTTTGAATAACAATTCCATTGAATATACAAATATAACAAAATTTTTAGGTCTTTATATTGATGAACAATAATTATTTGAGGAAAAAATTGAATAATAAAATTCGAAATTTCATTCCTATTAGATACCTAAAGAGTATTCATTTCTGTCTTTTTTATTCAAATTTACAATATCTTATATCTATTTGGGGAAGTACAAATATTTCACGTTTGAAGCCACTCATGAAATTACAAATGAAAAGTGCATTTTCAATTCACCTTTTTTAGAATCAACTGTGAATCAATACAAACCTAAAGACTTGCTGAATCTAGATTCATTATATAAACTCAAAATTTGTTGTTTTATTCATTTTGTCAGGAATTGAAAATATCAAATTTGAATTTTAATGAAGTTGATACGATTCACGCCCATGAAACAAGGCAATTTAATTTATTGATAGCAAATAATTATAAGTCAAATTTTGGTAAACAATGGAATAATTTTATATAACTCCTTACCTAATGAGTTGAAAAATATAGAAGCAGAAAATTTTAAAATCAAATTGAAGAAATATCTGCACAGTAAACTTTTAATTCCATATCTACTAATCATTCACGATTCGATTACTTGGAATGGATTATAATATTTCCATTTTATATTTTATTATAATTTTTTTCATGAAAAACAATAATTGTGCAATTATTATTGTTTCGATTTATTATGTTATATGTATGTTTTGTTGTATACAGTATGATGCAAATATATGGAATAAATTCATTTCAAAACAAGCCGACTTTCGAAAACAAAAAAACTAGTTTAGAACTTTTTTTCGACGTATTTTTTCAACTAGACGACCCTTCGTTGTTCAATTCTCAGTAGCAGACCTCTACAAGATTCAATTAATCATCACATGATAATCCATTTTAATTTCAATCTTCTTATGCAACATTTTGACTGTTGAATAGACGATCGGTAGACCTTTCAATCAAGGTGTCACATGACCCCTATTTGTATTTGAAAAAATCGTCCATTACGTCTTTACTCCAACACCGGTGACGTAACATCTCTCATATGAATATCATGAGATGAGGCTTCAGAAATTAAAACGTGTTTTTGGGAATTTTTCAAATGTCGCCCATTTCTGAAATAATGAATTTATTCCATACATTTGCATCATACTGTATATCCCTATTATAAACAATAATGTTTCTTGGGGTAATGAAGACAATCAATCAATATGCTCCTGAGACTCACCTGGCTTTGTCGATGGCGTCAGACATCTCCCGCTGGCGTCCGCCGACACCAGACAGCCGATCGGCCAGATTGTTGGCGCGGTGCAACAGGTCCCTGTACTGTTGCGTCACCAGCGACACCTCGCTTCGCACCGGCGAGTCTTGCGTCGACAGCGGCTCGACGTGCGGCAGCCGAGACGGCAGCGTGGTGCGGAAGTCGTTGAGGATGTTGAGGTATTCCTGCAGGAGATGATCGATTCATGATGATGATAATAATAATAACGCTCTTAAAATGACGTTTCTATTACTGACACAAAAATTGGTATGTTGCTAGGCAACATATTTAGTTCCAAGGAGCAAAAGTTGAATTTTAGTTCCTAGGAGCTAAAGTTGAACTTTAGCTCCTAGGAACTAAAAAGGATGTAGTTTAGTTTAGTTTAGTTTAGTTTTTATTCATCCATTAAAGAGCTCATAAGAGCAATAGGATAAGTCAAAAGGTACACAATTCTAACACATCACAATAATACATAGGATTGAAACAAATGAATAAAATGACTTACATACAATATTTACATGTCCAAATGATACATTAATTTTGTAAAAATAAAAAGAACTCGTCAATTGTATAGGGACTGATGTCAAGGAGCAAATTTTTTATTTTATGTTTGAAATATTTTTCAGAAGGAGCATGTTTGATGTTTTCTGGAATAAGATTACTGGACGTCATCAAGAATAAACAACATTGTGACGGTTGGTTATTTGGGTTGAGACGCATACCTGATTTGTTTCCGATTTCAGCAGATTTGGCATTTCATACCCATGCTGGAGATATAAATACACCTTATTATAGTTCATTATTGGAACTATAAACATCTCAGTTGAGTATTTTTGTTTTGATCAGGGAAGCCTTCAAGATTCAAATACTTGCTTGATCTGTATTTCATTCGTTATTCTCGGGATGGATAACTTGTTTTTGGATAATCACGGCAAGCAATAGTTTTTTTTGTCTCAAACAACGATACTGTTTAGCTTCATTTGATTATCAAGTCAAACACAGTGTAGTATGGAGAGAAATAAAAATAATCACTATTATTATTGTTGATATGCTCACTAACCTAACATTTTCCACGTCTTGTTCCTATATAGCTGGCACTGGCGCGGTATTTGCCACTAGAGCACTTGGTCCATACACGAATATGTCACTCTGTGGTTGTTTTTATATTGAAACTACAATTCGGAGATCCTTAAAACCTAACCTGCTGTTAATGCAGGTAGAATATTCTCACCACATGGATTATTTGTCAATATTTGTTGCATTGCATACATATGGCACGGCATTGGTGGTTACTTCACATGTTTATTTGAGTTAATTGTTTCGGTTGCAAAAAAAATAGCATGTTTCATTCGGATCAAATGTGACTTTGTTCGACTCGCAAATTTTGCTTTCGCTCGGCTTCGCTAATCACTCCGCCTCGCAAATGCAAAATTCGCTTGTCAAACAAAGTGTCACTTTTGATCCTAATAAAACAATCTACTATTATTTGTGATTTATTGCTACAACTCCTACTATCTACTATCTACTACCCTTGCATATTTTTATCAAAAGAATTGCAGCTCTCAGTACATACAGACTAAATTCCACTGAATTGGTCAGGCGGGGTGATATTACTGGTCACATGGTCATTCTTTAAGAAATACAAACAGGGTGAAGCCTTTGAAGTGGTTATAAAAAGTCGTCCTAGACGGTTCCGCTGAGCCCCAGCTGGACAGAGGGTCCTTGTTTGGTACACCGATGGTTCGAAAACGGAAGAAGGGGTAGGCTTGGGTGAGCAAAGGACTGAGGGGTGCCAACATATACAGGGTGTCCCAAAATTAGCCTGCCAAACTTCACCAGCGGCATCTTCAATCAAAAATAAGAAGAAAAGTGTCAATGAACATGAGTCGAGAAATGTCTAAGGGAGTTACGGCCCCTTGAGAGGGGGATCCTGAAGATGATATTTCTTGAATATTCCCGAAACGCCACGTGATGAAATAATGCAATTTGATACAAGAACTTAACTTTTCATGCCCAATGCGGTGAACATAAAATCATTCCAAAGTTTCATTCAGGAGTGTATAATACAGGGTGGGACTACATTAAACATTGCTCAAACTTTTTCGTATGCATATTTTTTGACGATTCAATCTTGGATTATGAAAATCCACACCGTTTCACAAAAAAAAGTGCTCGTGTTCCGCATCGATCAGATGTATCATTTTAGAGTGAAATCGATTAAAAAATATTGATGCACTCACATCTTATGCATAACGTTGCCAATTTTCAAATCATAATGGCTATAAAAAAAATCAAGTAGTTATTTTTACCATACAACCACAAAAAAGCGCAAGAAATAGGAAGATAATGATGAAAAAACTACTTCAATTCTTGTGCATTTTTTTCCACTTCCACTACGCCTCATTGCAATGTTATGCATATTATCTGAGATGTAACAATATTTTCAAATTGCTTTTACTCGATAATAATACATCTGATCGTCACGGAACAAGAGTACCATTTTTCTGTAAAGAGGTGTGAAATTTCATAATCCGAGAATAAATTGTCGAAAAATATGCATACAAAGATTTTTGAGCAATATTTAATGCTATCCCAAACTGTATTATACATTCCTGATTGAAATTTTGAAATGATTTTATTTTCACTGCATTTGGCATGGGAATCTTATTTCTTGTACCGAATTGCAGCTTTTTATCACATAAAGTTTCGGAAATACTCAAGAAATATCATCTTCAGGGGACCGTAGCATAGGAGATATTTCTCGACTCATGTTCATTGAGAGTTTTCTTTATATTTTTGGTCGTAAAAGCCGCTGGTGGCTTCCAGGGCATGAAGGAATCAAAGGAAACGAGGCAGCTGATCGTTTTGCAAATAAAGGTGCAGCATCTGCACTCTTATCTTATAATAAGAATATTGACAAAATAGAAACTTTTATTCGGAGAAGAATAAACATTTCTCCTACTGTCCTTTTGAAAGGACACCGTCATTGTTGAAACTCTAGCTTTCGGTCATTCGATAGTAACGCAGGAAGAGGAAACTAGATTCCGATATTCTCATAAAATAGTTTTCAACAAATGCAAAAAGTGCAACGTTGCTCTTCGAGTTACTTGTTTCAAACCGTTTCAAACCCTACTATGACAGAGACTAGCTGAATCATATTCTTCATTCAATTTAATGTTCAGAATGGTTTTTATGTTCTTTTATATTATAATTAGAATATTGACATAATAGGAACGTCTATTCAAGGAAATGTCATCCATTTGCCTACTGTCCTTTTTAAAGGACACCGTCATTTTTGAAACTCTAGCTTTCGGTCATTCGATAGTAACGCAGGAGGAGAAAACTAGATTCCGATATTCTCGTAAAATCGTTTTCAACAAATGCAAAAAGTGCAACGTTGCTCTCCGAGTTACTTGTGTCGAGCCCTACTATGACAGAGACCAGTTGAATCATATTCTTCATTCAATTTCATGTTCTGAATAGTTTTTCTGTCCTCTTATATTATAATTAGAATATTGACATCATAGAAACTTCTATTCAAGGAAATGTCGTTCGTTTGCCTACTGTCCTTTCAAAAGGACACCGTCTTTTTTGAAACTCCAGCTTTGAAAATATTCAGAAACGTCAGAACAACATTGTCCAGCACTCTACCTGAACCTAGTATGGAGAAAGATAAACTCCACCCACCTTCCCTTCGTCGACGAACTTCTGCGCCGACATCGTGATGAACCGCAAATCGGCCTGGTGAGCGATCACGTCGCTCACGAACTCACGCGTGCTGTCGGCGCTCGCGCCCAACCTGTCCAGGTCGCTCAGCGAGCGCTCTTTGTCCTCGAGCACGCGGCGCGACTGCGCGAGCCATCCCGAAAAGGAGGCGAGCTCGCCGCGCAGCTTGCCCAGTTCTTCCCTGGCGGCTAGAAGGCGTCGCAGAAGTTTGTCTGTTCTGTCTACGGATTTCTCGTAGCGAGATTTCAGGTTTCGACCGGACTTTTCCAGGGCGGACACTTCGCTTTTCGACAGGATGTCACCTAGAAAAATTTAACTTAATTATATGATCTGTTACAGTAAAAAAATTACATGTTCTTCCAGAGATGCCGAAAAAAACACTTAACCATTTAACTATGATGAATTTTTGACCACAAATAAATACACCGAAAATTCTCACAGTGGTTCAAATACTTCCATGAATTTTCCTTAAACATAATAAGTAATATTATTTGTTACAGTTTTCCATTCAGACATTCTTGAATTATGGATTAAGGCAGTTCGTAGAGAGAGTTGGACTCCATCTAAAACCAGCAAGCTTTGTGGAGAGCATTTTCTGCCAACTGATTATTTATTTAGACATACCAGGTACTGCTGGGTTATTCAAACCAGATGCTGTACCCAGTATATTTCCATTTCCTAAGCATTTGTTACCAAAAAATACTGACCCTTGAAGGAAAATAAGAAAACTCATAGGTACCTAGTTGATTAATAATGCACCTCTTTAAAATAAAAAAATAGCTAGTAATTTATTTTCAGGATGCATCTGTGGAAGTTCATAACATTGGGACCTAAGGAAGATGTTTCTCATATTATAGACTTTACCTATGACTTCCAGCTCCCAAGTTTCGGACATGGTAAAATAGGAACCTATGGAAATTATGCTCAAAATGGACCTTAGGTAGTCATACCATTCAAGAACCTCTTTTAAAATTTTTCCTATCGTTTTTCTTTTTCTTCTGATTGTGCTAAGACAGTGTGCTTCGCTCACCCTGTACAATATATTGTGACATTTGAATGAAAATATATAATTTCAATCTTGTTTTCATTTGACTTCCTAATCCTGTGAGAATTAAAACGGAATTTCATTTTTATGTCAATAAAAAAAATCAAAAATAATTTTTTAATGACTATTCCACTCTTGATCTCGAGAACCAATCAGAATCGACCATTTTCTCGGTTTCTTCTGTATTCTAGCGATATTTTTTGTTTATTAAATTTTATCGGACTTGCTCTACCAATACAGAAGCCGAATTGACCCACACGTGACCAACAAACCTCGTTTATCAGCGATAAAATTTTGACATCGTGTCTGGTCAAGATTGCTTTGTATTCAAATCTGACACAAGAGACAATAACCTAAGTACCTACTTCATTTTATTTACTTATAATTCGCGTTAGTGAGACATTTTGTACGAAAGGCGAGACAATTTCATTCTGGCTGGACGTTTCATGTGTAATTTAATAAGTTTGCATATTTGTTGACGGTCTGACAACAATACTAGAATTTAAATTCCCATTTGAAGTAATCTTCTTCAGTCACTCAAGTTATTGTGCCCAATTAAATCCAGGTGATGTGGCTCAACTGATAGGGTTGTTGCACGGTGATACGAAGGTCGGTGGTTCAAGCCCGGCGGCGACAATGATTTTTTTTTAAATTATTTCATGTCACATAAATTCAATTTATTTTGTTCGAATTGGATAGCAAATGTATACACTCTTTTGAGAGCAACCATCTCTAATAATAATAAAATACTGTTCATCAAAATTGTACATTCCACTTTGTGAATTACTATAAGTAGGTAGTTAATTTCTAAAAAATTTAATTCTGTATTTCATTACTATCATTATGTTTTTCTTCGCAGTTTGAGTTGGAATATACTTAAATTATGTTTCCTATTTCTTATATATATTGTCTCATTCAATCATGAAATAGTCATACGAATACAACTCGTGATACTATTTTTCCTGGAAATATTCGTCGATTGACATACTCCAGCTTGCTGCTCTGATTTCGCTCATGACATTGATCCAAAACTACTCGACTACAGCTCGTAGTTTTGATAACAATGTCATTCACGAAATTACTAGGCAACAAGCTGTCGTAACAATCACCGAATATTTCCGGCAAAATATTATCACTTGTGGTATTATATATGATAATTTATTGCAACATTTTCCTTTTCCTATATGAATATTTTTAGTTAATCACGTTTACTCTTAAATTAAAGCAAAAAACGAGAAAATATTTCAAATAATGCGAGCGCTTCCCATTAGCGAACATAAGATAAAGATAGGTATCCGTAAACACTGCGGGTTGCCTGAACAATATTTTTGCCTCACTCGTCGTGCACAGAGGGTCCCTTCCATTTTTTTATGTTGAGTTCATTGATTTTGAGGCGGTGAATTACCTGCAGTTAATACCAACTGTCTGACTTGCTCTCCGCAATGGGCCACAGGACCGGCATGCTGGTCGAGATCGTCTTTGACCTGCTTCATGATGTTGATCTGGTTCCTGAGCTCCTCCTCCACCTCGTGGATGACGTCCTGAGAGGCGATACGGTCTTCGACCTGTCCTATCCAGTGCAGCAGCTTCGACAAGGTGTCGTCGCAAAGCTTATACTTCTCCTCTACGGCTTGCTGGAATTTCGAGCAAAATCAATTGACTTTCCTTCGGGAAAGAGGGAGAGTTATTTTCTTCTACGATTGAGCTAGGAACTCGAGAGAAACCAGAGATATACGTTGTGTGCCACTTGAGATGGAAACGATTATATTAAATTTAATAGTTGCTGTAAACACTGGCGCACCCAGGGGGTGGGCTTTAGGGCTCGAGCCCCCCCCAAGACAAAGTGTCAGAAAAATATTTTTCGCAAATATCACTTTTATCATTAAAGACTGCATACGGGTATACAATGCCGCTAAGTAAATTTTTACAAACAAAAAATATGGATATATGTAGTGCTTTCAATTTTGCGGAAACTGTAATTCTTCAGCTGCAATCACTCAGAGAAGAAGCTGATACAGGATTTCATCAAATATTCTTGAATGGACAAGACCTTTTGAAAAATAATTTTGGGATTGAAATAACGGTACCCAGAACTGTGTCTAGACAAAAGCATAGATCCAATATAACTACTAATACCCCTGAAGAATATTACAAAATCACAATTTATTTACAATTATTAGATGCTCTCATTATGAATATGAAGGAACGATTTTCAATACACAAAGAAATTATTAAGACATTCAAAGTATTATTACCAGATCCAAATAATATAGAACAAAATCTCAATGATTTTTTAAAACTACATGCTTTTTATTTTAAAAATGGATATTCTTTTTTTGAAGATGTAATGATATCTACTGAATCCATTTTGATAAGCGAATTCCGTTTATGGAATTATAAGTTCAAGGAAATCGATACCCGGCCACTAAATGCCATGCAATGCTACATAGTTTGTGATCAAACTTTATATCCTAATATAAATATACTCCTAAAAATTTTTGTAACACTTCCCATAACTACCAGTACGGCTGAAAGGTCATTCTCATCATTGAGAACATTGAAAACTTACTTAAGAAGTACTACTGCGCAAAACCGGCTGAATGGTCTGGCATCACTTTTTATTCATAAAGATATATCGGTGTCTCCTGAGGAAATATTAGATAATATGACTTCTAAAAGAAGGAAACTAGATTTTTAAGAATTGTTGATTTTGCACAAAATGTTTTTACCTTCAGAATGATTTTTTAATAGAAATTACATATGTATCATTCTGTTTATCATTGTTTTTCATTTTCCCAGAATTGAACCCTAATTTATATATTTTACTATTTTCATTGGCTTCTATGAGCCCCCCCCCAAGAGAAATTCCTGAGTGCGCCAGTGGCTGTTAATCCTCAAATAGTAGGGATATTTCATTCAAAATAGCCGTTAAATCCGGTTACAGTATTTAGGTGAAGGTGGTGGGAGGCAACTACGTCATAATGACGTTAACATCAACTATTTTTGAATTCTTGTTTTTTCACTTTACCAAACTTCCACAGTTTACCTATGTTTCTCCCACTTCGACATCCACTCCATTATTTTTAATCTGAATGTTCATATCATATCCGCTATTTTCCACATTCTTCATATGCAAAGAAATATTCAAGTTTTAACCACCTTCACCAACTACTATGGAGTTGGTAAACCAAAGGGCAGGTAGGGGAGGTTTACCAAACGGAAATGACGTCACGGTTAAACACAATGAAATGAGATTATTAGCTTTAACCAAAACGGGTTATAAGAATGAAATATCCCTAGTGTGTAGAACAGTTCGGATAGATGATATAGTTTCTGAAGTGTGTTGATATGCGACGGCGGCTGTGTTCTGAAAATTTTCTGTAATTTATTCACATCATTTACAGAGTCAATATTAAATACTTTTGACAGGATGTAATTTTAAATTCCTCGTTCTTGAAATTTCTCAGGGTTGCGACGATTTAAATCAACTGAGTTTTTCAATTTGAATCATGATTTAAAAAGAATATTATAAATCACTGTGAAAACATGTCGCCGAAGCAGATATCTTATCAGGATATCGAAAAAAGAAAGATACTTTATTCAAAACTATGTGTTTACATAGATTATGTGAGAGTGAAGACGAATTTCCTTGTTCCGACAGAAAAGACACAGCACGCTGCCAAAAATTTCCATTTCAACGCAAGTTTTTTTTGTATATTTCCAATATCTCTTCGGGTTTCACCGGAAATTGACTTAGGTTAAGAATATCAAATGGTACCCTGCATATATTTTGAAGCCATTTGATTGAGCAAAAAAATACCCTCAATGATATATCACAAATGGAGATTCCTTTCCAAAATGGCGACGCAGGAGACATTTTGTCTAAAATCAATATGACAACACTGTGACGTCATCGATCGAATTTTCAACAAACAACCTGATAAAATATGAAATAGACGGAGCACTTTGATTAGTTTTTGATGAAAATGCGATCATTTTCATTCATAACCAATCAGGATTCCTTTTATTCATTCTTTCAAATGGCATTATTCCTCTTGAATTTTTCGAATTTGACAAAAGTTCCATTTTTCCTATTTAAAATTTTTGGGGAAATTCAATAGAAAGGCTGTCATTCGAAAGGATTACTAAAATAAATCCTGATTGGCGATGAATCAAAATTTTCGCAGGTTTCATCAGAAACTGATTGAAGTGTTTCGTTTATCTGTTTTTTTCAATTTATTTGTCCATACAGATCTGATAGCCTTTATACATGGATCGATTCACCAATACATTTTATAGCAAAATAGTATTTTTTTCTTCATTCATACTATTATAAGAAATGTAGGGAGTTTCTTATAAGAAGTTGTACAACTCTACGACACTCAAACAGTAATAACTGTTTATGATGAAAGGTTGATTACTTGATTGATAATCAGTCTATACAGTGTCATTCATAAAGTCGGCATCATATGGGAAAAACTTTTATTAATGACTTATTTTGGAATTCGAGTTGGACGTTGAGTTTTGCTTCAAAAAAGATGTAAAATGGCCTACTCAATCGGGGTCACGTGACCGCTACATGTCAAAAGTGACATTTTTTCAAATTAATCGCTGAAAGTAGGCTTTTTTTGTTCGAATATCGAAAAAGTTTGCTGGAAAAAGTTGTTTCTATTCCAATTTTACACATGCTTCTCGAATTTGATCTTTCTATTGCAACTTTTGGATTTTGATTTTTTTTTTATTTTTCGAAATTTCTGTAATATTTGGAGAATTGTTAATTCCACGAAACTACTTCATACCAGTAGCTTTTTCATGCTACTTACTTTCAATTACTTATCATCACTGATTATGGACAGAAATATGATTTTCTTCAGAAAATGATAATACCCGCTTCCAAATTCTGTTATGTTTGATGCAAAGTTGATATATTGTCAAGCATTTAGAAACGAAATTCATTTAAACTGATCTTTTCAGTACTGAAAATATTAATTTAAATGAATTTTGTTTCTAAATGCTTGACTCAAACATGACAGAGTTTTGATGTTATGTTTGCATCAAACAGAACAACAGAATTTTGAAGCGGAGATTATCATTTTCTGAAGAAAATCATATTTTTGTCGATAGTTAGTGATAATTAGTAATTGAAAGTTAGTAGCATGATGAAACTACTGGTATGAAGTAGTTTTATCGAATTCACAATTTTTTTAATATTACAGAAATTTCGAAAATTTTCAAAAAATATCGAAATCTAAAAAATGTAATAGAGAGATAAAATCCGAGTCACATAATGTAAAATTTGAATAGAAACAACTTTTTCAAATGAACTTTTTCGATATTCGAACAAATGAGCCTACTTTCAGCGATTAATTTGAAAAAAATTCACTTTAGACATGTAGCGAAAGTCACGTGACCCCGATTGAGTAGGCCATTTTTCATCTTCTTTGAAGCAGAACTTAACGTCCAACTCGAATTTCAAAATAAGTCATTAATAAAAGTTTTTCTCATATGATGCCGACTTTATGAATGACACTGTACATAGAAGGCAGATTCTATTCCAGGTTTAACATTCCCTCAAAATTATTAGCTAAGCGCAAAATGGTTGCTAGTGGAGCTCTGCAACCTGAAATGGACAATGAAATCTTGAAAAGTACTGTAAATGGGGTTCGATGAGATGGTTCATTAAATGGAATCAATGACAAGATATCTGATGAGTTTATCTTATTGTTCACAACTTTATACATATAGAAACATCATTGCTAATAGGTTTCTTCTTTGTTCTAAGGCTAAGATTTTGAATTCCTTCTTTAGTTGTACCATACGGACATAATTATAGTCAGGCCATACGTGATTCTTTTTGAATATAGGTTTCTAAGGAATTTATTCTGTATTTTTTCAATTCCCTTAAGGATTGTTATGTGCTCTTCTAACCACATCACAGAAGCAAATTCAAGTTTTTTTTACTAAGTTGCTTGCGAAAAATTCGATCGATGATGTCACAGTTTCGCCATATTGATTGTAGACAAAATGCCTCCTGCGCCGCCATTTTGTAAATAAATGTCCACTTGTGATATGTCATCGTATGCCATTGAAAAGGTTTTTTTCTGCTCTATCGAATGGAGCGAAATATAAACAGAGTTCCATTCAAAATTCTTGACTCAAGTCAATTTCCGGTGAAACCGAAAGTGAAATTCAATTGTTTTTTATGGGATTTAAGGAACTGTATCACCTTTACGAATTTCAAAATTTCAACATAAAAAACAAGTGGATGAAAACTCAAATAAGGTTCCATCTCTAGAGGAACACAATGTATATGAAATTGATAGGTTGAAGGAAGATTATAAATCGATAGAAAATGAATTTCAAATAGTCCACAGACGAAAAATAGGTATATCGTATGGAGTTTGAGAAATTTTATAAATGCGGCATACAGACACAAAACACCCTAGACCTATCACATGCATCCAATAACACACACACAGACAGTTGTTAGTGAATAAAATAACGAAATATGGTTTTACCTATCATAACGACCTGTGAAAAAAATGTATTCAATTAATTGGCACAAATATAATAAATTTTCAAAGTATTGAGGAAACACAAATAATGAAAATACTACTAAAAAATAATATTTCATAATATTAGCCAAGTATATTGCTACATAACGATGTTAGCTGTTCAAGTAATCATCATTTATAATATGTACACAGAACTGAAAAATCCATTTTTAATGTGAAAAGTATTTTTCACCATGATTAAGATGTTATTGTCAGTAGATGAAACTAAGTTAAAACTATTGTTAATCTCTCCATATCATAGAGAATATTGAAGGTTAGGTTTTTTTTATTTTTATTAATATTTCATATGTGATTCTGTAACTGGAAATGTTCAGCAATTTTATAATCCATTGAAAAAACATTACATTAGAAATATGATCAAAATGAGACCTTCTGTTCATCTACTGATGATAACAAATAATGTGGTCTCTTATATGATCAAATAAGTTCATAATTAATTGTTGACACTGAGAAAATTAGAAGTTAATAAATTCAAATGTGCCAAATTAAACAACAATGAATATGAACGATATGCACTAACTACCTATTATCTAATAAAATGTGATAATGTTTTTGTCGAACCATAATGATGAAGGGGGTCGATGATAAGCGCTGGCAGTTTTGAAACTCCAAAAAGGTCAAAGTTCTTGGAATTTCAATCAACCTTTATGTTACGTATGAACAACACATTAAGCCAATCCACAACGTTAAATGAGAGGTGCATGATGCAGTCGCTATGCTTTTTAAAGGCGCTAGCTAATGCCCTCGAGGAATGCACTGACAGGGGAGCCACCACACCAAACTGGAAAAAAATCAATCAACGTGTCAGTTTTCAGTTGGTAGTGATGAAGCTAGTAGACTCGAAATCATATCAACAACTTTATTGAACGGGGTCATGTTTCGCACATATATAGGTTTATCATCAGCAAATTATTGAGTAATGGAAGGTTTATTGCTGATGGACTCATGCCCCGGCTGAATTTCATTTCATTTTTTCATTTCATTTATTCAATTTTCCAGTCGATAATTACAAAATTGTATAGGAATAGTCAAAGGGGGTACATGTAAGTAGAATACAAAATAGACAGAAAGGAAACTAACACATAACACATAAGTGTGATTAAAGAGATAGCAAACATACACGCATGTAGCTTATTATTAAAATTGTTGGGGAAGATACTCTTCCACCGAATAATAACATTTTGTTTGTAATAATTGTTTCAAGGATACTTCGAAAGGAGTTAATGTCCTACATTGTTCAATTTCGGCAGGTGGAGCGTTATAAAAACTGATTGCCATGATATTAGGCGACTGTCATCTTACTAAAAGGAATGTAAAAATCATCTTCACGTCTAGTATTAACTCCATGGCGAGAACTATTAGTATTAAAATTGTCTTTGTTACTAAACACATAGAGACATGATTCTAAAATGAAAAGGGAAGGTACCGTGAGTATTTTGAGGTCTATGAAAATGTCACGACACGAAGTTCTGTTGGACACACTCACCAAGGAACGGATAACGCGTTTCTGAGAAATGAGAACATCTTGTGATGAGGCTAGATAGACCCCAGAAGCATATACCATAACGGAGACAGCAGTCAATTTGACAAAAATAAAGATTTAGTAGTTGTTCTCTGTTCAGAAAATTTTCAAAGTTTCTGAATTGATAGGAGTAGGAATACATTTTGGATTTCAATATTTCGCAGTTTTTGTGCCAATCTGAGCATTCATCGATGTAGAAGAAGAATGAAGTTGAAGGGATGATTTAGAGCCTAATTGCTTTATCGTCACTACCTTAGATTATTCGATTAGTAGGTTGAGATCACGCAAGTTTTTTGGAATGAGAGAGAAGATTTTCGTTCTGCCTAGCTATCTATAATGTGATTAGGAATTCATTCCTACACCACTTCAAACCGTATTTTACCAAGCTCTATACGGGTCGTATTTCAATAAAAAACAAATTATTTTGCATTTTTTATCAAGAATTTTCTTCACAGTTGTTTGGTACTGGGATTTATATGCATCACTGAAGAATGAAGTTTCAACAAGCCTCATTTCCTATGAAATATTGATATATCCCAACTTTACACAAGAAAACTATACAGGTCATTTTATCATCGAACGATAGAGCAATGTGAAAGTCTCGAAAAAATGTGTTGTTGATTGAATGTAGACTTTTAGTACTCAAAATCTGGAATTCATTGCCTGAGGAAGTATTTCCAAGAACGTATGATCTCCAAAAGTTAAAAAAATTCTAACACCTACTTCCTCTTCCTATCATCCTTAAGTACGCGCGATGTTCTTGGAACATAATAGAGATTTCCTTTCGTACGCACCAAGCGATGCAAAAATCAACTTTCCAAAATGTCAAATTGAGATATTGTTCAATGAAAAAATTAAGAGCTGCCTAATACTCTCACGGTTAGTCGGTATTAGAATGTCAAAATGAAAACTTGAAGTTAATGGAAATGAATATTCTTTTCATTAACATTATATTCCAGCATTTTGTCTATTTCTTAGTTTCATTATTTGTAGTTTTGAAATGTGGTGTGCCACAAGAACCAGATTTAGGGCCAGGTTTGTTCGATCAACAGACATAAATGGATATTCGAATTTTCCTAGCCGTCTGATACATTCTACGATACTGAAGGATCTCTTGTTTCATGTCTTGGTAGGTTGAACGAAAATCTCCTCTCGCAACGATATGATAAATCGATAATACTCCTTGGTGGTCAATTAGAATGAATTTTAATCAGCCAATGGTATCGAAGCAATCTAAATGTCGAACGAGAAGCATTCTACATGCACGCCTAAGAACCAAAATATCTTTTCAAACTTACCCGTTCCTCGGCTGGCAAAATCAACCCCCTCTCGAGCGCCCTCGCTAGATCTATATACTTATTGTCATTTTTATCCTGCAGCTTCCCAGCCACAGCATCAACCAGCCCAGCATCTATTGACTGCAACAGAGGCACTATCAAACCATTCTCTGTGTCTTTAACGACAGTACTACTCGGATCAATCAAGTTTTCCGAAATGGCCTCCGACAGCGTGATCTTCCTCCTGTCGATGATGCTAGTAGTGACGAAGGGATCGTTGAAACACCCAGTAGTGGGATTATACAGACCATAAACAACAGCTTCGATCAAAGTGAAGCTTCTATTAGTAGTGGCTAGCAAGCCGCTGTCCAAAGCGGCAGACAAACTATAAAGTTTCGAGGTACTGCTGTCCAAGACGTTACCCTTCTCGGAATCTATGAGGCCCTTTCTAAAGCCTTCGGGAAGCTTGATCAATTTCTTTTTGTTGGAGTCTTTGATGAGCGCCGTGTCTGGATCGATGAAACCAAGGGTGAACGATTCCTTCAACGTCAAAACCTGATCGGATTGCGGAACAGAAAACTTACCCGTCGCGATGTCTAAACAGTTATTTTCGATGGCTTGAATGAACGTCTGAGGTTCCTTCAAGTAGACCAGCACGCCTTGATCAAAAGTGACCACGAGAGATTTTACTTTGCTCGAAGACGAATCGAACACCACTAATTTCGTCATGTCGAGTTGTTTGTCGGCGATTGCGTTAGCAACCGTTTTGAATAGCCCGGTTTGGAAGTCCTTGACTACCGCCACCTCTGGATCGATCAGTTCGAACTTGATGGCTTCCTCTAAGCTACATTCGCGAGTCTGTTTAGGCGCCGCCATTGAATCTACAACCGCTCTCTGCTCGAACTCCTCAATGAGAGGTTTGTCCACAGTAACCAACAGACCCTTCCTGAAAGCCTCGTCAAGGTTATACGTCTTCTTGGACTTCGAATCCAGAACTCTACCCTTCTCGACATCGATATTATGTTCTTGGATAGCCATCAAGAGCGATTTGACCGAGTTGTTCGTCATGTCCTTCAAAGCAGTCGTTTGTGGTTCGATGAAACCTTTGGAGATTGCCTGAGACAAATCGTAGAATTCCCCTGTAACTGGGTCCACTACTTTACCGGAGTCCGGCCTGTACAGCACGTTCCTAATCGCCTCTTCCAAAGAGAGAGGTGAGCGAGAAGTGACTATCAAACCCTTGTTCTTAGCTTCCATCAAATCGACGGTTTTGCCATGAGGATAAACGTAAAGGCCTAGTTGGTCGTCTATGAGCCCGGTCTCGATAGCGACAGGTAGTTGTACGTATTTGTTTTGCTTGCTGTTCCTGACTAGCGACGTGACAGGGTTGATCAGTTCGTTCTCGCAAGCATCTTTGAGGTTATATTTCCGGCCGCTAGCCGGGTGTACAAAGACGCCTTCCTCTGGCACAAATAGACCCATTTCTAGAGCTTCGTATAAACCGAAATTGGCGGATTCAATGTCCACTATCAGCCCCGAACTCATCGCTTCCGATAGCTTGATGCTTTTGTCGCTATGCGGCTCTCTGAACGTCCCGTTGCATTTATCGATGATGCCTTGCCGGCACGTCTCCGTCAGGTTGTAAAGCCTACCTTCTCTTCTATTGAAGTAGCAAGGTAGCAGCGGGTTCACATTGAAATTGCGTATGGCCTCGTGTAAAGTCACCTTCCGCTCGGTATTAGGATCCAGTATTTTACCGGTATTCTCGTCGTACAGACCCTGGTGTATCGCCCTCTGCAAAGACACCGCAGCCTTGTTGTCCACCAGGATCCCCAGCGTGAAAGCTTTCTGCAAAGTCACCTCGTAAGCCTCGCCCTTGGAGAAATCTTTCACCAACCCCGTGTTACCGTCAACGTAGTTGTTGTGAATGGCATCAACCAGCGGTATCTTACGCCATATGCCGATACGAGTGTCTTTGACACTAACCGACTCGGCATCGATCAGATTGATCTCTATGGCCTCGATGAGGGTGAGGTATTGACCGGTCTGCGGGTCCAAGAACAGCTGAGACTCCTCGTCGTAGATACCTTTGGCGATGGCTTCGCTCAGAGGTATGGGCGGCCTCACTTCGACTAGCAAACCTCGTTCGAAGGCCTCGTTGAAGTCGACCGGTTCGTTATAGCTCAACAGCATGCCTTCGTTGGTGTCGATGATGCCGTCGATCATGGCTTGCTCGAAAGTGACGATTTCCTCGTCGATGGTGACCAAAGTAGACGAAACGTCGACATAGCCGCGATTGATGGCGCTCGAAGCCTTTAGTCTTTCCTTATTCTGGGGGTTTATGAATTTACCAGTGGCCGGATCGTAGAAGCCTTTGAAAACGGCTTCGGGAAGGGTTATCTGGTTTTTGTACGGAACGACTAGACCTTTGTCGTAGGCCTCATATAGGTTCATTTCGGAGTTGTTTTGTGGATCGAGAGCTTGTCCTTTGACGGGATCGATTAGGTTGAGTTGTATGGCGTCGTTTAGAGTTATGATGTCGCCGGTATCGGGATTTTTGACAGTTAGCACGTTAGGGTTCACTACTCCACCATCAATAGCTTGAACTAGCGTTACATTCGTGTTGTTGACGGTAAACAGTCCAGTTTTCGGATCATACACTTTTTGAGCTAGCGTTTCCTGTAGAGACCATGGCAGAACTGTACTGAGTATATAACCTCTCAGATAAGCTTGATCTAGAGGCAGTAAGGGGTTAGTCAAGACACCTTTCTCGGCGTCAACTAGGTTGGTAATGACTGCTTCTTTGAGCTCGACAATACGTCCACGCCTGTCATCCTTGATTCTCGTCGGTACAGGATCGACTAGTTTATAATCGATCGCCTTCTGCAGCGTTATCTCATCTCCGGTTATCGGATTCAAAATCAAACCCGTACAGGCAGAGTAGTAATTCTGGATGACTGCTTGCAATAAGCTGAACACGACCGGTCTAGTCTGGATGAGCTGGAGATCTAAAGCTCTGTGCAACGGCACAAGCTCTCCTGATTTAGTGTCCTTTAGTTTACCGCTTTGAGAATCTACGAGTCCTTGCTTGAGTGCCTCGTCTAGGGACACGAAAGCATCAGCCTTCACGTCCTTCACTTCGCTTATTTTATCGTCAAGGATTTGTCTATCGACAGCTTCGGCAATGCTCAACTGTGTTTTAGTCAACGGATCTTTGATACTACATGACTCAGGATCGTAAATGCCTTTGTGGATGACAGCAGAAAGAGATATCGGTCTTGGCATGGCGAGAACGAAGCCTCTCACGAATGCTTCGGGAAACAGGATTGTTTGTTGGGTAGCCGTGTTGACCACTAACCCCCTCTGAGGATCCACTATAGATCTGTCTACTGCCTCGTAGTAAGGCACTAGCTGCATGTTCTTAGGGTCCCTAATGGTTATAGATTTGCCATCTACCAAATTCGAAGTGATAGCTTTGATGAGCGGTAAGGTCTTACCGTCCACGGTGACGGTAACATCCACAGGATCGAACTCCTCAGTTTCTACGATTTCTTGTAAGGTCAACGGTTGATACTTCTCTTTCGGCTTATCGTTCACGTGTATGATCCACCTCATCTTGACAGCTTCGAAGAAGGGCACCTTCTTGCCTGTCTTCGGGTCTACCATATACCCGGTGTTCTTATCTATCAAAGGTCTATTCAAAGCCTCCTCTAGCGTGATATAAATTGCTGGTTTCTTAGTCGAGTCTTTCACTAAGATAGAGTCGGGGTCGAAAACTCTCAAGCCGTAAACCAGCTCTTCGAAGGTTATGTGATTGCCGGTTTGTGGGTTGACGAACATGCGAGCTCTCGGGTCGTATAAGCCTAGCTCGAGCAATTTTTGTGCGGTTATGTACTTCGAAATGGCCAACAAGGCTGTCGGGTATTCTTCGGTGAATACGACTTGATGATTGGAAATGATCCGAACCTCATCGAGAGGACTGATTTTGTTCTGGTCCAAACCGTCTTGGACGGTGAAAGATAACTCTTTGTTGTTGCGTAGGATCCGGCAAATTTTCGGTTCGATTTTGTTTTGTGTAATGGCATCTCCCAGTGGCATTATCATCACATTATCCGGCTCGTCTATAATGACGGTTATTTCCTCTTTTATTTCATCATCGCTAGCTTTGCTGACAGGTTTCAAATTTCTCTTTGTATAAATTAGATCTTCGGGCCTGTCTACAGAATCAACAGGTTTGGGAATAGGTTTCAAATTCTTCTGCGAGATATCTGTTGTGAGGACACTCGTGCTTTCAGAGGAACTTTGTTTTCTAGTTTCAGCGTAGTCTTTAATAGATTTGATCGCAGCAGCTCCAGCAAGCACTGGCAGTACCACAGGTGCCGCTAAGCCTCCCAATACGGCAATCAACCCTTTCTTTGTAGCCTCTTTGAAATCGATAGCTTTCCCAGATTTCTGATCTTTAACCTTACCAGTTTTCGGGTCCAGTAGGCCCTTACCTAGCGCTTGTTCAACCGTTACAGGTTTGTGAGAAGTGACATCGTACACCATACTGTTGGGATCGATTATTTCTCGTTCCACAGCTTCTTTGAACGTCAGCTGTTTGTTGTCATCTGAAGGATCGCTGAAAGTGCTTGTCTTCTCATCGTAAATAGTTTCGAAAGCTTCCGCGATATCAAGTTCCGTAGTCTTCTGTGTCGTGTGCTGAGTCACTTCTGGTACAGCAGACAGTTTACCTTCCTGAAGAGCTTGTTGGATCGTCACTTTCTCACCGGAACTAGGATCCGTGAATATACCAGCGTTCATGTCCACCAAGCCCCTGTTCAAGGCATCCGAAAAGCTCATCTTGATGTCTTTCACTATGGTTTTGTTTTTGGTTTCGTTGACGTCTCTGACGATGCCTTGCAGCCGAGCTTCTTCTATTGACATAATCTGACCAGTTTCGAGATTTTGAACTTCTTTTTTATTCAACAAGGCGTATCCCGATAAAATTTCCATAGTGGTAGTCGTGACGGTGTGAATTGTGTTGATGGTTTCTGTGAGAGTTGTGATTGGAGTTGAGCTTGTAAAGGAGACACTTTGTGGTTCTTTGAGTACCAGCAAACCATTTTCCACCGCTTCAGACACTGGGTACACCTCGCCTGTCTTGGGATCTGTAAAAGTAGCTTTTTCAGCGTCAATCAAGTTGGACTCTAAAGCATTGTCGATACTTATCGATTGAGGACTAGTCGGGAATGGTAGGGTCATAATAAAATTGTCTTCGATAGCAACGCTTAATGGAATGGTTTCGTTCGTGACAGGATTTGTAATCACTTTAGTTTCTGTATTCACTAGCCCTCTTTTCACAGCAATGGGGAAGGTCATGCCAGCAGGAGGCAAATCCATCGGTCCCACAGGCACTGTCTCGTCGAATATCTTGTCTTTCACTGCTTCCTGTAAATCTAAGCTACCTCTATCAGTCTCCACAATCGACTTTTCGTCATCGACCACTCCAGTCTCTAGAGCTCGACCCAAAGTCACTTTGTCTCCAGACTTTTCCGTCAAAGTACTGAGAGGGTCGATAATATCACAGACTATAGCTTCGCTTATGCTCAAATGGGCTCCGGTTTCTGGGTGCACCACCTTATGGCTTTCCGGGTCGATTAGACCCTGTTTGAGCAGTTCGGGAATCGAAAGGCTTCGATTCAAAGGCACCAGTAGTTCGTTCGTACCATCAGGATCCAAAATGCCTCTGCTGATGGCTTCGTTAATCGTCAGCATGTCTCCTCGTTGGGGATCAACGATTTTTCCTTGTTTGCCATCCAGTTGGTGTGCTTCCAGAGCTTCTTGCAGAGTGAGTTTGTCGCCTTCCGCGGAGGTGAAAAGCTCTTTTTTTTCTAGGATTTGGGCCGTTTCCAGATCGATCATACCCGTTTGCAGAGCTTCCTTGGGCTTCACGATTTTTCGCCTCAGCTTCTGTAGCACTACCCGCTTCGCTTCTCTTTCGGGACTCAGAGATTGCGCTCTGCCTATTTTCACTTTGTACGTCGGTTCGATAGTTATTCTTGCTCTGGTCTTATCAGCTTCCGAAAGGGCACTGGTATCGTCTAAGCTAATAGAAGCTGTACTGAGCGTTTTGATTTTGGATGTTTCTGGTTTCTGTGGTACTAGTTCCTCTAGTTGCTGAGGTGTGACCATGCCTCGCGCCAGAGCCTCTTCTGCGCTGTGGTAATGCCCAGTTTGGGGATCTTTGATTTGTAAGACACTGTGTGTTTGTGTTGTCATTGTAGCGTTGCTGTGTGGTACATGATCTGGACTTTGTTCTTGTAGAGCTTCGTAGGTGTTTTGATCGATCAGTCCATGTTTTAGAGCAACTTCTACAGGTATTTGTTGTCCTGTTTTCGAATCGACAACAAACATTGTTTTCACTATATTTATGACAGCTTTTGTAGCGAGCACTGGAGCTCCAACAACTGTAACAATCCCAGCTTTAGCAGCATCTTGCAGAGAAATAAGATTACCGGACTTATCTCTGTAAGTTTCATCGCTCGGATTGATGATGTTGCGTTCAATGGCTTCGATCAAGGGGATGCTTTTACCTGAAACGGGATCCTTTACTTTGACTGAATCAGGCGATACTTTTTCATTTAGGACTGCATTGCCGAGATCTGAGGCTTGGGAAAGTGTAGCCATATTCGATTTCGGATCGTATACAACTCCTGATTCTAGCTGGACTGGTTCGTCGACTTCCATTTTGTCTTCTAACGAAACATATCCCTGCTTTATGGCATCCTGCAACGTGAGCTTCTCACCGTTGATTACATAGTGCCCGGTCGCATCTATCAGTCTCTTGTCGAAAGCTCTTGTAATACTGATTTTGCGTTTTGTATTTGGGTCAAACACAGTCACCGATGTAGAATCGATGAGCTTCAAGGCGATACATTCTTGGAAACTGACCAAACGATCCGTGCCATGGATGATAAACAACCCCGTCACAGGATCGAATAGTTTCCTGTCGATAGCATTTGTCAGCGACCATCCTTCGCTAGGCACCTTCTCAACGTATTTCTTTTCGTTTCTAATAAAATCGTCAGACACTGATGGGTGAGAAATTTTCGATGCGACCGATAAGAGTACTTTTTCGGAACTCTCTTTGTCAGGCACCAGCTTACCTTGACTTATTGCCTGGACGATGGGAATGTTCTCTTTGGTCAAGGGATCTGTGTACGTTTGCCGCTCGTTATTGATCGATCCCAACCTCAGAGCTTCCGTGTACGTAATGACCTCTTGCGGCACATCTTTGCTGGTAACCGTGACGTATCGTTGGACGAGCGTACGCGTGACTTTAGTGGAAACATTCAGATTGAGTAGACTGTTCAGTAAGGCGGCACCTACTGGCGTTATTATGTGCTGTGCGATGGCCTCGTTGAGGTAGACGATTTTGTTGGTGTTCAGGTCAACGATGTTGCCGGTTTTCGGGTCTATGTGACCCCGGAAAACGGCTTCCAGCAAGGTCAGCTCCCGCTGGTTCTCCACGATGCCTATGGGGCGCGTGAGATTATCTAATACTTCTGGTTTCACCTCTCCCGAGCTAACACCCTCCGTGAACGGAACCAACTTACCGCTGGTCGTGTTAACCAAAAGACTCCCGTTCTGGTTTTTGCTGATGTAGCCTTTAGCGTAGGCGGCGTTGAAGCTGATATGGTCAGACTTGTCGGGCGGCTGGAACCCGTCCACGTCGAATATCGACTTCCTTGTCACGGAAATTATGTAGCCCCTGCCGACAGCTTCTTGAACCGTGATTACCTCGTTGGTGACCGAGTTCCTGAACTTGCTGTCGGCCGTTACTATGCCCTCTTTCAGAGCCTCGGCCAAGGTGATGTAGTCGTTCGTCCGGTGGTCTAAAATAGTTTTAGTCGAGTCTAAATCAAGGACGCCGCGATTTGCGGCTTCCAAAAGAGTCAAGTTCGTCTGGTGGAGCGGGGAGAGAATTTTACCGGTATCGTCTATCGCGTTGTCATCGACGACTTCTTTGAGAGATTTGGGTTTGACGATGAGCAATCGTCGCTTGGCTTCGAGGAAGCTCAGTTTATCATGCCCGAGTATGAATTTGCCGAGCTTTGGGTTGATGAGGTTCTTCTCCAAGGCGTGCACGACCGTCACTTTGTGATCGGTCTTGGGGTCGACGATTTCGCGGATATCACCGTCGATGACGTTGAATTTGACCGCGGCGTCGATTTGGTACTTGTTGCCCGAGTTCCTGTCCACGATCCAGCCGGTTTTGTCATCGATCAAGCCTTGGTTTATCGCGTCCGACAGCGGTACGGCGCCCGTTTGCAATTTGACTTCCGTGTGCTGAAGAAGGTAGCCTCTTCTGTACGCCTCCTTGAGGTCGATGGTTTCCCCGTCGTCAAGCGTGTAAGTGCCGTATTTCACATCGACCCTGCCGTCATCTATGGCTTGACTGATGCTTGTCGAATGGTTTACCTTGACGCGTTTCTCCGAAGGGTCCGAGAACCCGTGCTCGGCCTCGTATATTTCCCGCTGGATGGCTTCTAGGAGCGTCAGATCTCGCCCGTCTTCTTCTATCCCGCAGGGGCTTTGCAGCCTTTCCGCTATTTTAGCCTCCATCATGCCTGCCCTCTGCGCTTCGTCTATGGTAGCTTGAGAACCGTCAGAAGAGATGACCACCTTTCCACTTCTCACGTCCAATATCCTCTCGGAGATGGCTTCCCTTATGGTCATTATCTTACCGTTGTAGGGGTTGAGAATTCCGGGACTGTCGATTACGTTCTCAGTGCCGATCCCTTCGTGTACTTTGTGCACCCTCTTGAGGGATTTGATTTCGGTGAATTGTAGGGTGTTCGACCAAGGCTGTGGCTCTTGGATGATGTGGGTGAGGGTGGTATGTTTGTCGGGTGGTCGACCGTTAAGGCTTTTGTCTACTTCGTCGGGGAAGCGGTTGTTGCTGTTCTGATCGTCGGCTATTTTGATGGTGGTGCCGTTTTCTGATCGCGAAGTTTTCGTCGTTTGGACATACCTGATGGAATGAAAGGTGCGTGGTGGTGAATGTAGCAGAGTTCCCCAGTAAATCTACAGAGGTACAAATTCAGGGACACTGTGAGATTTCGACTTTCCACTTTCAAAAAGTTGTGTTGTGAGATGTTACAATGGGGAAGTTTCCAATATTGAGGTTTTTCTCTCACTGTGAAGGTTGTAAAAATTTAATAAACAGGGTGTTTCTTGAGTACGTGTAAACATTTCAGGAGTATGTGGCTGAAATGAGAAGGAGAGTTGTTGTAAACATATGTCTGCAAGATATTCATTAGTGAGATACAGAGTGTTAGAGTTTGATTTTTCTTCCTGTTTTTTTGTGAATATATTCAAGGAAAAACGTGATGTGATACTCGAGTGAAATTTGGTATCTTACTCGAATATCACCATTATTTTGGAATTCATTCACAAAAAACCGTAATAACAATCAAAATTTGACAGTCTGTATCTCAGAAACGAATAACTTGCGGACATATGTTTATACGAACTTTTCTAAGAAGCCACATTCACACAGAGTTCAGATCTGATTCCCTGTGCTTTTTTCCTTGAATTGTTCATTGAATATATTATAACTATATCATATCATCAATGGGATATAATATGTTTTTTAATCCTACTTACTACTTCAATCCTACTATATAATCAAAAACAACGCCAAATTGTCTTCTTCTATAATTTTTTTCATTAGTTTTCCATTCGTTAGCTATTCGTTGGCTATATTCAGACTAGGTTTGAAAAGTACGTCAAAGTTTGCCGCCCCGAAATTTGAAAATTGATTTGTTTTGAAAATAAAAACGACTTGGACTTCATCCATCGCCATTCTGTACCTTATTTCGAACTTATTTTATCGAAATTCATTCGGAGGAAACTTCCCCATTGTTTGAACTGATCTATCCCGCTTTGAACGTGGTAGATGTTCCTTGAACCTAGTTTCATAGGTTGTTCATGTTTGACCTACATTCCTTTAAGCCAGAATCGTACTAATAGACTAATGCCTTCTCAACTTGTAGCTTATTAGTGGAGAATTGACTGAAAATGTAACTGATTTCTACAAGTACTTACTGTTTACTGTAATGAGTGGTGGTAGTGTATGTTGAGGTCAGTTCACTGGCACTGCTCATGTGGAATTCTGATCTGAAAGTCCGGAATGGCTGCGGTTGCATTTTCTCAACCAGTCGCTGAAAAATAATGAATAAAATTATAACACAAATCATTCCAGGTAATTTAAGGATGGATGAAACGATCATGAGACATTTTATATATGAGAGAAATATTCGAAGAACATCTCTGTATCTCTGAAATCAATAATCTATTTTAATTCAAGAATATTATCATTTCATCTTCATGGTTGTCCTATAATAAATTGAGTATAAATTACAGCAATTCAGCATTCATGTATATCTCTAAACGACGCCTCTCAAGTGAACTGAAATTTGATATCAAATTCAATAATGAAATCATCAAATATTCCACAGCCATCAAATTCCTTGGGATATTCCTTGATGAACATTTGTCATGGTACAAACATATTGATCAGGAAGAAAATATCTCCAGTATTCGGGGTACTCTATAGGATCAGACACCAAATCACTTTCAAATACTTAGAATGTATATATTTTTCCTTGGTCTATTCAAATTTACAATACTTGATTTCAGTTTAGGGTACAGCTAGGTTATCAATTATAAAGCCAACCAAAATCCTTCAAAACGAAATTATTGAATGCATATACGAACTAGATAACTTGGAACCAACAAGAAATCTCTATAAACCTAGGCAATTGTCAGAGATTTATTAACTCCATTTACAAATTCGGAATAATAAATTTCATCCATTCATTCAAAGATAATTATAAACAATCAAATCTGAATTTTGAAATCAATACCTAGTCATGAACAAGAACTCATAACCAGACAAAAAGAAATGTTAACTCTCATCAAAATTAATAAATCAGATATGTGTGAAAGATCAATTTTATACAATGGAACAATTCTCTATAATGAAAAACCTGCCAGACTGAAGGAAAAATCAAGTGTTGAGAAATTCAAAGAAGAACTGGAAAAATACGTATGTCTTTGATTCTCTTATATCATCCTAGATCAACTCAAGAACTTATATTCAACAGTCTCTAGAAGAAACAACATTATATATACTATGTATATGATTTAAAAATGATTATCTGATAATCTAATTTTATTATTTTTTTATTTTTAGATGTATAATAAATTGATATTCATCATACAGGACGTGGAAAGAAATTCTGAATTGAATGAATAACTGGACTTCAGGTTACTGATGAGGATCTGATATCCGAAATGAGTTTTACTCGAGTGAATCATATAAAACCTGTTTGTGAGAGATATAATTCCCATATCACTGATACGAATGATTTTTTTTGGGTTCGAAGCTAATCAAGATCAGAGTTCATACAAGTAGGTATACTTCTCCTATACATTCCAATTTTCATTTCGATACTGAACATATAGGTAAGTTATAATATTCTATTCGATTTGAGAGATAATTTCAATTCTCAATTTCAGAGGATTTTGATTTTTCATGATCTCTTTTTGGATATTCAACAGATATAATTCAATGTTCGACGTGGCAAATAGCCAGGAAAGTAGTTGTTTTCTATTGAATAAGTTGAATAAACCGAGAAAGAATTAGTATTTTCATCACATGGAGAATGCGAATTATCAATGTATATCTTTATATATTTGAATCCATATTTTTGTGTTCATAAATATATCTGAGAAAATTCCTTTTCAATCATTCTTTCAGTTGCTTTTTCATATGTTTCTTGTGAAGAATAATAGTTATTTATTATACAAGGGAAAAAAGTAGTAGATTTTAGCTCCAGGTTGTGTTGTCTCCCGACGCGTAGCGGAGGGAGACAACAAACCGTGAGCTAAAATCTAATATTTTTCCCGTGTATAATACACTATTTTTTTCTGTGACAGAAGAAAGGACGAATCAATATTGAGAAGATATTACATTATTTTGATATCTGAAAATTATCGACGTGAAATTTTAAGTTTTTAACAGTAGGGACACCGCGTTGTAGGCATCTTTATCATTCATTTGAAGTAATCAAATATCTGATGTCACTTCGGTCAGTCTAATGTTGTGATTTTATTTCAAGAAATTGCGAATTCAGTGGTTATTTAGGAATATATACGTAACCGCGAAGTCGAATGGAAGATAAAAGGACTTGCAGTTCTTTCTCGGAGACGGTATTATTGACTCATTTTTCGGAACTATAGCACAACAAAAGCCATCAACAGTGTATATATATGTGATATATATCCGGGAAAGAAGTACTCACTTTTTTCCCACGGGAAAAAAGTGATTTATGAAAAGTGACATTTTATAACCTGCCAACAGGGATGAAATGCCAAACTTTTTTCCCGTCACAGAAAAATAGTTATTTATTATACAAGGGAAAAAAGTAGTAGATTTTAGCTCCAGGTTGTATTGTCTCCCGACGCGTAGCGGAGGGAGACAACAAACCGTGAGCTAAAATCTAATATTTTTCCCGTGTATAATACACTATTTTTTTCTGTGACAGAAGAGAGGACGAACCTATATTGAGAAGATATTACATTATTTTGAAATCTGAAAATTATCGACGTGAAATTTTAAGTTTTCAACAGTAGGGACACCGCGTTGTAGGCATCTTTATCATTCATTTGAAGTTATAAAATATCTGATGTCATTTCTGTCAGTCTAATTCTGTGATTTGATTTCAAAAAATTGCGAATTCAGTGATTGTTTAGTAAAATACGTAACCGCGAAGTCGAATGGAAGATAAAAGGACTTGCAGTTCTTTCTCGGAGACGGTATTATTGACTCATTTTTCGGAACTATAGCACAACAAAAGCCATCAACAGTGTATATATATGTGATATATATCCGGGAAATAAGTTCTCACTTTTTTCCCAAAACTGACATTTCATAACCTGCTAACAGGGATGGAATGCCAAACTTTTTTCCCGTCACAGAAAAATAATCTTTTTTCTGTGACGGGAAAAAAGTTTGGCATTTCATCCCTGTTGGCAGGTTATAAAATGTCACTTTTCATAAATCACTTTTTTCCCGTGGGAAAAAAGTGAGTACTTCTTTCCCGGATATATATCACATATATATACACTGTTGATGGCTTTTGTTGTGCTATAGTTCCGAAAAATGAGTCAATAATACCGTCTCCGAGAAAGAACTGCAAGTCCTTTTATCTTCCATTCGACTTCGCGGTTACGTATTTTACTAAACAATCACTGAATTCGCAATTTTTTGAAATCAAATCACAGAATTAGACTGACAGAAATGACATCAGATATTTTATAACTTCAAATGAATGATAAAGATGCCTACAACGCGGTGTCCCTACTGTTGAAAACTTAAAATTTCACGTCGATAATTTTCAGATTTCAAAATAATGTAATATCTTCTCAATATAGGTTCGTCCTCTCTTCTGTCACAGAAAAAAATAGTGTATTATACACGGGAAAAATATTAGATTTTAGCTCACGGTTTGTTGTCTCCCTCCGCTACGCGTCGGGAGACAATACAACCTGGAGCTAAAATCTACTACTTTTTTCCCTTGTATAATAAATAACTATTATTATTATCATTATTTTTGCGTTGAAATCACTTGAAAGTTCTAGTACCGATCATTTTACACTGGTGGATACACGGTGGATCGTTGATGTAATGTGTGAATGTAGAACATGTTGTGATACCTCGTGTGATACTGATATTCAATTTGACGGCATAAACTTGAAATCCGGACCTGGATCTTGCCACGTAAAACTACAGCGAGTATTGATCTTGTCGTGAAGGTTTAAAAAAATAGACAAGAATAGTGGCGTCTAAATCTGTTCGATACAAACTAGATACTCGACAGTCTCTCATTTCTACTGTATGCTTTATCTAAACATATCCAGAAGGTAATTAAACCTTTTGACTAATTTTAACCGAAGAGCCATCTCAATTTCCATCGAGACTGCGTTCATCAGTCGATGATCCATTGTTTTCCTATTTTTAGCTGGGAAAATAAACGAGAAGATCTTTGAATGCACAGCAAAGAACAATCTCTGTAGATTTGTCAAGGAATGGAATAATATACAGGATGTATCTCAATAACACCGAGAAAATTCAAGGGGTGATTGACACTGACACTGAGAAGTGTCAAACTATAAGCAGAGCACAACTTCCAAAGAAAAATATTTTGCATTTTCATGTTGAGAACGGGAGCAGATTCGTTCCCGAAACGTCTGAAGATATGTAAAAATTCGATATTTTTTCAATATATCTATATTTCTTTCCTTCAAACATTTTTTCAAACGAAGTGTTACTGACAAGCTACTGGATTTTTCATTTAGGCTCCCGCTGATAGAAAAATTTGTTAAACGCAGTGACATTTTGGGGCAGATCATCTGATTTGTCGCACTACAAATATATTGAAAAAATACGCATATTTTCATTTTATAGAAACGAGGAGAGAAAATCCCAAAAAATCAAGTAAAATGAATGTACCACCTCCTCGATTAACCTACAGACAGTATCATTATTTTTGTTTCAATGGTGGATTAAGAAGGAATAACGAAAAGGTCCCGAGATGAAGTCCCAATGTACAATATGACTGACTTTTAATCAGAAAAAAAATCCTTGAGTTTTGGCAGTTTCGCCATATGTAATGGTTCCACTCTACACCCTGTGTAAGTTTAGTTCTGCGGACTTTTTCACAGTGTTCTAGCTCTTATTGAAGTCGATGAAATATCACACCTGATATCGAATACCGCATTAAAATCGGTCGTCGAAAAAGAGTCAAGATTTTTGTAAAAAAAAAACGATGTTCGCGATTTCATTACGATTTTTTTAGACTCCTTTTGAATAAATGAAACAAAACAAATAACACATTCTCATTGCTACTTTTTCTGTTCTACAATATGGTGTTATCAGAATTTCAAACCGACGTATCGCGCTTTGAGCAGCCATCACCAACTTCGTATTTTAAAATACGGCCCTGGATTTTTCATCATGGATAAGAGCTTTTAATCTCCTAAAATCAACATTGAATCGCACTTAGTCGAAAAAGGTGTTTGTTTATTTAAAATCCATAATTAAAAATTCAGGGCCGTATTTAAAAAAACAAAGTCGATAATGGCAGCTCAAACACGAAATATCGGTTTGAAAATCTGATAACACCACCTTTTACAACAAAAAGAGTAGCAATTAGAATGTTATTTGTTTTGTAACATCTATTCAAATAGAGTAAATAAAAGTAAAAATGAATCGCGAATATTTGGTTTTTTTTTTTCAAAAAACTTCGGAGTTTATCGGAATTTCTCAAACTTCAAGTGGTGTTTTTAATAAGTAGAAAATTGCGCAACCCTGCCTCCATTTAACCCATTCAAACAGGTCTCTCCATGTAGTGATCGACGGAGTTTCATCTGACTCTCTTATCATAAATGCTGGTGTTCCGCAAGGATCAATTCTAGCACCAACACTATTTCTACTCCATATCAAGGATTTGTTGGAAGCAACTTCATGTCCAGTACACAGCTTCGCGGATGATAGTACCCTCCATACCGCATTCTCTTTCAGGGCTCCAATACCAGCCAGGCAAATCAGAAACGAACGAGGGAGAAATGTTGACAACATGAATATGGACTTGGCAACAATTCTCGAATGAGGATCCAATAGCTTGGTAGATTTCAATGTAAACAAAACACAAGCATGTCTTTTCTCTAGAAAAGCCGAACTGTGCCCAACGTAACCACACCTTTGAAGACATCCATTTTGAAGCTTGGTATTACTATCAGCAATAACCTTTCTTGGGAAAATCACGTGAGATCAATTGCTGAAAGTGCATCACAAAAACTTGGTTTTCTATTCAGGGCCAGGAGCTATTTCACTTTCAGTCAGCTGCTTATGATCTATAAGGCACAGATCCGACCTGTCCTGGAATACTGTTCCCATATTTGGAGTGCAGCACCCACACCCCTGAAACTGTTGTATTCTGTCCAAAAAAGGGCAATTCGTCTCGTGGGTGATGCCTCGCTCACAAACTCACTCACTTCTCTGGAACACTCGTTCATTCAACAAACAGCGAGGCTCTGGAACACATTGCCAAGGAAGATGTTCCCCGAGGCATATAACCTCCAGAAATTTAAGAAGAACACCAATTCCTACCTTATTTCCCTGGTGGGAACCCGAACATAAAGAAAAATCAACTGATCTCGTATCTCTTCTACTTTCCAAGATCACAACGGTGAGGTTCGAGTTTGGGACACCCTGTAGAGCATAGCTAGATTCCGAACCTCACCATTGGGTTCTCTTGAGCCGTAAAGAAACCCAGGATCATTTAAATTATGGCAAAGTTGGGCGAGTTGTTACCGAACAATTGAACAAAATGCCTATTGGAAATTTGGAAAATTTCGAATTTTTCCGGATAAAAGCGACATTTCAAATTTCTGTGACGTTATTTGAAGAAAATCATCAAAATAAATGGTTCTTTATCATGGCCACATTACCTTCCCTACAAGATGGCGTTTTCAAATTTGAAAAACAACGTTTCGTCGTCCAGAAATCACCATCAACTCTCTGAAATGAATATTTTAGACATGCAGTAAAAATTATGAGTTGTTGGTGGTTCCTGGAAGAGGATTTCGAATTTGAAAACAACATGATGAAGTGCCATTCTCTTAGTTTTCTTCCAGACTACAAATCAGCGTTCAAAACTGTTAAATTTCATTGAAATTATCGAATGAGACCCTGCTAAAAATGTTCAGTACTGTCCGTGAAAAGAGATTAATGAATAAAGATAAATCGTCGTTATAACCTTGATCTCGATAGCAATAAAACAACAAACACATTCAGTAGATGGACTATCTGAAATTCCGAAATACACAAAACGAGAAAATAAATATTATTCCTGAAGTGAGAATGTTGACAAAATATAATTTCTGAAGCGAGAATTTCCACAAAATAATAAAGCGATTTCATTTCAATACAGGGTGAAACTCGAACGAAATAAAAATCGATGTTGAAGTTAGAAAGTGAACATTACTTTTTGTACATGAGAATAGTTGTGAAAAAACCTCGGAAAAAACGAATTATATAATATTAAGATTCAAATGACGAACACAATCAGATAATCACCGTATTTAGAATGAACAATTTGAATGGCTTGCTTTTATTTTGTAATCATGACAAATCGCAAACATACATCATCACCCTGATTGTTAGGTTATTTTAATTCCACTTCAAAGAAACATCGATGAAACCCACGCAAAACAAATTTTCCAAGGTGTCGAGATACCTATAACCATAATGTGCTGAATATTGATGGGTATGGTAAAAAAAAAACTAATTATCCTCAATTAATTGGAATTCTCAATTCAATTTTGATGCTGAATATTTTGATTTGGTGAATGGATCAATGAAATTTGTCTCCTATACACACATTCCTATCCATATGTTAATTTCCAAACGTAAATATTTAGATAGGGTAATAAGTTATATTGCATGAAACAAGTTTAGAATTTTCGAGTTTTGAGTATTTCATTCAGAAATATGATGTCATGTCTTCCACAATGAATCACTCTCTGTATGAATGGAACACATTTCTGAATTTAAATGTATATATACTGTACACATAATTATTTTTATATAGAGACTAGCTGACCCGGCAAACGTTGTTTTGCCATAACCATTATTTATAGAAAGAATTTCTCTAGATGAATATTCACCATAAAACTTTTATTATCTTATTTCTACTTCTTTTTAGTTTGGCTATCCATTACAGCGGGATTCTTCATTTTTTTAAACGACTCTTTATTTTTTACTGAGTTTGGCAATCTATAAAAACGTGTTCCATTAGTTTTTGAACCTATTATTTATTACAATCGCTGATACACGGCAGAAGTTATTTTGCCACATAAATTTATTTCTAGAAAATATATTTTTAGTTTAATATTTATCAAAACACTTATTATTTTGTTTTCTACTTCTTTTTAGTTTGGCAATCCATAAAATCGTGTTTCTTTTTCAAACTACTATTTTTATATTCTACTTCTTTTTAGTTCGACAATCTATCTCTTGTTTTTAAAACTATACTATCCATTTTCTACTTCTATTCAGTTTGGCTATCCATAAAAGCGTGTTTCATGGTAGTTTTTCAAACTAATATTTATTAGTAAAGTTTTTTCGCCATATTGGATGCGCCATCTTGAATTTCCCAATTTTTAAGAAATACATCAGTTTTTTCGCCAAATTGGATCCGACATCTTGAATTTCCCAATTTTTAAGAAATACATCATAATCTCCGATCTCCAGATACAGATTTTGAATAGAATCAGATCATAATTATAAAACTCGTCCGCCATATTGGATCCCCCATCTTTAATTCCCTAATTTTGATGAAAGAATCATAATCTACGACCCTAAAATCCCCCAGATACAAATTTTGAATGGATTCGGATCTTGTCCGCCACATTGGATCTTCCATCTTGGATTTCCAGGATACCGATTTTGAATATAATCTGATAATTAAAAAAGTCGTCCGCCATTCTAGATTCGCTATTTCGAATTTTCTAATTTTGACATAGAAATCATAATCTCCGACCTCGAAAACCCCCAGTTACCAATTTTGATAGAATCTGACCATAATTACAAAAGTCGTCTGCCATATTGGATCCACCATCCTGAATTTCAGAATTTTGACGAAAAAATTATAATCTCCGAACCCGAAAACCCCCATCAGATTCCATTTTTGAATAGAATCGGATCATTATTACAAAACTCGTCCACCATATTGGATCCGCCATCTTGAATTTCCAAACTTTGATGGAAGAATCATAATTTCCGACCCCAAAAACCTCAAGATACAAATATTGAATGGAATCTCATCATAATTGAAAAACTCGCTCGCCATATTGGATCCGAGACACCCCAGATAACAATTTTGAATAGAATCGATCCATAATTAAAAAACTCTTATTGAATATACCTATATTCATTGAGTGTTATCCTCTAAATTAATCGGATTAAGTATGTAAATACTGGTTTTCTCAAGTGTTGACATGACATCATATTCAGTTATAACCAAGATTATATTACTATAGTGAGGACGGAATGTAAAAAACTTGAGATTTCTTGTGCAACATTTTGTGGAAACCTTATCGTTTGTGAAGTTTTTCACATTTACTATGGATTTCTATCAAGTAATGGTCAAGTCAATTTAAAAAATAATAATAATAATTGGGGGTTGCCATTTGAAATTTCGGTGGTAGTTTCAGATCTATGATGTAATGTAACAAGTGCCTGGGAAAGTCTGTGGTAAGTCTTGAAATAATTATTGAAACCAACTGCATGGGATTCTTAAACAGTCTTTGAAAATCATTGAAATCCCACTGGATTCTTTGCTAATGACTGAAATCATTTGGAAGTCATTCATATTTCTTTAAAATCTTTGTCAGTCTTGAAATCATAACTGAAACACACGAAATCATTGAATCTCACTGGAATCTTTGCTAGCAACTGAAAGTCACTGAAATCATTTGATAGTTATTGAAATTCCTTGAGAGTCTTCGGAAGTATTTGAAATCTACAGAAATTCTTCGAAAGTGATTGAACGAACTTCAATAAAAGTCTCTCATTTTATAATGAATGAAATTGAATGGAAATATGGACATTTCCACGATCGATAACATTGAGGCAAAAAAGAAATATACACGTGTCATCGAGACACTAGAAATACTTTTCAACCTGTGCCCTTACCGGCCCTTACCCACGTTATTTGTTGAAAATCATATTAATCTCCCATGTTCGATATCCAATTGTACAATAACCGTAATAAAATCCGTATCTGTAAAACTAGAACATGCAGATAGGAGAAAAAGAACTCAATTTTTGATACCATCATTTGAACGATTGAATTTTTTCGTAAACATAACAATAATTAACAATGAGTTGAAAGATTTTTGGGATATTGGAATGGAAGTCACTGAAATTTTTTTATTCATTCAAGATCACTAGAATTCTTTGAAAGTCATTGAATTCATTGGAAGTGCCTGGGAAGTCTGTGGTAAGTCTTCGGAACTAACCCTGATTGTTCAATCATTGAAATTCTTCAAGTCTTGGAATAATTATTATTGAAACCCACTGGGATTCTTAAACAGTCTTTGAAAAGCATAGAAACCCATTGGATTCTATGCTAGTGACTGAAAGACACTAAAATCATTTTAAAGTCATTGAAATTCTTCAAGTCTTGGAATAATTATTATTGAAACCCACTGGGATTCTTAAACAGTCTTTGAAAAGCATAGAAACCCATTGGATTCTATGCTAGTGACTGAAAGACACTAAAATCATTTTAAAGTCATTGAAATTCTTTCAAGAGTCTTCGGAAGTATTTGAAATCTACAGAAATCCTTTGGATAATGAATGAAACTGAATGGACATATTGACATTTCAACGATACTGATACCGATACTTTTTTATTCATTCGAGATCACTAGAATTCTTCGAAAGTCATTGAATACATTGGAAGTTTCTGGGAAGTATGTGGTAAGTCTTCGGAACTATAACATTGTTTGTTCGACAGTCATTGAAATTCTTCAAGAATCTTTGTGTGTCTTGAAATAATCATTGAAACCAACTGCATGAGGTTCTTGAACAGTCTTTGGAAATCATTAAAACATACTGGATTCTTAACTAGTGATTGAAATCATTTGGAAGTCATTCATAGTTTTTAAGAATCTTTGTAATTTGAAATCTACAGAAATTCTTCGGAAGTGATTGAACCTCAATAAAAGTCTCTCAATTTAAAATGAAAGAAATTGAATGGAAATATTGACATTTCAACGACTGATAACATTGAGGCAAAAATGAAATATCACCGTGTCATCGAGACACTAGAAATACTTTTCAAACTGGTGCTCTTACCCAAGGAATATGTCTGAATTCATGTTGAAAATCATATTCATCTCCCATGTTCGATCTCCAATGGTACAATAACCGTAATAACATTCTTATCTATAAAACTAGATTAAGCAGATAGGAAAATAGTTTTCAATTTTTGATACCATCATTCATAAGATTGCATTTTTTCGTAAACATAACAATGAGTAACAATTAGTTAGAGGATTTTTGGGAAAAAAATCCATAATATTGAAATGGAAGTCATTGAATTCATTGGAAGTGCCTGGGAAGTCTGTGGTAAGCGGTGGTAAGTCGTCGGAACTAACCTTGATTGTTCAGCGGTCATTGAAATTCTTCAACAATCTTTGTAAGTCTTAAACTAATTATTGAAACCCACTGGGATTCTTAAACAGTCTTTGAAAATCATTGATACCCACTGGATTTTTTGCTAGTGACTGAAAGTCACTGACGAGGTCATTGAAATCATTTGAAAGTCGTTGAAATTCTTTCAAGAGTCTTCGGAAGTATTTGAAATCTACAGAAATTCTTCGGAAGTGATTGAACCTCAATGAAAGTCTCTCAATTTAAAATGAAAGAAATTGAATGGAAATATTGACATTTCAACGACTGATAACATTGAGGCAAAAATGAAATATCACCGTGTCACCGAGACACTAGAAATACTTTTCAAGCTGGTGCTCTTACCCAAGGAATATGTCCCAATTCATGTTGAAAATCATACTCATCTCCCATGTTCGATCTCCAATGGTACAATAACCGTAATAACATTCTTATCTATAAAACTAGAACAAGCAGATAGGAGGAAAAGAACTCAATTTTTGATACCATCATTCATAAGATTGCATTTTTTCGTAAACATAACAATGAGTAACAATAATTTATAAGATTTTTGGGAAAAAATCCATAATATTGGAATGGAAGTCATTGAATTCATTGGTAGTGCCTGGGAAGTCTGTGGTAGGCGGTGGTAAGTCGTCAGAACTAACCTCTTGATTGTTCAGCAGTCATTGAAATTCTTCAAGAATCTTTGTGAATCTTGAAATAATTATTGGATTCTTTGCTAGTGACTGAAGGTCATTGAAATCATTTGAAAGTCGTTGAAATTCTTTCAAGAGTCTTCGGAAGTATTTGAAATCTACAGAAATTCTTCGGAAGTGATTGAACCTCAATGAAAGTCTCTCAATTTAAAATGAAAGAAATTGAATGGAAATATTGACATTTCAACGACTGATAACATTGAGGCAAAAATGAAATATCACCGTGTTATCGAGACACTAGAAATACTTTTTCAAACTGGTGCCCTTACCCAAGGAATATGTAACAATTCATGTTGAAAATCATATTCATCTCCCATGTTCGATCTCCAAAGGTACAATAACCGTAATAACATATAAAACTAGAACAAGCAGATAGGAGAAAAAGAACTCAATTTTTGATACCATCATTCATAAGATTGCATTTTTTTGTAAACATGACAATGAGTAACAATAAGTTATAAGATTTTTGGTAAAAAAATCCATAATATTGGAATGGAAGTCATTGAATTCATTGGAAGTGCCTGGGAAGTCTGTGGTAAGCGGTGGTAAGTCGTCGGAACTAACCTTGATTGTTCAGCAGTCATTGAAATTCTTCAAGAATCTTTGTAAGTCTTGAAATAATTATTGAAACCCACTGGGATTCTTAAACAGTCTTTGAAAATCATTGATACCCACTGGATTCTTTGCTAGTGACTGAAAGTCACTGACGAGGTCATTGAAATCATTTGAAAGTCGTTGAAATTCTTTCAAGAGTCTTCAGAAGTATTTGAAATCTACAGAAATTCTTCGGAAGTGATTGAACGAACCTCAATAAAAGTCTCTCAATTTAAAATGAAAGGAATTGAATGGAAATATTGACATTTCAACGACTGATAACATTGAGGCAAAAATGAAATATCACCGTGTTATCGAGACACTAGAAATACTTTTCAAGCTGGTGCTCTTACCCAAGGAATATGTCCCAATTCATGTTGAAAATCATACTCATCTCCCATGTTCGATATCCAATTGTACAATAACCGTAATAAAATCCTTATCTATAAAACTAGAACAAGCAGATAGGAGAAAAAGGCCGGTACAAAACCCGTTTCAGTCTTATCGTTAAAACAGTTCACAAGTCACACACTAAAACAACCGCAACTTACGGACCATACGGCCGACAAAAAAAAACAATAAATGTCAAACGTCAATTGCCGCGACGTGTTTTGTGGAAAGCGATGGAGAAAAATCAGAGAAAACGGTTATATCGCGGCCGACGGTCGATCGAATACTGAATACTGATCTAACGATCTCGCGTCGCGTTTCATGTCTCGATCGACGACCGCAAATCGCGCAGCGCGGCACAGCGTCGCGACGCCGGTCGAGAATGGGGATTTTCCGGCCTTGGCAGTGTCTAGAGGGCCGCGGACGTTTGTCAATTGTCGGTTATTTTTGGTCGGCACGGGCAGATGCGGAACAGCGGGATGTTGACGAGCCGTTTACAGGGTGAGACAAGTTCTAGGCTTACCAGTTAGCCCGAGAGCCGGCTGCTAATTTCCATCGTCATCTGATAACGAAATGATATAACAGAGTGACCTATTCGAAAGCGAGCCAACCTCATGAATATACAGGGTGTTTATTAAGTATGTAGCCAAACTTCAAAGGGTAATTATTTGGGTGATTCTAAGATGGAAAGTTCATGTAAACATAGTTCTAGAAATGATTTCATGATACAGGGTAACAAAGTTTCGATATAAAATCGTTTTTTTTATCAATTACTCAGAATTCTGTTTTTCAATTCTAATGAAACTTGATGATTTTTTTAACAGTATCAAGAAGCTTCTTTTGGTGTAATTACATTCGAGGTAATGATTCTAGTGGAGTTGCAGAGGGTTACCATCCCGATATGTGGTAAATAAGGCAACTACGCCAAGTTCGATATTTTTATCAGATTAAACAATCAAAAATACAACTTTCTTGTCCTTTATTATGTTTTTGTATATCACTTAGTTACTGAGGAAACAATGAAAAATTGATTTGTCTCCAAATTCGAATATAGGTGCCCTCAAAATCACCCATTGAAACTACCCAATAATCTCAGAGTATCATTCTGAAATTTTGAGACTTTTCCAGTCACCAATCAGACTAAATTTTGCCATCATGAAAGCTTATACAGGGTAATAATGAAAAACAACAATCAATACTTCCAACTCCGACTCCCTATATCTTGAAAATGCAACATTTTGGGACCTATGTTTATATGAACTTTTTGTCTTTGTATAACCCAAATAATCGCCCCTTGAAGTTTGGCCACATACTTAAATAACACCCTGTATAAAGCGATTTCACGTTTTTTTTCTAATATAGAGAGTGAAAGGTGTATTTTTCAGCTGAGCAGCATTTTTCAACCAAAACCTACAAAAATCCAGAATCCATAAGAGCGATTTTTTTAGAAAAAAAAAATCCACGTACGCCACCAGAATCAGCGCCCTCGGAAATGGATATGTACCGAGTTTGATTGAAAATATGCAATATTAACAAATCTACAGCGTGTTTCATTTCGAACGGCACCACCTCTATATCTCAGTTGTTAGTCGTGCGATCTCACCAAATTGTGAGCGATATTCCAATGACCATCAGATGTGATAACGAAATGATATATGTCCCAAAGGGATATAAAAACATTGTGGTTCATCGAACGACACCTGTGAAAATCACTTTCCTGAGCAAAATGATAAAAATAAGACTTTCCTGTGCACTCGATTTCACGATTTGATAACGAAATAAGAATGATGCCATCCGATACCAATTTAATAGTAGATCTCAAAAACCTACCTGTGCCACGCCTCAGTCTGAGCCAAATCCACGACAGAGATGTATAGAAATTTAACTGGTGCGCTTGCTCCCTATTGAAGGTCGTTTGCAAGTTTCTCGATAGCGCCTACTCTGATAAACCTTTGATAAACATACTTGCCGTGGGTAAGTCATGGGTAAGTCTCGCTAAGCTCATCCCGGTTACAATCCATATTTACAGGAAACATATTACCGACCGATAAATATTTGGATACGTTTATGATTTGGATCAGAGCAGTGAACTGATTCCTGATCAAAGGATCGAAACGTCAATATGTCAAAAATATTCTTGAGCTGAAAAAATGGTTATTTCTGAGATTGGGGTCAAGTGTTCGTTAGGGACGTGTTCCGTAGTTTGTAAATTTTGTGTATAATACCTAATCCACCATAGAAAAAAGAAAATCTCTGTTCTACAACAGTATTAATTCAGTGATTTGAAATATTAGCGTGAACTGGTGTGAATAAATTCTAAGGTGAGTACCATATCTGCTTATTATGATTTTCGATATTGGTCTAAAAAAAAATTTGTTGTTGTTTTCAATAGTTGATACATTCTTTGTTCTGCTTCTTCAAAAAGGAAATTTATCAGATTTCATGCTTTAAATAGGTTCATGTCATGAAAGAGGCAGAAAGAAGTGAAGCTTATTAAAATCGGCTACAAAAAAGATTTCTTTCGTCTTTCGTCATGAGATAACGAGCTAAAACAAAAAGCAAATGGTAGGGAATAACCAAACGTGCCGCGATTCAAACTGATATAAGTTAGTGACAAAGCGTCAATATTTTCGTGAATATTTTGCCCTCGTCGAAAGATGATATCCGATGGACCACTCTGAAACTCATGTGGTGCCCATACCACGAGTATTCTAATCCACATGTTGAGTTTTACACTGTCCATCAGATATTATCTTTAGAGGGAAGCGAAATATTCTGGAAAGTATTGACGCTCTGCCACTAACTTGGATCAGTTTGAATCGCTGGCACGTTCGGATATTCGCAATGGCGATATCTTTCCCTTTTATTTGCTTCTTGTTTCAACTCGTTATCACATGACGGAAATATGTCCGGAATTATAGGAGCCAATTTCAGATTAAGTGGTGGCACAGGTGATTTTTGAAATCTACCATTCAATTGGTATCGGATGGCATAATTCTCATCTCGTTATCAAATCGCGGAATTGAGTGCAGATAACCGCACAGGAAAGTGCCATTTTTTCAATCATCCTGCTGTTTTCACATGCCTTCGGAACATTCAACATTACGTACAATATGCGTTTTTTTCCGAAAACCTTTGGAGGTAGGTATGTGGAATTTTTCAAAATTCAAAACGACATTTTGTTAGGCACAAAATTGCTCAACTATGCCTCCGTTTAACCGGCGATCTCGCATCCCTTTCACTTTACGAGATCCTTATAATGAGGCTCGAATTTAAGACACCCTGTACAGTATGAATTTTGAAAATTGTTCGAATTCGTCATCACCTGAATCAGAAATATTTCTGGAAAATCTCCCTGCTCTATTGTTGACAGTTCATCTACTATACATGGTATCACGAAAGGTATGTCACAAAAGGAAGAAACTTTCAATTCAATTATCTGTACTCAAACAACACAAGAACTAGAAAATAATGAAATTATTCACAGTAAATGTAAGACCCTTCATGTGAAAAAAATTACCAAGCTTCATCGACGAAAAAATCCATGTTTTCCTGAGAACTATTCTTCCTTACTTAAAGTAACAGAACTTTCATGACACCCTGTATACTAGTATACTATTGTATGACAATGCTGCAACACTGAATGTTGACAACGATTACGTCAACTACGAGAAATGAGAAATCCTTCATAATAGACTAACTGACTGAACGAGTTCTGAATGAATAATATGAACGATTGGATGGCAGGTGATTTCTCTCTTATCTCCGCTAGAATGTTTGCGTTCAAATTATGATAAACCACAAACCTTATAATAACGACTATAAATAAACGTGACTATTGCGAACATAATTGGAGTAGCCTTAATTTAACCATTATTTCTAAACAACACTCAATGCACTATATGCGAAAGAGGGAAAATAGTTGTAGATTGTTTTATTAGGATCAAAAGTGACACTTTGTTTGATGAGCGAATTTTGCATTTGCGAGGTGGATCGTCTAGTGAAGCCGAGCGAAAGCAAAATTCGCGAGTCAAACAAAGTCACTTTTGATCCGAATGAAACATGCTATTTTTTCTGCGACCGAAAGAATTAATTGAAATATAAATGTGAAGTAACCACCAATGTGACTTACTTGACAGATCATTATAATACCTTTATTATAATAATATAGGTAAGTAGATAGAAGCAAGACCTCAGACTAATTTACATTAGAATATTGTTGGACGATGACTTTACTTTGATACAATTTGTGTTGAACTGCATCATCAGATACAACAGGCACCAATTCAATACTATACTAGAAACGAGGATGCCGTGCCATATGTATGAAATGTAACAAATAATCCGTGTGGTGAGAATATTCTACCTGCATTTACGGATCAGGTTTATTCAATTTTCGAGGATGTTCGAATTGTATTTTCGATATAAATACAACCACAGTGTGACCCATTCGTGTATTGTATAGAATCGATAAATTCATTTGGACCAGCTGTCACTGGTGTCAGCCCTAATAGCAAATACCTCGCCATAGAAAAATAAGTGGAAAATGTCGATTATTTATTTCTCTACATATTCCACTGTGTTTGGCTCGGTAATAAAATGAAGATAAACAATATCGTTATGCAAGAAAAAAAATATTGCTGGTCGTGATTATTGATTGATTGATTGATTGTCTTTATTATTATGATGTTTTTAATGTTTTGATTTGTTCAATGTTTCTAATATTTTCAATATTTTTAATATTTTTAACATTCTTAATATTTTACTTTGTAATACCTATACAATGACTTTGTCGATAAGAACTATTTCTTCTGACAATAAAGCATATTTGATGATGATGATTACCGCAAGAAACATAGTTGTTTATAATAGGGATCAATTATGAAGTTATAATAGTAGAATAGAAGTAAAATAAAAAAAAATGCAAATAATCATGCAATATCAACCTTGTCTTTTATAAGTAGGTATTCAAATAAGAAATAGAATCATCAAAGTCTCTGAAAGTGTTGCCTAGCAACATACCTATGTTTGTGTCAGTAATAGAAACGTCAATTCAAGAGCTAATTTTTGAATTAAAATGGACTACTTTTGTGTCGGTTGCAGAAAAATAACCTTCATGCACTTCAGAGAATAAAAGGATCCTTTCAATCCCTCATTTGGGGGACTAAAGAAACATTTTCGATCCATCAGGGATTGAAAGTGAACAATGGCATTTTTTCTCGAATGCCATAACAACGCTTTCCAGGCATATCACTTTTCAATGTCAACAAGAAAATTATAACCACCTATCAATCAGTAAAGTTGACATTTTGAGACTAGAGTACCGTGAGGAATACGAGAGTATTGTCTTTCACTCCGAACAGTCTGTTGCATGATCGAAGGTCTTTCATCATTTCATTTATAGTTTCTCCACCCCTGAAGTACATAAAATAGTACATAAACCACGGGACTAAAGTTCTATTTGAAAAGTGACTCTTTAAACCTTTAGTCCGTGTGCTTATAATCTACTATTATATTCTGGGTTAAATCACCTGATTTGTCCTTAGTTCACATATCACATAATATATAATTATGGGAATGATACATATGTTTTTGCGAGTATTTTTGTTTATAGAAAGGAGGAAAAATTTAAAAAAAAATCAGAGAAATAAATATTCCACCTCCACGATTAACCTACAGACAGTATTTTAATTTTCTCTTCATTGTGAGTAGTTACAAAAAAATGAAAGAAAGTTTTTCAAGCTTTTGATTTCTGCTTGCCAACAAAAAATGTACATAATATATTATTCCACTTGCTCTGGGGGTTGTCTTAACAGGTCTTTGACATAAAAATATGTTCAGCATAGGTGTTCCTTTCAGATTGACCTTCAATAATTCAAAAGATGAAGTGTTGAATTTTCAGCTCTTGCTGTGTGAAAGTTATTGTTTATTGGTTATGGAAGTAAAAATATCTACAAACTGAAACTCAACCTTATTAAGGCCACATGAAACTTTAAACTCATATAACATGAATACTTTCAATGATAATAGGAACACCTTGTACTCATTGCAAAATATCACAATTTGTAATGTGATAATGATGCAGTAGTGCAGGCATTTTTTCAAAGGGAATACATTATATCTCATTCGTTTTGCATAAAGTTTATAAGCAATAAACTAACACAGTTGCCCACGCAAATATCCATAAATGGGGGCTAGATTGTTCGTTTGTTACCAAGGCCTACGTGAAATAAAACACTTCAGAGCGTCGACTTCCTACGATTTCCAACCGAGTTTAGTTGTCACTTGTTGTGGAATATGATATATTGTAGTTTGCCATGACAGGAAAATATCTGCAAAACTGGGAATTTGAAGGGGACGAAAGCGTTGAAGGAACTACATAATTTCGTCGCCCTAATTTGAAGAAAAAATTCGAGAATGAACAGTTCCATGTGATCAACCGATTCGAAAATTTGAAAAACTTAAGTTAGCGGTGGTTACTAGTGAAATAATTTTTGACTTCTACGTTGTTTTTGTCCCATTATTTTGACAATGTGTTTCTCCTTGCACAATATTCTGCTAGAAAATTCAAGATTGCAACTTGAAACAAGGCATTTTCATGGATTTCAGGTAGGGGTCGCCAAAACAAGAATTCTTGTCTTGATAATACAACAACTCCTTGTCTTGTCATGAGAAAAAGTCAAGAAATTTCGAAAAATCTTGTCATGACGTTTTTCTTGACATATCATTTCTTGTCTTGACTCAAGACATTTCAAGATCTTGAAATTTCTTGATTGACCGGTGACACCGTACATTTTTTTTATGTTCTGGTTCTCACGAAAAGGAATATCCTGTAATGTTCAGAGAACATCGAGAGAACCAAGGATAATAAGGTAGGAATTGGTGTTCTTCTTGAATTTCTGGAGGTTATATGCCTCGGGAAAAAACCTACCTTGGCAATGTGTTCCAGAGCCTCGTTGTTCGTTGAAAGAACGAGTCTTTGGAAAGAGATGTTCTGCAGGTCTCCAAAGTGACAACGAAGGGGTGCGAAGCCTCAAATCGACGGGTTAATCTCGCGGGGACTGCCAAGGGAAGGAAAATTTTTGATATAGAGCTAGATCGCCAACTTTTCTACGGTGTTCCAGAGAAGTGAGTGAGTTTGTGAGCGAGGCATCAGCCACGAGAAGAATTGCCTTTTTTTGGACAGAATCCAACAGTTTCAGGGTATGTTTGGGTGCTGCACTCCAAACATGGAAACAGTATTCCAGGGCAGGTCGGATCTGTGTCTTATAGATCATAAGCAGCCGACTGGAAGTGGAATAGCTCCTGGCCCGAAACAGAAAACCAAGTTTTTGGGATGCACTTTTAGCAATTGACCTCACGTGGTTTTCCCAAGAAAGGTTATTGCTGATAGTAATACCAAGCATCGAAATGGATGTCTTCAAAGGCTTTTCTAGAAAAAAGGCATGGTTGCCAAGTTGTCAACATTTCTCCCTCGTTCGTTTCTGATTTGCCGGGCTAGTATCGGAGCCCTAGCAGAAAATAACATAGCTGGGGAGGCAAGCCATAAGATGGAAGCTTGAATATTATGAGTCTATGTGATTAACTAATGATCAGTAATGATAGGTGATTATAATAATGTATAAGTGTTATATTTTTTCTAGTAGATCATGAATGTTTCAGCAGATTAGTAGTAGATCAATATGGAAATCAGTAGATCTACTGAAAATTCAGTAAAACTGGCAACCTTGTCGCGTGCTAACACTGCAATCTATTGGGTCCCCGATCTATATTTTTGTTTTCTGACAACATCAAACGACGTCGCGCACTTGCAATGATGCCAGTTTGTGAATTGGTGGTAAAAAGTACATTATATTGAAATTATCTCTTGATCATCATGAGTGACAAACGCACGTTTATGCGTTTTCATTCTTAGTCAAGGAATCTTGGTATTGACTTAAAATTTTTTGTCTAATCTTTTACTTCTTGTCTTGAGATCAAGACAAGATCAAGACAAGAGCTTGAAATTTTCAAGAAGATTTTGAAAGATTAATATCAGTCAATTAAACCATAATCGCAAATTTAATACCACGCATACTTTTACTATTCCTGGATATAACTGAGGCTCTCGAATTATTAGAAGAAACTCGAGGTGTATAATTTTTCGTGCCTTGACCAGTTTTTAGTTCGATTCGATTTTTTTTAAATACCATTACAGGAAGCTGTTACTCATAATTCACAAAACAAATTCCAACAATCAAGTCCGTCTACCAGCTATAATAATTTGAATGAATATGAACTTCGACGAATTATTATAAATTGTTCTTCAAATCCAATGCTAATGGTCGGTTTGACCTTGACCAATTTATTTCTCTCATCGCAGAGAGTTGTTGTTTATTAATGAGCTCTTATGGTGTAGACATTTTCTCAATTCGAGATATTACCTCACTTAACCTCCTAACAGGTGACATAAGTTTTAAAAATATATATCACTCTGCTATATTTAAAAATAATGTGATCATTCAATAGTCTAGTCAATTGTACTGGGAATTAGAAAATAGGATGGACAATGGACATTTTCCAACACTTTAAATGATGAAAATAAACGTCTGTTTATTTGAGCCATTAAGGGGAGTGAATAGAAATAAAAAAGGAATGCGTTCGCAATTGAGCAGCAAATCTAATATACCTACCTCTGTAAAGTTGTAGTAGAGATTTGGAGATTATGGTTGAATAATCAAAAAAATATACCCAAAATAAGAATAACAAATAATTATCCAGAAAAGCATCATCAACATGTTGAGAAACTGCTGGATGACGTATTAGGTTATCTTTCTTCCATGAAAAAAATCATTTGAAAAATATAGAACACCGTTTCATTAGTTCTTCTATAGTTATCATACATGGGATATTGTTTGTACAAGAGATCATAATTATTCAATATTTATTGTTCAATAATCAGAAAATCAGTGCAATTGAATATCTTCAACATGCTTTTCATCAACAAAAGTAAGCCATCAAACAGGACCGCCACTTGACTGAATCAGGTTATGATATTTGTAACTGACTTTTCTCTATAGATTTACAAAATAGTCTGCTTCAGATTCATAATATTAAATCACTCACTTAAACACCGAAAACTTATCACACAACAGCCGGAAAATCATTGATAACAACAAAAACAACAAATATCATTTTTGTACAACTGTCCAAAAAACTTGACATTTCTGCATCACTATTGATGCGTGAATGTTTACTTTTTTTACTGCCGAATTAATTCAGAAAATAAACATACAATATTACTTGATGAAGGATTCATTTTTAACAGAGTAAATTATTATTGATTGATCATTCATCATAAAGAGTTTCAATTATTGGAATTATAATTGATAGTAAAGTTTGAACAATTACTTCCAACATAAATTCCCGAGAATGTTCCATGTTGCTGAAGGATCAGAATCGTTAGTTATTACTTGCAGGGTTGATTCCACAATTTCATCAGATATTTTAATTTATTTGGAAAAATATTTTGTTACAAATTTAATGAATCCGCATTCACATTCACAGTTGTACAAAAAAATGTTGTTTGTATAAAATTCGTGTGTATGTATGGCGGAGCTGAGCGGCGTCTATTTTCGTTTAAACCAAGGCCTACTAGATGACATTCAGAGGCTGAAAACCCACAATCTCTATTAGCGATTAAAAAAAAACACGTACACCACTGGAATCGGCGTCCTATGAAATAGAGCTGTACAAAGTTTCATGGAAAAATATTCAACATTAAGGAATCTACAGCATGTCTCATTTCAAACGCGAATTGGGATGCACATTCTGTTGGACAGTGCAGTGCTCTTTTATTGAAATATATAGGGGTCGATTTTTATGAAATCATGATTGATTTTTGCAAGAAAACTAACTTCATATTATGCTCATGCAAAATATTACCACATTCCACATTAACAGAATTGGCTCCATATTTTTTCATTTTCAGCTGCGAAAAATTGTGAATTCAAATTAACTGCAAATTTTGGAACGTTCAATAACTCCGGTAGGTAGAAAATCGTGATTCGAAAGAAATAACAAGAAATTCTATTTCATGTTGAGCTCATTATTTCCCAGTAAATAATTATTACGTTCGCAAAAATTGTTGCTCAGGTGTGCCTGTTTTTTTTTTAAACCCTTCTTAGGAATCATATGAAAATTTACACTTATGGTAAGAAAAATCATATGACTTTATAAAATAATGCCCCCTTTTTAATTTCATTAAAAACGCACGGCATTGTCCAAAACGATGTAATATGTCTCTCAAAAACAGAACATTTTGATGGCAGCAGGGTATAACATGAAGTTATAGTCATGTTGTAGCCATCTAGAGGCAAAGCTCTAAAGTAGGATACAGAGACCGCGATACACACTGTATGGCGTTGCCATCTTTAGTCGCACGTACTTGTAGTACCACTCTGTAGCGTATAGTAGTAGGGAGTCAATACGTGTGACTATAGAGGGCAGCGCCATACAGTGTGTGTCGCGATCTCTGTATTCTACCTTAGAGCTTTGCCACTAGATGGCTACAATATGACTATGACTCCATGTTATACCCTGCATCTTCGAAATGGGTGATATACCCGAAGCGTAGAGTTGTCCCAGTTGTCAGCAGACCGAGAGCGGCTGATGAGACCTGGTGGGTCGAAACAGTACTGTCTCGCTCCTACTGACAATTGGGGCAACTCTGTTCATCCCAGATCTCTCTTTGTTATGAGATCCACCATATTGATGGTCATTCATGCCGGTCCCAATTTGGTAAAAATCGCAGGACTATAAGTAGCGTCAACTAGTGAGACTGAAAAGATTCGTCCCCATTAGTGAAATCCGTCAGTCCCTGGAACGCCTACTCATTTCACGTATTGCCGTCAAACAGCGTAACTTCCATTTTCAGCCGTTACTCTGTTTGCCGGAAGGTTGAGGAAGGAAAATATCCTTTCTGTATAAGCATAAAAGAGAAGACTACTTTTCTTACAAAATCCAACCAAACTTGGCCTAAACGAACTTTTTTCGTACAATGTATAATTTTTGGAAAATTACTTGAGAGAACGAGAGAGACTACTGTTTCTAAACAACCTAACCTGACTAGGCTTGAATGAACCTTATTTCCGTCGTTGAAGGGAATGCCTGAAACTATTAGGCAAACGGTGTACGAAATTTAGAGTCACGCTGTTTGCCAGCAATACGTGAAAAGACTAGTTCACTGTTTGACGTCGACATAAACAGGGTGAGTGGAAATGTGTACATTGAAAAATAAGTATATTTTGATGAATGAACTAATGGCCCAAAATGTATATTAAGCGAGATATCCTCCCAATGTTGATAAAATATAAATAATTTTCCCGCATAACTTCTAAACTCTGAAAGTAACCAGATTGGAATTTTCGGCATTAATTTATGTTGGTAAAATGCATTCTTCTGAAGGGTGGGTCATAATTTTTTGAAGAGAACTTTTTTCCTCATATCTTTTTTGGTGAAGAAATAGATACATTTGATAGAGTGAATAAAATTACACAAAAAAGTACCCCTATCAAAATACACAGATTGTAACCATTTTCGAGATATTTGAGATTTTGTAGTCACACGATATCAGCAGATTAATTCATCGATAACAATATTTTAGGAGGCCATGATATATTTTGTTCATAAATTTGACGTTTATGACATGAACATTGTTACTTTTTATTTTCTTGTTTCGTTTTTTTTGCTTAGTAATATTATTACTGCGATTTCCAACAGGGATTTTGAGAAATTTCAGGTTATTCGTTATGCCGAGTTGTTTCCCACTCGACGAGTTTCAAATTCTAGAACAATTTTGACGATTGTGCAAAGATTTTGTGGATTTTATAACGAAGAATAGAGGTCCGGCTAAGAAGTTCGATGCCTTCTGAAATATTAGCACTGATGAATTTATGTGAATGTCACTATACAAAAACTCAAATTACTGGAAGACGGTTACACATTTTGAATTTTGATAAGAGTGCCGTTTTTATGTAACTTTCTTCGCTCTATCAAACGTTTCGCTTTTTTCGCCAAAAATAATACAAGAAAAAATGTTGTCTTTCAAAAATCATGACCCACCTTCTAACAGCACCCTTTATAACAGTATAAGAAATGTATAATTGTTTAAGAAAATAGTTATTTGTTTTACTAGGCAGAAAAGTAGTAGATTGACTGCCGCGTCTGATAGGCAGTCAATCTACATTTGCTGCCGTGTGAAACACAGACTTTTTTCTCCAAATGATATAAAACCAATTTTGAGTAATTTTTTTATTGAAAACTCCATCATTTTGTGTTCACCCAATGTCAGTGTCAATTTTGATTACTGATTTCATTAGAATTTCTTGGAACGTTGCATGGCAACAAACTTTTTCTGCCTAGGCAGTAAAAGTACACCTTTTCTGTCTGTTAAGCGGCAGGAAAAAGCCACTATCCCTACCGCTTGGAGAAAAATGTATTTTATCAACATACATTCATTCAGAAAAGTTCAATCTGGTGGCGTTTACCGTTTAGAAGTTATGCAGGAAAATTATTTCAATTTTATCGACTTCGTAAGGATATATCTACCTTTTTGCTTTTGGGTGTATGATAAATTGACATTCATCATACAGGGCGTGGAAATGAATTCTGAATTGAGACTCTATCACGAATCTGCGATTAGAGGTCTATAAAAATCACAAGTTTCCATCGTTCAAGTTTGAACCCCCTGATTGGGTATGAAAGTGTTGAAAAGGAATATTCTCAGATAAATTATGAACATACAAAAATGGATATATATTTATATAAACTAATACATTGAGAATTCGCATTCTCTATGTGATGAGAATATTTACTCTTTTTCAGTTAATTCAATAGAAAACAACTACTTTCCTGGCTATATGCCACGACGAACATTGAATTATATCTATTGAACACACACGATAAGAGTTTGAAAATAAAATATAAAAATTTCTGAAATTGAGAATTTGCATTCTCCTTCAGACAAAAATATGTATATACACACATCATTCTGAATATTCAACAGAAAACAACTACTTTCCTGGCTATTTGCCACGTCGAACATTGAATTATATCTGATGAACATTCAAAAGGGGAACATGAAAAATAAAGAATAAAATCCTCCGAAATTGAGAATTGACATTCTTCTTCAAATCGGATGAATAATTATGATGAATAATGATCTAGAAATATGACTTACCAATATATTCAGCATTGAAATGAAAATTGGAATGTATAGGAGAAGTATACTGGCATGAACTCTGATCTTGATGAGCTTGAAAACGTCCAAAAATAATCATTCATATCAGTGATATGGGAAATATTATCTCTCACACACAGGTTATATGACTTTATTGCAATGAACCCATTTCGGATCTGAGAATATTCCTTTTCAACACTTTCATACCCAATCAGGGGGTTCAAACTTGAACGATGGAAACTTGTGATTTTTATAGACCTCTAATCGCAGATTCGTGATAGAGTCTCAATTCAGAATTCATTTCCACGCCCTGTATGATGAATGTCAATTTATCATACACCCAAAAGCAAAAACGTCCAAATGACAGGAATAGAATGTCAACAAATTTCTCAGATGTCATTTCGTTATAGTTTTACTCGATTTTAGTTGTATTATATAGAGATGAAAATTGTGTATATCATGAAGAATGGCTGTAAGAATAAGTGGACATCATGGTTACTGATGAGGATTCAGAGATCCGAATTGGGTTCATTGCAATAAAGTCATATAACCTGTGTGTGAGAGATAATATTTCCCATATCACTGATATGAATGATTATTTTTGGACGTTTTCAAGCTCATCAAGATCAGAGTTCATGCCAGTATACTTCTCCTATACATTCCAATTTTCATTTCAATGCTGAATATATTGGTAAGTCATATTTCTAGATCATTATTCATCATAATTATTCATCCGATTTGAAGAAGAATGTCAATTCTCAATTTCGGAGGATTTTATTCTTTATTTTTCATGTTCCCCTTTTGAATGTTCATCAGATATAATTCAATGTTCGACGTGGCAAATAGCCAGGAAAGTAGTTGTTTTCTGTTGAATATTCAGAATGATGTGTGTATATACATATTTTTGTCTGAAGGAGAATGCAAATTCTCAATTTCAGAAATTTTTATATTTTATTTTCAAACTCTTATCGTGTGTGTTCAATAGATATAATTCAATGTTCGTCGTGGCATATAGCCAGGAAAGTAGTTGTTTTCTATTGAATTAACTGAAAAAGAGTAAATATTCTCATCACATAGAGAATGCGAATTCTCAATGTATTAGTTTATATAAATATATATCCATTTTTGTATGTTCATAATTTATCTGAGAATATTCCTTTTCAACACTTTCATACCCAATCAGGGGGTTCAAACTTGAACGATGGAAACTTGTGATTTTTATAGACCTCTAATCGCAGATTCGTGATAGAGTCTCAATTCAGAATTCATTTCCACGCCCTGTATGATGAATGTCAATTTATCATACACCCAAAAGCAAAAACGTCCAAATGACAGGAATAGAATGTCAACAAATTTCTCAGATGTCATTTCGTTATAGTTTTACTCGATTTTAGTTGTATTATATAGAGATGAAAATTGTGTATATCATGAAGAATGGCTGTAAGAATAAGTGGACATCATGGTTACTGATGAGGATTCAGAGATCCGAATTGGGTTCATTGCAATAAAGTCATATAACCTGTGTGTGAGAGATAATATTTCCCATATCACTGATATGAATGATTATTTTTGGACGTTTTCAAGCTCATCAAGATCAGAGTTCATGCCAGTATACTTCTCCTATACATTCCAATTTTCATTTCAATGCTGAATATATTGGTAAGTCATATTTCTAGATCATTATTCATCATAATTATTCATCCGATTTGAAGAAGAATGTCAATTCTCAATTTCGGAGGATTTTATTCTTTATTTTTCATGTTCCCCTTTTGAATGTTCATCAGATATAATTCAATGTTCGACGTGGCAAATAGCCAGGAAAGTAGTTGTTTTCTGTTGAATATTCAGAATGATGTGTGTATATACATATTTTTGTCTGAAGGAGAATGCAAATTCTCAATTTCAGAAATTTTTATATTTTATTTTCAAACTCTTATCGTGTGTGTTCAATAGATATAATTCAATGTTCGTCGTGGCATATAGCCAGGAAAGTAGTTGTTTTCTATTGAATTAACTGAAAAAGAGTAAATATTCTCATCACATAGAGAATGCGAATTCTCAATGTATTAGTTTATATAAATATATATCCATTTTTGTATGTTCATAATTTATCTGAGAATATTCCTTTTCAATATATCTACCTTCATATACATTTTGGGCAATTAGTTTATTCATCTAACTATACCTACTTTTCAATGTACTATCACCTCCAGAAAGCTAGGCACACAGTTTTGACTCACCTTATAGATTTTGAATTCTTTTGGTCAAACTATGTACTGGCGAAAAAAGATCGAATGGTAGTCTACCAGAAACTACTGGAAAAACAGTGACCTCCACCCATTGTACCCTGCCTCTAGACACTAGTTATCAACAATGAAGTTCCATGGTTCTGATTGGTCTGTACTAATCTATTCGAATAGCCTTCACATAAGTGTGAGCCAATCTGCAACTGTCAAGTGTCAAGTCCTATTTTATGGTTATGGTTATGGTTACTCATGATGGTAGTCACTGTTGATAATGAAAAACAGTGAATTCCCGTTTTTCCGTGTATTTGTAGAATTGAGGTGATTAAAACTATGATAACCATGTAAGGTGCGTCTTCTGAATTTGCGTGTATTTCACAAACGTTTTGGTAGAACTAGTAGAACGAATACCTACCTAGTTGAATTTGACAAGACGACGGTATGTCAGATTATTACGCCATCCTACTGCCATTATCACTCTCATTACTCGATTCATCACGATAATGTCTGTCATTAAATGTTGAAAATCGAGTTAGCAATGAATGAATGACTCCATAGTTGTAGATAAAATATACTATAGAAATAATGTATATAGCAAAACAACGTTTGCGACGACTGCTAGTAAACATAAATAGTCACTATGAGGTACTCACCAGCGTGACGATGTCTCCCTTGCACCTGCCTGCGATCTCCTTCATCCTCCCATATAAAAAGTCCACCAGGTGGCGATACCGCTCGTTGAAGTCGTCCAGCTCGCGAGCCACCACGTCTGCGCCCGAGGGCGTCGCGGCGCCTGATCTGAATGCGGCGTCGCCGTCGAGCGACGGCTGATCCGCCAGCAGCGCCTCGCGGAACTTCTGGCCCGCCTTCGTCCATATCTGGCGTTACGGTTAGAGGTTAGCGGGCGGGTTAGTCCGGTGGTAGGGGGCAGTGTTGCCAATGCGGTGGTTATTGTTCGTTTTGTTGAGAGATCCGGCGGTTTCCGGTAGTGCAACCGTATAGGCGACTGAGATTAAGATCGTAGCGCCAGAACGGCGAATGTCGGTACTACTCTATGGGCCATTGGCGGATTGTTCACATTGTTTGGTAATGGTGTTTATGTTCATTTCATTTTGAGTTTTCAAACGTCCAGCTTTGTTATTTGTCTATTTTCGAACTTTGTATTTTCCAGCGGTCTACTGTGTTTTGATTGAGGACTATATTATCTCTGTTCAACATTAGATAACCTCCCTACCTCTAGTTGAACTTCATATATACCAACATGCATAGGCTGTACGTTTTTATCATTATTGAACAAGAATTCTCATGAAAACCTGTGTGGAATGTTGATTTCCAATTCGAATATATAGCTGGGATATTCCCCTGATAGTACATGATATTTTTAAAACAAAATCCAGCAAACTTTTTGGGAATAAAGTGTTCTTTGGAAGGTGAATTTAGGTACCTAAACAGTTTCTACATGACATTTTACAACATAATCATCGAAACCCTGATTGATAACATTCTTTACTGTTCAAAAATTCTACTGTTCATGAGTAAAGATATAATCAGTTTGAAATTTGTTTGTTCTTTTACCACCACCTCAAGAAGTAGGTATTATATTCATAATAGAAATACATTTGAAAATATACCTATATAGGTATGAGTAAATTTTCAGTGAAGTGCAAAGAACAATATCTCATTATGTTCAGACACTTTACACTTTTTCCAATCTTCAAGTTATGAATCCACACCTTTCTCCTACCGATCACTTCCTTGTTTCCCAAATTATTAGTTTCAAATACAAATTTAGACTGTCCTGATTTTTGAAAGGAATGAAAGCTATATACTCGGGATTTTTTTGCTCAAGATGAACAATGAGGTACACAACAATGATGACTAATGTTTTTAAACGTTTATAGAAGTTCTCAAACAAAATTATAGACAATTAAAACACAACTACTTCTCATACAAAATACACGCAAACTAATGTAAACAAAGCAATCAATGGCCCATACGTTAGTTATATTAGACAACGGTAGAGGGAGTACTCCTTAGCATGAATCGCCTATTGTGTGTAATTACCACTGACATACACATTATCTAGACCACCAGTGGTCACATCTCAACAAATAACTGTACCAAATGTTGTATTTCGTGCGAAATCATTTATTAAAATGTTTCGTAGCAGTGCGCCTTCGACTATGCAGTCATCATCAGTGTTTACTCGTCAGGTTGACAAGAAAATTATCCATAAAAATATCTTTCGTCCTGCTCATTGTTATAAATATTATGGCTGAATACGGCACAAACAGTTTAAAATTTGTTTCCCAAAATGGAATAATATGCAGATTATATTATCTGAGCAGCTGCCATTGCTGCATACTTAGATTTCAGGTTTGCTCTGCTGAAATATAGATATGCAACCAATCTGTAACTGCATTTCATAATATGTGAAAAAGTAGGAGGGATTCGTGAATACGGATTGTGTTCATATTTCACGAATTACAAAAATGGGTGAGTTATATATCATAGCTAGAAGAGGAACATAGAGTAGAATAAGTCAGGAAACTTCCAAAAACTCGTATAGGTGTATATTTACCTATTACTTTTCAGAGATCACGGGATTATGCAGAAATCATATAGCTAAGCAAGGTATGACTGTATTTATGAAGCAGAATAACTAGAATGATACATAGAAAGATAGTAGTTAATCTGTCTCAAAATATCACTGTGTAACTGGATCATACATAGTGATTCAGGAGTACGGTAAGATCAATTCATATTCAGGAATAGATCACCTTCTCTGTCTTTAATGAACATCATTTAGATGATTGTCTTGATGATTCCAGACAAAATAGACATAAACTAGAAATAATTAGAATGTTAATATACAATATTTTTTAGATGTATTGAGTAACATTGAATATACGTTATAAAGTTACATTGATTTTATGTGATTTCTGAAATATTTGTATAATATTTACCATCAACATAACATTGTAATATTTAGAAGAGGCACAAAGGCCAATTCCCGCAACGTATCTGTGACATTGAGCATCTCTCTGAATAACATCACAAAGTAACAATGTAATATAACATTTATGTTCAAGTATGTGTTTTCATGTTTAGTGAGTAAGAGCTACTGCGAAAATATCCAAGAAACAGACATGGGAAACAATACATTAAGAAACCAAGTCATAAACAAACTGTAGCCCTGCTCAACTTGAACATAGTACAGATAAAAACTGTCACGGGACTCATGACTGGCCATGCGCCAGTAAAGAAGCACCTAACCAGAATGGGACTGTTCAATGGCGACCCAAGCTACAGACTATGCGGAAAGAAACCAGCAACAGTATCACATTACGGTGCAGATGCGAGGCATTGGACCGCAAGACAGTAGATTTTCGGGCAACCAGTAGGCGAACCAGAAGTATTCAACTCACATCCAGTGAAGGATTGGTACAGACTTGTTCAAGGTTATGAGATAATGGAGTGGGTACAATGGAAAAACTTCTAGGTAAGATACAATGGACCACTAGGCCTGTGGGTCGTAGAAGACATCGGTCAGATGAGCCTACAAGCGGGGTGGAGTGTTTAGTGGGTATACCCTCCATCCAACTGGAAAAATTGCAAGAGTACAACCAGTTCCTAAAAAAGGCAAGAAAGACCATACCTAGCAACTACAGACCGATCGCACTGCTATTTATTATTTCAAAGATCATGGAGAAAGCTATCAACATCGAGCTCATGAAATACCTGGAACATTCAGGTATTATCAACGATAGGCAATATGATAAACCAAGAATCTCAAGACTAAGAGAATTCTAGGGAAATTTTGTGAATCGATTGTCAGCTGATGCAAGACAGACTGTTTCGACATGCCATAAGTCTCATCAGTTGCACTGGCCAGCTGACAATCGATTCACGAAGGGTACCTCCATATATCAAACAAGTCGAAGCCCTGAGGGGGCAGAAGGACGATATTGCCTTCATAGCCATCTAGTCACGACTAAGTCGTGCATATAAACCACTTTGAGAATTACAGGTGTTGCGATAGTCTACAGAATCTGACATGGATGTCTTTTCTGTAAGCATATAGACGTAGGGGTCTATATGCACGACTTAGTCGCAAGGTATGATTGATGAATCTACCTATACACCTTGCACTTAAGCCACTAGATGGCTATGAAGGCTAGATCGTCCTTCTGCCCCCTCAGGGCTTCGACTTGTTTGATAGGCAATATGGCTTCCGTCATCAGAGATCAACTGGTGACCTGCTCGTTTACGTCTCACATATATGGCAGCAATCTATTGAAAAATATGGTGAAACCTTAGCCGTGGCACTTGATATCTCCAAGGCATTCGATCGAGTCTGGCACCACGGACTCCTCGCCAAGCTTCCATCTTATGGCTTGCCTCCCCAGCTATGTTCTTTGCTAGCTAGTTTTCTCTCAAACAGGTCTCTCCATGTAGTGGTCGACGGAGTTTCATCTGACTCTCTCATCATAATTTCTGGTGTTCCGCAAATATCAATTCTAGCACCAACACTATTTCTCCTCCATATCAACGATTTGTTGGAAGCAACTGCATGTCCAGTACACAGCTTCGCGGATGATAGTACCTTCCATACCGCCATCTCTTCCAGGGCTCCCATACCAGCCAGGCAAATCAGAAACGAACGAGGAAGAAAGAAAAAAAATTCTCCCGTCGAGTTGAGGCTTCGCACCCCTTCGCGGTCACTTTGAAGACCTGCAGAACAACTCTTTCCAAAGACCCGTTCATCCAACGAACAGCGAGGCTCTGGAACACATTGCCAAGGCATATAACCTCCAGAAATTTAAGAAGTACACAAATTCCTACCTTATTTCCCTTGGTCTCACGATGTTCTCTGTACATTACAAGATATCCCTTTTCGTGGGAACAGAACGCTGGCTAGATTCAGGGGACTCCCACACTATCATATGTGGATTAGACCAATATGATGTCCATAAAGGATTTCAACCACTTCGACAAAAAATGAATATACACTTCTCATTTTCAGTTTCAGTTTTGAAATAAAGGTCTCAAATCAGAGTATTTGGAATCTATATGATACCCATTTAATTCGTTCCTCACTACTTTATGGATGGTTTCTCAACCGTCCATAGTAGACCCCTCCCTATCTTTTTCCTTCGATACGCGTATGTTCCTCACATTCATGAGTGTAACATGACAGATTCTGAATGCACATGAGTCAGTTTCACCAGTTCGATCTCCTGAGCTGCTTACCTTTTTCTCATGGAATTAGCGGTCTAGATAAGTGTTTGAGTCAGTGGTGTCGTCTAGGGTTTTCATTTATTATTGATGTAATAAAATGGGTGTTCGCTATTCTAATAATCAAACATGTGTGTCGTGTTTGCCTTCATTATGAGTTGAAGCAGTATTTGTGTCTTATTTGTGTATTAGAAAGTAAGCCTAATACATAACAGAAAGTAAACAAGTTGTATTGAATTTCTGTTTTTCTCATGAATTCCATGAAACTGGTGATCTTTTTAGGAATCTGGGGGATTTTCGAATAACTAGTCTAGTGATTTAGAATTTTCACCATTGGCAACACTGCTTCGGGGTGTAGGGTGCGTCTGTGAGTCGAAATTAAACGGGCAAGCGGATGGTGATCTATCAGGGTGTGTTTGAGAGGGTGAGTGTGGGTGTGTGAAAGACCGACGTAATCAATAGATTTGTAAATTCGAGAAAAGACCAGAGGAAATGCAGTTTCAGTCAGTAAGATATTCATATCCAATCAAAGAGTTCGATCAAAATACAATATATTCATTGATAATGCAACTATTAACGATGTTTTCAGTGGTGAGGCATTTCGTGCTGGGAGGTTGGTCATGTGTCTTTATAAAACATAATGTCATTTCCGTTAGCTCAAACTTTCAAGATTAACGAACAACTCATTTCAACTCTCGTTTTTCAAAATAATAACAAATAACTATTTAAATCGAAGCCCTGAGGGGGCTATATATGCACTATATGCACTTGCCATAAGGAGGTACCCTTCGTGAATCGATTGTCAGCTGGCCAGCGCAACTGATGAGACTTATGGCAAGTCGAAACAGTCTGTCTTGCATTAGCTGACAATCGATTCACGAAATTTTCCTAGAATCTCTTAGTCTTGAGATTCGAGGTGTATCACCATCTGTTAGTGGAACATTAAACCACTTTGAGAATCACAGGTGTTGCGATAGTCTACAGAATTCTGACATGGTGTCTTTTCTGTAAGCATATAGACGTAGGGGTCTATATGCACGACTTACTCGCAAGGTATGATTGTTGAATCTACCTTTACACCTTTGCACTTAAGCCAATAGATGGCTATGAAGGCTAGATCGTCCTTCTGTCCCCTCAGGACTTCGATTTGTATAATATATGGAGGTACCCTTCGTGATCGATTCACGAAATTTCCCTAGAATCTCTTAGTCTTGAGATTCTAGGTTTATCAAATAACTATGTGTGTATATTTTGTCTCATGTGTTTAGTTTTTCCATTAAGATGGTTTCGTGAGGGTTTCCGATTTCTCTTGGATGTCGACTTACAAAATGGATTTCTTTCATGAGATGAATTATCAAATTCGAGAGTTGGTATCCAGGGTCCAGGAGGAGCTGGAAAACTTAATTTGGAACTTCCTCTTATGTATTTCCATTACCCATTTTTTAATGAAATGGTGATAATCATGTATAAAAATCTCACCAACCAAAACTAACAGCATTTCCTCGAGTCAAATGAATAATTAAATACACTTATCATGAACACAGGAAAGCAGTGCTATTAAAAAATATGCTTTCCAAATTCATAACAAATGAACATATGTTGAGTGTATAATACAAAATAATTCAAAAGCAAATAGAGTCGCTGTCCTTCTTCAAATCAACGATTAGAAAATTGAAAACTATGTTCATCAACTTGTAGACGTTCACAACAAAATTACCTTATATTTTCAAGTATTAAACTAAATTAAGTAAAAAAGATATCATTTCTACAGGGTGTTTTCAATGATGGGGCATATTTTTCAACATTTAAAGAAAATGCGAAATAACCAAGATATTAAATACTCTTAAATTCGAGGAAATGTAGATACGGGTCCTAGGCTCATAACAATGGATGTGTGGTTGCTTTTTATAGACATACCAGAACTGTAGTGGTAACATTGAAACTGATAAGTTTTCGGTTGTTTATTTCGCAAATTTTATATAGGCCCCACCTTTGAGAACATCCTTAAAAAGAATTGATGAACATAACTATTTCAGAAATAATCTATGTAGACATGAGAATCAGAAATAAAATCAAATGTCAACATCGATTCAGTTTTAAAAGATGTTATTACTTTTTCTCAGTACAGCCTATATCAATTTCTCGGAATTACTTCCACTAAAAGACATAAACATATTTGAAAATTGATATTTTTCCACTCTTATCGAAACATGGTGAAGAACAGAAGAATAGTTGAAGACCAGATTGAAAAACCGACCAGAGATAAGAAGAAAAGTTGCTGTTATCAAGCAGAACATAGTTACCCACCACAAATATCGTAAATGGGGAGGGTTATAAATAAACAAACTACTAACCACCACCCATGGAATAAAATAGGACAATATAATTATTAGTATCACAGTACGTTTTACTTTTGACGTCGTATATTTCTGAAAACTGAATTAGGCAATAATCGAGGAAAAACAACCGATTCTGATGCAGCTTCGTACAACAATATATACAGGGTGTACTCGAATGAAGCAGCACAAGTGAAACTAGTGGATATATAAAGAAAAATATTAGACGATTGAACCAAAGATACTGGCACATTGAGAATAAATTGGATTCTGGGTATAAGAAATGATAATTTGGTACCTACTTTTTGAATGCGCGTTGAACTTGTTTGTTCCTCAAGTTAGCGCTATTTTTATTGAAAAATAAAGAAGATACCTTATTTCAACAACAACAAAATTATACTTGTCATTAATCCCAGAACTTGGAGAAGAAATAGATTATTTTTCCTTGAGAATTTCAATTGATATTTCCTATTCAGCTCAGATAATATTAGTAGTTATCACAACATTGCTTATAGAAATGGATAAGTACCATCGTCGTGATGACGGTACCATACTTACTTTTTCTAAGAAATAAATGAAAGAGTTGACAGAAATAGAGATAGATCGAAGAAATTATTTACAAAAGTGGTCCATTCGTTCTCATCACTCATACAGATATAACCTAAATAACACCGGATCGATGTGAACAATGAGGGCTATTCCGATATTTACCTTCCCCTCTCTTATGAATCTACCTCCGTTGATGTTGACTTGCTCGATTTTGGGGGTGCGTTCCACGACGCTGTTCAGCAAGTTCTGAAAGAGAAATAAAAAAAAATCAACCGCATTTTCAAAATTTGAAGGTTCTAGATTGGATTCGTTCACAATAGTCCAATAAATAAAGGGGAAAAGTTAACATTAATTACGCACTATTTTCATCTTCCAGTTGGAAGTAGCTTTTGGTACCTCATTGAACATGAGACAAAGTTTGACTGGAAAACGCGTGCGATGGCGGAGAAAATGGCCCCAAAAGACCAGAAAAATAGGTTTTCAGCCAATATCTCCTAAAATATGGCAGTTAGAGATTTTCGGTTCAGATAAAAATTGAAGTTCAGTTAATTTTCTACAAAAATGGTACTCATCATTTTTCTCGAAAATTTGCCCGGTTTCGAGAAAAACGGCACGAAGCGCACCTCGAATAATGAGCTTCTGTGTTGTATGCCGGAGAGCACAGTCCGTGTATTTACACATCGGCGGGGGGACAAATTATTCAATAACTTTGTTAAAAATGCATATTTTCTCATGATTCAAAGTTCATGTGAAAGAGGAATTCTGCTGCATGGTTTGTAGCAGACGACTGAGTTTCTGACGTATTCGTTGTATCCAACACATTATTTTGTAATAAAACTTGTTTTCTACCATTTTTTCGTAATCAATGCGGAAGTGAATATATTCCTACTTCCTACTGCAACGATCAAACTTCTCTACCTAATATTGATAAATAATAATGTGTCCCATAAATAAAATAATCTTAAATTTGTATTTATATTTCAGAATGAAAGCTGGTGCTTCAAAATAATTTTCAACTAATCAGGACTGGAGTTCACAAAAAACAATTTTTCTTATGAATAACTTCTATTAGTTGAGTAGACTCCTACAATCAGATTCCATCTAAATGAAGCAATTTGAGTAATAAAACTTCCATAATGTTGCTTCTACATTGGTCGAGGTTTTTAGGTTGGCAACTTGGAGCGAAGTCCCCCATTGACATTCAATCACAAGGCGTCAATGATCATGAAATGACTATTGTTACACTCGCACACGATTAACGAAACTCGCCTTCGGCTCGTATCGTAAGTTACCTAGTGCTCGTGTAAGAATAGCCATCCCTACATCATCGTTGAAGTTGTTAACTCAATGCTATATTGGTTTGATTAATGATGCTATTCCAATTTGAGTAGGAACTGTGGAGACGTCGGTGAAATCGTTGCAAGATAACCTTGTCAGATATCAATCGTTACAAATACCTTTCTCTTTTGTCAATATCTGTGGTTGACTGGTTGATTACTGTTTGGAAATTAATAGAAGACAATTCAACCTGAAACAGTGTCACTGACATGGAAACAAATGAGCTATTGACAGTATCCTATACCGTAGCGCCATTGACGGGCTGGCATGTTTTGGGTCAATTTACAGACAATATTATGCCTCTCGCCTACTAACTAGCAAACTAGCTTTTTCATTCAGATCGACAATGAACTAACCCTTGTCGCGTCCAGATGCTCTTTGGCTCTCTCCTTGATAGGCTGCAGGTTTTCCAGCTTCCCATACTGCTCGTCCAACCAAGAATCCTCGATCTCCTTAGCATGTCCGTAGTTCTTCAACAAGTCGTACGCCTGTTTGCAACCCCTCAGCCTATCGGCCAGCTGGGCGCAGACGTTGCTCCACCTGCAAAGGAATGAAACATGGTATGAAAGTCATCACCTTCTGTTGCGAGACCTAATGAGTCATCTGTTGACTGTTTCTGGTCGACGAGTATCATCAGTCACACCGTGCCAATTGATAATGATGACATATATGTTGTGTTTTCGTTGGAATTATTGTTCAAGTTATCTAGTATTAAGCTCATACAGTATCATCGGTGAAAATATCAATCTCCAAGGTGGGATGAGACAGGGCCTACTATATCTCACCGGGCCGTAGTCTATCCCCTCTCTCTCGACGCTGACGTCACACTAGTAGGTTGAGATTTCACATCAGTCCGTACTGATGGGTTGGTAATTGAAAGGCTATAGCTCATTTACTATACTCAATCGAGACGAAATGATCCCCAACAAATTCCTCAACTTTTGGTGAAAAAATGAATCCAATAGGATGAATCAATACTGAGTTATGGCGTTGTAACGAAATTCCATTTTATTGAAAATCAGGACGTTGTACTAACTACAATGAGTCCGAAAGAAATTAAATATAAAGAGCGCGTAAAAAATGGGCCGTTATACCTACCTACCCAAATTTCGCTGTATTACGATTTCGCGGTAATTCCTTGGACTGGTAAAGGGCGATATACTTTTTAAAAGTCATGGAAACCATCCATTCTCAAAGTGGTCCAGTATTTTTCAAAATGAGTAATAAAAAGTATATCAAAAGGAGAAAAAACAATAACTCTAAGTCGGTCGACCACAAAATTTAATAAAAACCCCTCAATGTGTAACTAGTTTCGGCCACACGGCCATCTTCAGACAAAAAAAAAAAAAAAAAAAAAGAAGATGGCCGTGTGGCCGAAACTAGTTACACATTGAGGGGTTTTCATAAAATTTTGTGGTCGACCGACTTAGAGTTATTGTTTTTTCTCCTTTTGATATACTTTTTATAACTCATTTTATTTCTAAATGGCGTATGGTTCAGACCAACTAATATTGGTGTCTGAAAAATTCAAAACAATATTTCTACAATGTAAGTCACAACATGAAGTTTTGGAGAATTTAGCAGAAATTAAAATCAATTCCCTTCTCAATTATTCCGAGAATCAATATGTTGCAGTTGTGGGTCTTTTGATTTAATCAGCAGAACATTCTCTAAAACCATTTCAAATATTCTGTTGAACAATTATTGCAAAATAAAAAAAAATTAAAAAAGAAAAATCACTAAACTCTCGAGATGAGATATAGTTCAGATTTCAATATTTAGTTTGTGATTAATATGATGTATATATATTTTTTGTTATTAGTGTATTTCATTTTGTGATATCTATCAATTTTTTTCATTCTGTTATGTTGGTCATTTATACAGTTTTTTTTGTTTGGTTTTGTTTGTGTATAAGTATTCAACGTTTTTTTTATTATTTTTTGCTTATTCATTCATATATCGTTGTTCTGGGTATTTTGTTATTTAAGTCGTTATATTCATTTTTATATCTCTCATTGTTGAGATACATATTTTTTCAATTATTTTTGTTAGGTTGTGTTCATATGAACTCCACATATTTTGTTCTTTTTAATTTTGATACTTTGCAAATATATTCAAATCAAATTTTTTTCATGAATTTAACGTTATCATTCAAATATATACTCTTCAGCAGAAAATAATTGATACCGAATTGGCGTTTTTGTGTAATAACACACTCGAGTGATAGGATTTCTAACGTCATCAAAGTGCGTCCTGATCATATTCAGAGATAAACGCTGCTAAAACCCTTCGAGATAAAGTGGATGTGTATTATACCGATTTGTTGGCAATAAAATTTTCTACAAAAAAGTCAGTGACAGCATATATCCATTGTTGATAGGATTAGCATGGGAGGCGTCCGAACTTTTTGAACTATTCTGTAATAAACACCTGAATCATCGTTCTACTTGAATTGAAATACCGGTTTGTTGTTGGCCCTTGGGAATTTCAAGAAAAAACTCAGTCAATCTAGATACTATGCGAAATCTTTTCATGGTTGAATCATTTCTGTAAATTGAATATTGGAATTTTGGTAGCTGTTTTAAAAAGGACAATTCTGAATGGCGTCAATTGATTTTGATATGCCATATTTCTGAAATTAATGATCGTAAATTAGTGAAATTTGATTCATCTTCTGGAAAATTCTTTTCTGTACATATTTGACCTCTTGATATTTTTCGCTAACTGTGACCGTTTTCAGGAGGTAAATCAATGAAACGGGAGAGACAATTTCCATTGCCTTGATTTTGTCCCTACTAGTGTGACGTCACGAAAGCGGTGCTCCGGCCCGGTGAGATAGAGTAGGCCCTGGATGAGACGTCTTTATTCCTTGTCGATTGCCAAGGAGCCATCACTCTGTGACATCAATTGCTGCGATTATTGAATGTTCCAAAACAATTAACTCTTCGTTCTCGCAGTTTTGGGTGACTGCATGCCAGGACTTTGTACGATCTATGTGAATTGTTTTGTTTGTCTCATATTCGCGTGGTGGTTTTACTAATATAAGTTTCAGTTGGTTTCATTTTTTTCTCTCCTTTTTTTTTCAGCAAGTCTGCCACCCCTAGAGAACCTTGAGAATAGTACATTAAAGAAGAGAAATTGTCAAGGAATGTTTGTAGGAAACAATTCATAAATGTGAACAATGCGAAAATGGACAAGCAGTTCCCTAAGGACCCCGCGAATCCGGACGATAAAGTGCCACTTTACGCCCGGTCGTACATGAAAGATATTTAGTGATACATGAAGATTGACAACCCATTTGATTGGTCATATTCAAAACTGAATCCAAACTCCAAGGAGAAGCCTTTTGAATGAAGTCAAAAGGAGGATTCAAGAAAACCCCTCCTCAACAAATTAAGATTTTCATCATTATAGGATTCATGACCTGCCTTACACCGTCCCAATCTCGTATAGACATGACTGGTTCCTCCAAAACTAGGAACTACTAAGAAGAGACCTGTTTGTTCACAGATGGTTCAAAAACGCCCATAGGCTCTGGCGCGGGTGTATATGGTCACAAACCTAGGACAGAGATATCAATCTATCTTGGGTCCTATGCAACCGTATTTCAGGTGGAAATTTACGTCATTGATGTGTGTGTGGAGAGATTGGAAGAAAACCAACCTCACACATGAAACAATAAAAATATTATCGCCAAGCGACTCTGGAAGCACTTAGCTTCAACTAAGCAATGTCTAGACTGGTATTAAACTGTCAAAAAAGACTCCCCGCGATTGGAAAACTCAACAATTGTTTCTGGTCTGGATTCCTGGCCACTCTGGTATGGAAGGTACCGAAACGGCAGATTCATTAATTCATTAATTCGCTCATGCCATCACATTGTGCTGTTGTACAATGCACGAAAACTGCAGCGGAAGACGAAGGAATCCGGTAGGTACATTATGATTTGAAAGTGAGTACCTACTATTGTCACTCACATATAGTTTTCATTTTTGAAATTTGGTAATTCCTCTGACTTCTCATCGGGATTTATTCTGCAATAGGAGCTAATAGTTAATACTCGTGAAATTAAAATAATGCAAGAAGATTGGATTCATGCAATCAAACAGGAGGACTGGTCTGACATGCTGACGAAATAAGATCATGTGTGTTGTAGACATTTTCAATCTATTAGCAGTATTAGCTTGTATTGCAGAAGTGGCAGAAGGAATTTCAATAAGGAATGACAACATTTCATAATGAAAAATATGTGAGATTACTATTTACCTGAAAAATCATATTCCTTCGTCTCTCGCTGCATTTTTTGTGCATTGTACAACAGCACAATGCGAAGGCATGCTTGAATTAATGAATAGCGCAAAAAACACGATTCGTATGCCAAAATATTATGAAAAACTATTTCAATCCTTTGATTCCTCTGTAAACAAATAAAAAAAGTGAGGTTGTGTTTCAATAATTCACAGAAGAGTGAGGTTGTGTTTCAATATTTTGCTCCCAGGGTCGGTCATCTGACAGTTCTTGCACGCAACCCATATTAGAGTACGGACACTGGACAAGCAGTGACAATCAAACATAACCACAAGCGATTTTGAAGCAAGTCATATGTTTTGCCAGACAAGGACAAGAATACGTATTTCGCTTATACAAAAAACGTCAAAACAGCAGTGTCAAGTACATTTAGGAACTCTACCTGGATCTACTTGGTGAATTATGAATTTGTGTGAGCCACATTAGACTCTTACGGGTCGAAGTATCGGGTGGTCACAAAAAAACCGGAAGTTTTCATTTTCCTCGTGGTTTCATCATTTCTCAACCGAATTCGAATTTCTTGGCGTCGTTTTATAGCTAAAGGGCTATAGTATACAGTGGAATATTTGAAAATTCCATAATGAATAAGAACAAAATGGCGGATTCTACCAAAGTATTGTCATTTATAAAAACCGCTGGAGAAAAAGAAAATCAGATTTTTTCCCAACCTGTACCGATGTCATCTTAGGCTATTCATTTCTGAAGAGAATGAGTATTCGAACAATGAAATCGAACGAATGGTCCAGTAGATACACTCATTTCTTTGCAATTTGTTATGAAGTGAATGTGCTAATCTCGAATAAACGATTATTATCATTTTGCTTCAGGCTTCATGAAAGTTTAACCCATTAGTGCATGAAGTTACTTTTTTTCAAATCTCTATATTCTGAAGATGTTTCCTCATTCAAATATACCCAAAGAATGATAACTCATGACGAATAATTTTTTTTTACAACAGATTTTTTTATATGACACGTCCATTTTAATGGACTCTATGCAAATTGGTTCATTGATGAAAGTGATCAGTAGGGAATTTCAGTATTCATTTTTATTCAAGTACATATCCAGAACATGAAAAACTCAATAACATCAATCACAATATTATCAATAATAATAATAATGATAATAATAATGAAGATTATACATCATGATGACTTGATACATTTTGAAGCATCTCTCAGATGCAGTCCTATTTTACATATAAAATTGCAATTTTGTATACTCTACTGAATGGAATTCAGCTGATGGGTGTATGGAAATGCATCATATCAAGAAATTATTTGGGATGATAGTTCCAGACCTATTTTCGGTGCTCCTCACACGATCCAGTGGAAGGAAATGTGAACCCGTTGAAGAAAAAGAGGAGTCGATTGAGAGGATGGAGTCGTGTCTATAGTTGATGTGCTGCAGTATAACGTACAATCATTTGATGCTATAATATTCCTTTTCATAATGCAAAGATGTATATTATTTTCAATTTCATCAAAATCAGGATCAGAACAACGAAAGTCGCACGGCTGTTTGATAATTCCTTTAGAAATATGATTTATTATGGATTCGCAGTTTCTAAATTCGAATAACTGCATTTCTGCCAACTTTTCTTCTGGAGGCAATATAATATATGATTATCTGTTGGTTGATCGATATCTGAGCCATTTTTCATATGTCTAAGAGGTGTTGCAAGAATGATCTACAAAAAAATCTTGATGACCGATATGCATAGAGTCCATTATAATGGACACAACACAAAAGCAATATTTTGAGTGTCTTACAAAAAAAATAATTATTCGAATCACCTTATAGGTTCAAAAACACATGCATATAATGAGATCTTGAGGGATAGGAAATTCTGAAATTCATTATACTCCGTTATAATAAATACTTACCCTCCTTGTCGGGTGCAATACAAATTGTTATCCATTTGATCACGTGCAGAATATTGTCGAGATACAAATTCATGAAATAGAAGCGATAGTTGTTTGTTGTTGAACTACACTTATAGTTCTGGCGCATGAAACATTCAATTCCTGCATGATTGACAAAAAATTAGACAAGGAGCGTCCATTATAAGACACATTATGCACTAATGGGTTAATCGAATTTGGATTCCTTAGAGTTATTTCAAAGATAAAGAACTGTAGTACATAATTGAACATTTGAAAATCCAATAATTGAAAAAAACAAAATGGTGGAGAATCCAGAATTGTTGTGATTTTCAATAATCTCTGGCGAATAAAAAAATGTTTATTCTTCCAATCAGGACCGATACAATTTTAGATCATTGATTTCATACAAGATTGAGCACTCGAACATCTGAATCGAACAATTAGTCCAGGAGAAACACGTTCTTTTTGGCAAAGTGTTATGGAGTGAATGTGCCAATCCCGTGATGAGAATTACTTTTAGATTGCTCCTGGCTTTATCAGAATTAAATCGGATTTGGATTAATTAGTACACATCAGTGGAACATCTGAAAATTCCATAATTGCAAAAAAAATTAGTATCCCTGATTTGGGTGATTTTCAAAAACCGCTAGCGAATAGAAAAATGTCAAGTTTTCAATTAACAGAGTTCCTTATCTAATCGAACAAACAATGTGGCCTCCAAATAACCCGGACTTGAACTCTGTAGATTTCGATGTCTGGGGTACCTTACAGGAACGGGTATTTCGAGAACTTGGAAAATTTGAAGCAAATAATCGATTATTGCGTGGAAAATGCAATGCTTCAGTTAGAAATATAGTCCGGTCGATACAGAGCTGGCTCAGTTCCGTAGTTGAAGCAAAAGGCAGACACATTCAGGTCATTTCAAAATTCGTTATGTTTTGACTACAACTAGTATAAAGTTTTATATATTTTCAGGGTTTCACGCAATCTTCATGGACTTACATCTCGATGTCAATATCAACATTTTTCTATTCTCTAGCGGTTTTTGTAGATCACGAAAGTTAGGGTTACTCCACCATTTCGTTTTTTTTTTTTCAATTATGAAATTTTCAGATGTTCCACTGTGTACTACATCAGCTATTCAGCTTTGAAATGGCATTAAGAAATCCAAATTCGATTGAATTCTGATAAAGCCAGAAGCCAACTGAAAGTAATTCTTATCACGGGATTGGCACATTCACTCCATAACACTTTGCCAAAAAGAACGTGTTTCTCCTGGACTAATTGTTCGATTCAGATGTTCGAGTGCTCATTCTTTTCAGAAATCAATGATCTAAAATTGTATCGGTCTTGATTGGAAGAATACACATTTTTTTATTCGCCAGAGATTTTTGAAAATCACAAAAATTCTGGATACTTCACCATTTTGTTTCTTTCAATTATTGGCTTTCCAAATGTTCCATTGTGTACTACAGATCTTTATCTTTGAAATAACTCTAAGAAATCCAAATTCAATTGAATTTTCATGGAGCCCGAAGCAAAATAATAATAATCGTTTATTCGAGATTAGCACATTCATCCAGACATTCATTCCTTAACAAATTGCAAAGAAATGAGTGTATCTACTGGACTATTTGTTCGATTTCGATGTTCGAGTACGCATTCTCTACAGAAATGAATAGCCTGAGATGACATCGGTACGGGTTGGAAAAAATCTGGTTTTATTTTTCTCCAGCGGTTTTTGTAAATGACAATACTTTGGTAGAATCCGCCATTTTGTTTTTGTTCATTATGAAATTTTCAAATATTCCATTGTATACTATAGCCTTCTAGCTATGAAACGACGCCAAGCAATTCAAATTCGGTTGAGAAATGATGAAACCACGAGGAAAATAAAAACTTCCGTTTTTTTGTGACCACCCGATAGAGTGCAGATTGGAACCACTCATTTGTAAGCTAACCTAACATATCATTATAGGCCAAAAATAGTCACCTGGCGTTGAGCTTCTGCACCTCCTTGTCCAACCGCTCCACGTCAGAATGCTGCCCCCGCTGACCCGTCCTTGACCTCTCAGTCAACCTCCTCGCATTGTCGAAATCGTCATTGAGCTGGTCCATGGCGATCTGCTGCTGCCCCACTGCCGACTCCAGCTTCAGCAGATCATCGTGCACCGCCTCCAGGCCTTCGGCGGTGGCGGGCAGGTCGTCGAACAGCGCCATCTTGTTCTCGAACTCGGCGAGCACTTGAGAGGCGTCTTCCATGCCCGTGAGGACGATCTCGATGCATTTGAGACGCTCCACGTAGATGTCGCTGGTGTTGAGGATGTGCTTCCACTTGTCGAGGACCTGGGAAGAAAGAAGATAGAGATAGAGCGGTGTCATCAGATGTCACAACATGGCACGCTCGTAGTTTTCATCCGCTGATCGGGAAACAAACAAAGCTGTGTGTGAATTTTTATTTCATTATTTCTGGCCCATTGATGGTTTTGTTGAACTTGTAGATATTATACGAAAAGTGTATACATTGTTGCAAAATGAGTATTTATTGAGGTATATTAGGTATATTAGAGCTGAACTTTAGGTTTATTGTTTTATTCATTGTTTATTGAAAAACTAGTTTCCAGTCAGAAATAAAATTCTGGTATGAGGAAGTTGATTACAAACAACAATAATAAAATAATATTAGGTGACAACAACAACAAAAAAATCTAAAAAATCTAAAAATGCTAAATCGATCAAGTCATAAAAATAGCCACAGGGACTAATCAGTAGATGGCAAAGTATAAATTTTATCCATTTCGTAATGAAATCATGTGTTTTTTTAATTCAATTTTAAATTTTAAAATATTTCTGCAATTTTTATATTATGTGGTAATTTATTAAATTCAGCAATAATATTGAATTGACGAATTAACCAATTTGAACTACTCTTCATTCACTTTTCTCACAGTGTCCATGATGAATCAATCAACGAACATGTCATTGAATAAGTGCTCCAGGTATTGTATTATAGTGGGAAATGTGCAAGAGAATTTCATGTCCCATTACGGAAAATGTTTGTGCTTGTCCCCCTCCTCAGCTGTTCAATGGCCGACGATTTTACGTCATATGACGTCACTTACAGTGCTTTATTCCCTGGCAATGATTCTTCAGAGTTATCCCCACCATCCGCGTATCATGATTTCTTTCTTTCATCCGTGTTTGGCGTTTAGAATTTTTCGCGTATACTTTGTAATGATTTATGAGTGAATGGTGGTGTCTTCTCTATTATTATTCAGTCTGAGCACTCACCCGCAAATGTACAAGTGTCTCTTATTATCCCCACCATTCGCAATTATATTCATCTATCAGTGTGTGTTTGCTCTTTAGGATTGTAGGCGCATACTCTCTAATGATTTATGGATAAATCGCGGTGTCAATCTATTCTTATTTAGGCTGAGACGCAACCTGTTTATTATATTCACCTTTTCGGAGTACTTTTATCGTGTTAAAATACGTAAGAGTTGAGTTAGTGACGGAAATACACACATTGACAAAAACCCCGATTTATTAGATATGAACAATATATCTATGAAGGATATCAATTCTCTGTTTACGATTGTTGGCATATACTTGACTAGTTTTACTACTACCAATACTCATTACTATTTTTTTACTGTATATTTGTTCATATTTGTAAATATGCGGTATTATTCCTGCCAAGTAGAGATGCCTCTGTGGAATCATTTTTGGCTTCACCTTCTCGATGAAGATCGATATTTTATTATGTTTCAATGTGTGAGAGTTAATATAATGATGAAAATATATAGTCATTCATGAAAATCCCGAATTATCAGATTTAAAAAATATAATATCAATGAAGGATATCGATTATCTGGCAATGATTCCGCGCAGAGTGATCCCACCATTCGCGATTTCATTCATTCATTCTTGTTTGGCGTTTGGGATTGTTGTACTATACTTTTAAACATATTTTAAATGAATCGTGGTAAACGTAAGAGTGTGTTCCAGTGATTGATGAATTAATCTCAGTATGTTATTGAATTAAGTCAGTCTGAGAGGTAACCTGTCTATTATATGGATGTTGCACGGTTTTTTTTTCTCTCATATATTCATCTTCTCGAGGTCCTTATGTCACAATTCGTGAAACTTAAATCATTGATGGAAATACACATACATACAGGCTGATTTTAAAATAAGTGCATATATTTTAAACACTAAGAAAGCTTGAGGTATACTACCGAATAGCACTATAAAAAATATTATTAGGATCAAAATAGATTCGGGGCAAAATACCCTTTTTCCGCCCAGATTTCTACTTCTGTCACAACTATCGTTTGCGATCCGCAGTCGACCGTGATGAACGAAGTGACGTTGCCACTCTACATGACAATTAGGAGATATTAAATAAAATGTATAATCGAGAAAATGTACATACATGGGGAAGAAGTTAACCCTGGTCTTGAATTTCAGAAAGATAATACAAAAACTTTAAAATGGACTCACCCAAGATTTGTACACATAAGCTAGAAAAGCGTATATCTTAACACCTCCCCTTGGAAGTTCTTTTACTGAAAAATCCTTTAGACCCTTCCTTCCACCTCCTTGCATCGCTACAATTTCGTGTCATTCGAGGAGTCTCATGGGCCCCGCACAATAACGACCCGACATAAAAACCATATCATTCAGCTCAATGTTTGAGAAATGCATCGTCACTTTCTAAGCAAATTGTCAGAAACAAAACTTTACATTTACTAGTCAGTGTTGTTCCTGGGTCTGATTTTTTCGTAATAGATTTCCTTGGAAAAAGGTATTAGATTTGTATCAAAAGGTAATAGACTCGAAAAATCTGACATTTGACATTCGGAATGTCATTCTTGTGAAACCCTATCGCACTAATCACAGTTTTGACATAAATATAGAACATAGAACGGAACATAATTATCCGCTGAGCACAGAAATAGATTTTTTAGTATTGGAACATATTTTGGTGCTAATAGCAAATAGTAATAAGATTCATGACAAATCGTAATATCGTAACAATCTTTGTGAAATAGTAATAGAACGCGAACAATCCTAGTTAGTACTGTCAAAGGTCACAGCAAAGAGGAAAGCTATGGTCACAGATAGTCAGATACTGCTGTTTTGAGAAATGATGTTGACAGATCATATGATAATAGTTTTGTTTGTGTGGGCTGGTTTGTAAAATAGTTGTAAACGTAAAATAAAAAATAAAATAATTGGATGGAATGGACTCGATATTAGTATTTGTTTGCTCTCGGGAGTTTTGCTGTTCGAGCAGGTATGAGAAAATCTACAAGGTGAGTCGATTTTCAACTTTGTGTATGTTGTGTACCTATTTATTGTCTGCTAATTTTGTATCTACCCGCTGGGGCCTTATTTTCGAATTGAAGGAAGGGGGACGTTTTATCATTCCCCTCATGTTTCTCTCCGTCTCTCGTGATCCATGGAGATAATCACCCCACAGTTCTCTCAGTAAACTTTAAAAAATAAGGCTCCTGTACATATTACATTCACCTCTATTAGTTTCCATAACCTATTTCAATTCATGTTCATTCTGTAACAAATTTTTATCAGGATATTCGTCTCTGAAACAATCTGGCATCACTGTCTTGTTTTGACTTTAGTGAATGACGAATTGTGGATTCCCTAGGATTCCGCAGATTTCACTTGCTTCCCAGTGGCGTACTCGAATTTCGAAGCATTTTATGTTCAATTTTCAAAATGAAATTTCTCGTTAATGTGAAGACTTAGGAAAAATCAAATATTTTAGTAATTTTTGTTAGACTCTCTCATATATATGTCTTGAATATATGCACTCATTTTAAAATCAGCCTGTATATGTAAAATATATCTATGTAGAAGATCAATTGTCAGACAATGATACCGCGCAGAGTTATCCCCACCATTCGCGATTTCAATCGTTTATTCGTGTTTAGCGTTCAAGATTATTGGTGTATACTCTTTAGTGATTCCTGAACGAATAGCAGTGTCTTTTGGTCGTATATTCACCTTCTCGAGGTCCTTCTTGTGCTGCGGAGTCTTGAGCGTGATCGACCTGAACGTATCCTTGACCTGCTCGATTTCCGGCTCCAAATTCTGCAGCCTTGCTTCGAATTCTTTGTGCTCGAGCACGAGATGCTGCAGCGCGTCAACGTCTCTCGGCAGCGGGGAGAGAACGCGCTGGTTGATGACGCGCTCCGCCTCGTCCAGAGCCGTTTGCAAGCGGGCGATTTGGCTGTTGAATACTCTCGTTTGGTTCTTGCTCTCCTCTGGAAGAAGAGAAAGTTTTATTTATTTATTTATTCATTGAACGAATAACTTCCAGACAGAATAGGCTCTGGTATAAGGAAGTACATGATTATATACCTATATTTCTGCAATTTTTTATATAGTTAGGTAGTTTATTGAATTCAGTTAAGGATGAATGAGTGAATCTTTTTTGTCCGAATATGGAGCTAGCAGCGTCAAGATGAAACAAGTTTATTGTCTAGTTTCATGATTATGAATTTCAGAATTCCGTATCAAAATAATATTCGACTTCAATTTTTTATTTATGATTTTATATGATATTTTAAGAGTTTCAATTCTATATATTTCATCTAAAGAATACGTATTTGTTATTTCATACAATTGATTGGTTGGTGTATCAAATGGGAGACGATACAATACTTTTAACGATTTTCTATATAATGTTGAAACTTTATTGATATTATTTTTTGAACAAGATCCCCAAACATTTATCAAATAGTTGATACGACTTAGTATATGAGAGTAGAGGATCAATTTTGCAATTTTAATATCAAGTTTAGGACATCTTCTCAATGCACCAATAATTGGAGATTTTTTTCGTCAGACCATCAATATGTTCGTCCCACTTCAACCTGTCATCGAACCAAATACCAAGATATTTCATCGGGTCAGTTTGTTTTAAGAGTTCATTTTTTATTTCAAGGTTGAGGTGAATTGTCTGTTTATTTTTTTGGTGAAAAATCATATATTCTGTTTTGTTCGTATTTATGGATAAAAGGTTAGAGTGGAGCCATTTTTCAAATATTTTCAAGTCTCCATTTATCATATTTTCTGAATTTGAAGGATTCTTGCCTTCATATAAAAGTACTGTATCATCTGCATACATGGTATATTTACTCGCTAGACCAATTTCACTGATATTTTGACTGCGCAGTATCGGGTGCACATCAAATTCTATACAAAACAAGTCTGGTTAGTCTGGAAACCAGATAAACGAAAACGCGTTTTGATATTTTCTCATCTTCTTTCTCTAAAATATGCACCCTGTCTTGATGTTAACATGATAGTACTAAAAAAATCCTTGAATTTTTAATCGAAATACAGATTCATGGACTCGTCCTCAAAACCATCATTCCCGAATAGGTCTTCAGGATTTTCAGCATAAAATACGTTCAAGAACGTTTGTTCTCATCTGAACCTGAAAGGAACGATGAACTGGAAGCCATATGCCCAGTTTATAATCTACATTGATTTTTTTTTGATAATTCAATTCCTCATCTTGTTCAGAAGTGTATCTCTGAGAATGCTTAGAGTTTAAAAATATATTGCATAAACGCATGCGCATCCAAAATTATTCACGACAGTTATAAACATTTCTTGATCGGAGGCTCGTACACAAAATCTATGGACTACGAAACAGTCCTGAAAAAACACAAAATCTATGGACTACGAAACAGTCCTGAAAAAACGCGGACATTTCTTCGTTACTGCGCATGCTCCAGATGATTTAGGAATGTTAATTAATGGATCAGATCGGGCATTTCGCGCTCTAGATACGAAAATAACTATCATAAATTTGCTGTAGCGAGAGATATACCAAAAATGCACTCTATGACCAAGTGGGGTCAACTTCTGTGATATACACTGCTCGTTAAACAGCCATGGAACCACCCCAATTTCCGGGAAATGATATTAGGAGTCAAAATAGGTTTAAAATGATTTCGGATTCGGAATTAGGACGCCCAATTCACTAACTATTCATATTTTTTCCGGAAAATGTTCAGTTCCTAAAAATTAAATTTTGTCCAACCTCCGTTTCTTACGTAATCGACTTTATCTTTGGACTTTCCCTTCTTCCTGCAAATTTCAGAACCCTACCTCAATAATTACGTAAGATACGGAGGTGCTTCCGTAAAAAATGCGACAAAATTTAATTTTTCAGGAAAAAAATATGAATAGTTAGTGAATTGGGCGTCCTGATTCCGAATCCGAAGTGATTTTCGACCTATTTTGACTCCTAATATCATTTTCCGGAAATTGGGGTGGTTCCATGGCTGTCGGCGAGCAGTGTATATCACTGAAGATGACCCCACTTGGTTATACAGTGCATTTTTGGTATATCTCTCTCTCCAGCAAATTTCAGGATCCTTACCCAACGATTACGTGAGATACAGGGGTGTTTCCATTAAAAATGGGTCACACTGTATGTCCAATATACGGACACCATATGGATGTCCATAATGGACACCGAATGATAGATAGATAGATAGATTTCATTAGTCCTTTGTGCTACAATAAGTAGATAGGATAAGTCATACATTGGATAATATATAAAATAGTCATTTAAGATACACTACACAATACATATACTTATACATACATGTATAATATAGGTTGAAAAACAAAAAAAATCACAAAATAAACATTGAATAGGTATAATATAGGACTAGAATACTATATGGTTAAACAAGAACATCACCGACGCCAAAAATAGTAACTGACAAACGGTCAACTCCAAGTATAAATTCATCTACTGTATAGAAACAATTTTCCGATAAAAAAAGTTTCAGTTTTCTCTTGAAGAGCTGAGATGATACCGTCTTCATATCATCTGGCAAAATATTATACAGACGAATGCCGATAAACTTTGGGGATTTTTCATATTTTGCATGATGGTGTCTTCGAGTACTGAGCATATTTTTACTCCTAGTGTCGTAATTATGAACTTCTGCTCTCATTTGTAGTTGACCTTTATTTTCGTGAATATACATTAACGTTTTCAAGATGAACATACTTGCCACAGTCAGAATTTTATTTTGTTGAAATGTCTCCCTGCAGGAAGTTCTATATGCTATAATCTATATTGAAAATCAATCTGAGCAATGATTTCTGTTTCACAAAAATCCTGTCTATCCCGGTGGCTATAGTCCCCAGGAAGCGATGTTAGAATAAACAATGGAGTGAAACTTAGCATAGTAAACTGATATCAGTGATTTTGTATTTAACTTATTTCTGAGCGATTTCACAAGGTAATATGATTGATTAAATTTTTTGGATATATACTCTATGTGCTCTTGCCATGTGACGGTTGAGTCGATCATTGTTCCAAGAAATTTTGTAGAGCTAGCTGATTCCAGAGTCTATGTCCATCATGGATAACGCATGTATGTCCTAAAATGTGGAAAGCTGATATCCTATGGACATCCATAGGATGTCCTGTGTACACAAAGTGGTTATCCTATAGATGTCCAGGATGTCCGGTCGAGGATATCCATTGGATGTTCAATGGATGGAGGTGTGTTATTGGGGTTATTTCTTACCTTCGGCCCTTGCCCGTTTCTCGAACTCGTCGAACAGTCTGTTCACCTCGTCCATCTCCCTTCTCAATCTCCTGAGCTGCGGATCAGTAGGATCTCCTTCGGCCATCAATTTATCTGCGTCCTCGTTTAGGGCCCTTCGAATAGCGTTCCTTTGTTCGGCACCGATGGCAATGAACTGAGGCAGGTCCCAACCTTCAAAACAACCACCTCGAATTTATTTCGGAAATACTGTAAACAATTCTCATGCAAGGCAATAAGGCTTGTGGTAAATTCTGAAGTCATGATTCCAAAATTCAACGAATTACTAGATGAAAAAAGAATAACATTTGAATATTCAAGTTTATAGTTCACAAAAATACTAGTGTAAATATATCTCATGGACAATAGCTTAAGTGCAGGTTCTATATCAAAACCCAGTATGAAAACCTAGTAGTCGAATGGAATACAGAGTGTTTCAAGAATTGGAGCGATCATTGTGATGGTTTTTTTGATAACTTTTGAAGTTGAAGAGTAGAATGTATGTACTTCAATAATCGGGAAGTTCCTTATATTGAGGTTTTTATCTCACTTGGAAGTTTGTGAAAAATTAATATATACGTATTTTTTCTTTTTTTCGTAACATCAAATTTCACTTCAGAAAAAATAAATGAAAGAGGAACTTGGCTCCTCCACCATTCCTAGGACGTACTTTCTGAAAATCCTCATTCACACAGAGTTGAAATACGATTCTCCTTGTCAGTACGACGTTGCCGACATCATCAATATGTCTAGATTTTTGGAAATTGTTCTTTGAATGCATAATCACTATATCATAACAGCAACGGGATATAATAGGTTCTTCAATCCTAATTTGTCAAATATTATGAATAATTACCATAAATCTCTCATTGGCTGAGAAAAGTTGATTACTTCATTAGTAATTAGTAGGTTTTTTTTATGTTCTGGTTCCCACGAAAAGGGATATCCTGTAATGTTCAGAGAACATCATGAGAACCAAAGGAAATAAGGTAGGAATTGGTGTTCTTCTCAAATTTCTGGAGGTTATATGCCTCGGGGAACACCTCCCTTGGCAATGTGTTCCAGAGCCTCGCTGTTCGTTGGATGAACGAGTCTTTGGAAAAAGATGTTCTGCAGGTCTCCAAAGTGACCACGAAAGGGTGCGAAGCCTCAACTCGACGGGTTTATCTCGCGGGGACTGCCAAGGGAGGAACAATTGTTGATATTTCAGAAGAGCATCGTCCATGGAAATATCTATAAAATAGAGCCAGATCACTAACTTTTCTACGGTGATCCAGAGAAGTGGGTGAGTTTGCGAGCGAGACGAATTGCCCTCTTTTGGACAGAATCCAACAGTTTCAGGGTATGATTGGGTGCTGCACTCCAAATATGGGAACAGTATTCCAGGAAAGGTCGGATCTGTGCCTTATAGATCATAAGCAGCTCACTGGAAGTGAAATAGCTCCTGGCCCGAAACAGAAAACCAAGATTTTGGAATGCTCTTTTAGCAATTTATCTCACGTGATTTTCCCAAAAAAAGGTTATTGCTCATAGTAATACCAAGCATCGAAATAGATGTCTTCAAAGGTATGGTTACTTCTGACAAGCTTATATTGGGCACAGTGAGATCGGTTTTTCTAGAGAAAAGGCATGCTTGTGTTTTGTTTGCATTGAAATCTACCAAGTTATTGGATCTCCATTCGAGAATTGATGCCAAGTCCATTTTATGTTGTCAACATTTCTCCCTCGTTCGTTTCTGATTAACCTGGCTGGTATTGGAGCCCTGGAAGACAAGGCGGTATGGAGGGTACTATTATCCGCGAAGCTGTGTACTGGACATGAAGTTGCTTTCAACAAATCGTTATTATGGAGTAGAAATAGTGTTGGTGCTAGAATCGATCCTTGCAGAACACCAGCATTTATGATAAGAGGGTCAGATGAAACTCCGTCGACCACTACATGGAGATACCTATTTGAGAGAAAACTATCTAGCAGAGAACATTCTTGGGGAGGCAAGCCATAAGATGGAAGCTTGGCGAGGAGTCCCTGGTGCCAGACTCGATCGAATGCCTTGGAGATATCAAGTGCCACGGCTAAGGTTTCACCATATTTTGCAATAGATTGCTGCCATATATGTGAGGCGTAAGTGAGCAGGTCACCAGATGATCTCTGATGACGGAAGTCATATTGCCTATCGTTGATAATACCTTCATGAGCTCGATGTCGATATCTTTCTCCATGATCTTTGAAATAATAGATGACAGTGCGATCGGTCATGGAAGTGTCAATAATAATTACGAAACTCCTCCCATAATCGGAAATCAAGTAACAGAACATGCCAGTCGGTCATACTAAACTCATCATATAGACTGGCCGGTCTTGAAGAAGACACAACTAAAATTGCAGTTTTTCTAAGCATTTGTGGATCTGCAACATTTGAGAGGGCCAGTCTTTGGCATTGCCCACAGAAGTCGAGTGGGATTCCGTCGGAGCCACAAGCTTTGTTTGTGTTGAGACCCAATAGAATCTTCCTTATAGTACGTTGGCGAAAGGTGATATCGGGCATATGACTGTCAATTGGCGTTATGTTTGAAGGTTGTTTTCCCGATGAATCCAGAGTGGAATTTCCAGCAAATAAATGCGCAAAAATAAGGCTTTCTCCTGGGCAGTTGTGGCTAGTGTTCCATCTTCCTTGATTAGAGAAGGAAACGAGCTGGAAGTGAAGTTTCTTCCTACAGCTTTGGCGAAGGACCAAAATGAACGGGATCCGTTAGGACATTCAACAAGTTTTGATCTTATTTTGGCATTATGAGCATTTGATGATCGAATTGTCTCATTGCATATGCCTCTAGCCTCGACATATTCTGCTCTAGTCTATTCTCGTCTATTGATACGCAACAAAAATTATCGCCATAAACCACGAAAAAATACCAATTTGGGGTACAAAATAACCCCACTTAGTAGTACGAAGGTTAACGGAACATATCCTAAGCACGACAATGGTGCAATCAATGAACTCAATATAAACACACTTGGAAGGGAGACGGCCGTTCTCAAATAGCACAAAGTGTGTCAGGGGCAGCTGCAACAAAGATAGCATGATTTACGGTAACCGGTCTCTTTCCTACTCGTGTTGTTTAATGGTGGATTGGTGTTTACGTTTTCTTTTATCTAATAACTAAGGTACTTTAGATTTTTCTCTCATCTAAACATGCAAGAAAGTGAAGACATAAGTTCATTGTCTTTGTTTATGTGTAATATTTTTTCATTTGGCGTGTTTTGTTTTATAAAAAGGACTGAATTTGTTAGTGTGAACACTGTGAACTGATTGTTGAGAAGGTTTTGATAAACAAATGTTGATTTATTGTGTCGCCTTTGGATGCAAGAACGAGCAAGACAAAAGGAAATTGTCATTCCATGGGTAAGTTTTGTTTTTTATCGCTTGAAGCGCACGAAAGGGAATCCCACTAATGTTCAAAAAACATCGTGCGTTCCTAGGGAGGATAGGGATAGCAGGTAGGTATTGGATTTTTTTTAAAAACTGGAGATTATATGTTGTTGGGAATACTTCAATAGGCAATGAATTCCAGAGCCTAGCCGTTCTATGGATGAAGGAGTTTTGAGAAAGTGCTGTTCGACATCTTTCGAGGTTGACAAGGAAAGGATGTGCTGACTGGGCTTGTCTAGTTCGTCTGACTGGTATTGCTAGTGAAGGATGATAGCAGAGATTTCCGAAGAACATTTCCCGTGGAAGTATCGATAGAAAAGTGAAAGGTCGTCGACCATTCTACGGTGTTCAAATTTTTTGAAATTATAGTTCTTGAAATGATCATCAGTTAGGTGTACAATGTTCCCAGTCTCAGAATGTGTTCAAAAACTATTCCTATATTATTTGTTGCAGTTTTCCATTCAGACATTCTTGAATTATGGATTAAGGCGTAGATAATGTTGACTCCATCCAAAACCAGCAAACTTTGTGGAGAGCATTTCCTGCCAACTGATTATTTATTTAGACATACCAGGTACTGCTAGGTTATTGAGACCAGATGCTGTACCCAGTATATTTCCATTTCCTAAGCATTTTTTACCAAAATACTGATCCTTGAAGGAAAATAGGACAACTCATAGGTACCTAGTTGATTAATAATAAAAAAAGTATGTTTGCACCTCTCTAAAATAAAAAACTTGCTAGTATATAATTTGTTTTTAGGATGCATCTGTGGAAGTTGATAACTTGGGTCCCGAGGAAGATGTTTCTCATATTATGGACTTTACCTATGACTTCCAGCTCCCAAGTTTCAAAGTTCATCAACAAAGAAACCCAAACTGTTCCATTGGAGAAGGATATTGTATTGAGAATTGTATTTTTTTAATTTCTAATACGGATATGTTTGTAGGCAGTGACCTAATGGTAAAATAGAAACCTATGGAAATTATGCTCAAAATGGACCTTAGGTAGTCAATACCATTCAAGAACCTCTTTTCAAATTTTTCCTACCGTTTTTCTTTTTCTTCTGATAGTGCTAAGACATTGTGCTTCGCTCACCCTGTACAATATATTGTGACATTTGAATGAAAATAAATAATTTCAATTTTGTATCCATTTGACTTCCTAATCCTGTAAGAATAAAAATGAAATTTCATTTTTAAGTCAATAAAAAAATCAATAATAATTTTTTAATGATAATTGATTGCAACATTATCCTTTTTCCTATATGAATATTTTTATTTAATCACGTTTACTCTTAAATGAAAGCAAAAAACGAGAAAATATTTCAAATAATGCGAGCGCTTCCCATTACCCAACATGAGATAGAGAGAGATAGGTATCCGTAAACACTGCGGGTGGCCTGAACAATATTTTTGCCTCACTCGTCGTCCACAGAGGGTCCCTCCCAGTTGTTTATATTGCGTTCAATGGGTGCAATAATTCATCCGTCGAAAATGTCGAAATCCCTTACCTCTGACCACCTTGATCGTGGCGAAGATCATGTTCTGGCGCATGCGCAGGTGCTTCTTCTGCCACAGCGCCAGCGAGCGATCGTAGTGCCTGCGCAGGCGCTCAGCGGCGTCCAACGCCTCCTGGTCGGGCGACGGCAGCACGAAACACACGCCTGGCACCTGGCATTCCACGCCCTTGGCGTTGTGGACGCGCCACTTGGTGCGGCCCGAGGTGTCCGTCAGAGTGCACTCCTTGTTCTTCTCGATTACAAACTGAAATGAATGGATTGAATTCGATGATCAGAAAAGAACCTGGAATAGCTAATTGTGTATTTAGAGCGCAAAGTGATAGATTGCCGCTCGACAAAGAAAGTTACCGCGCGATGCGGAGCGGAGCGCGGTAATCTTTGGAGAACGGCAATAACACTTCGTGCTCTAAATACACACAAGATTTTTTCTACTAACGCAGCTTTTGGAAATAACTACCCTGAAAGTATGGGCGATTGAAATAGTTGAGAAAGTTCTAATCCATATTATCTCATATGTCCAAAGGAAACAAAAAAATAAAAATTGAAATAACTGACAAGCCAGAAGAAAAATGTCGGGCCTACCGAGAATTGAAACTGGACCACCAGCGTGGCAACCTGAGCTTCAGGCCTCTGAGCCATAGTACGATAAGCTCTGCAATCAAATTGAACATTACTCATTGATGCAATAAAATAAAGATACACTGTCTTTCTGATGACAACAAAGAGTTTAAATATAAAGTATAATTCATCGTTTTCAACAGATATGCTTCATCGGGAGCTTCTTGTAGAAATTTGTTGGTATATATCTTCAGCGGTGAATGTTTTGGATTTTTCTCGCTTTATATCCAATAGATTGTTTCTTGAGAAATGCGATAAGTTTCAGATACTTATTGATTCTGATATTATCTTTAACATTCAAGCATGAATACGTACCATCGAATATACAGGGTGTTACATATTTCAATACAACTATTTTAATGACATATTCCTGGGGTCAAAATAATACTTTTTTTTCCTATAAACATGTGTCCTAAAATCCACCCCCTCCAAGCTACAGACATCGCAAGATGCGCAAAAAAAATCTTAAATTTTGAATTGTGGCTACAATTATGCACCAAATATTTTGAAAATTCACAGGCACTTGTATTTTTAGACGATCTATTCATTTCTTGATTCATAAATAAGGTAACTCGATCCGAAAGGGTGAATGAGGGTTGCATACAGATTTGATGGCAAACATTTTCTATTTCCCCCAAAAAAAATTTGAATTCAAACATCATCGTTGAATTGGCCACTGAAAAATCATACATTTCAGTCTCCTGCATTTTCTTGAATTAGCTAACCGTTTTAGAGAAAATCGCTAGTAAATGAAAGGGGTGTATTTTCAAATTATCATAGTAAAAAAACTTAGTGAGCTATGATTATGTTTGTCTCTGGTAACTAATGATCAATTAATATCTTTTATGCCAAACTGACATTGTGGTATGTCATAACCGTCATGTCACAATCGATTCACTTTCCTCAACTTACCATTACACGCTCAGAAAACGGTTCAATTACTACAAATGTTTGTAGCTTGTTTATAGGAAAAAAAAAGTCTTATTTTGACCCCAGGAATATGTCATTAAAATATTTGTATTGAATTATGTAACACCCTGTATAGACCGATGAGTTGATGACTTCAAAGTCTTTGATTTTTTACCAAAATAAGCAAGTAAAACGTTTTATGAATACATATATATTCACCATCTCGGAGTGGCACCAATGTATGAATGTATCATATTGTAATTCATATTTCTTCCTTGATTTCTCCGGTAAGAGATTCAAACTCTTGCGCTTTCTGAAATATCATCAGGAAGGAGGTGTGTTTGATGATTCACTGTCACTATTTTCCATCATGAAAGAATTGGGGGTTTTCAAGAATAAATAAGTATAGGTTACAGAGATAAGCGAGCGTTTTTTCAATATTTCCGCTCACGAGCGCAAATGCTGTCAAAGAATGACATTTCTGGGAAAACGTCAACTTTGTGCTGGAATTTGAAAGCATCAAAGGCTACTTTGTTGAGCGTTTGTAGAAAAATTAGTTTACTTTCCACAAGGAAAGAAGGCAATTCCGAATCGATGGGTGCTACGTATAATAGTTATTTATGTATTAAGGGAATTATGAGGGCCTTAATTACCGATGGCAAAGTTTGCGTCCCGAGGGCCTCTGGCCCGAGGGACAGCAATTGCCTGAGGTTATTGAGGCTCAGTAATTCCCGTGATACATAGATAATTTTATTTCTGACTGATTTCATTCATTAGATACCTTCCCGATTGGAAGTTAGACATGTTTTTCCGTATAGTTTCAATGTCATCAGAACGTCAGATGATGATCTTGACTACCGCGAATAGGAGATTCCTTATTGCTACGTTACTGCGTGGCTGTTGCTATGCATTTCTTATTTAATTTTAGAGGGAATTATAGCATCTATAACATCCCAAGGGAGTTATGACCCTCATAATAGATATCGTAACTATGACGATATAAGCTTATAATGTCACTGTCAGAAATAAAAACAAATACCGATGGTAGCCTGAAATGCTATAAGGCTAGACTAGTAGCGAAGGGTTATAGTCAAAAATTTGGAATTGACTATGATGAAATTTTTAGTCCCGCAGCCCGATTCGATACGGTCAGAACTATATTGAGTATTGCTGCATCTGAAAAACTCAAACTTTTGCAGTTCGACATTAAAACTGCATTCTTGTATGGTGAACTCCAAGAAGAAGTATTTATGAAACAACCAGAAGGTTTTGATGATAAATCTGGTCAAATATGCAGGTTGAATTGAAGTCTTTATGGGCTAAAACAGTCACCTCGTTGCTGGAACAAACGTTTTGTTGATTTCATCAAGAAGAATGAATTGCAATGTAGCACATCTGATCCATGTCTGTTCATCAGAAAACATTCTAATGATGAACAAGATATATCATTATTTATTGAAAACCTAGGTAATGAATTCCAAATTACCAAGAGCACATTGGATTGTTATCTAGGTGCACAGATAAAACAAATGGTTGATGGAAGTATTTACCTAAGTCAGAGTGCTTATATTGAGAGGATATTACGCAAATTCAATATGCAAGATTCAAATGCAGTTGTAATACCTTGTGAAGATATAAATAATTCTTGCTAGGAAGATAAGAAGACATTAGCCAGCAATATTCCTTCTGTACTTGGTGATAGCTTCACGACCGAATATAGCTTATGCTGTAAGCATTGCCTCGGAGAAAGTGAACGCACCATGTGTAGCAGATTGGCGTTCAGTTGAACGTATCTTCAGATATTTGAAGGGAACAATCAACTACGGATTATTCTATGATGCTAATAAACAGCCAAATAATGTAGTTGATATTTTCTCTGATGCAGATTACGCAGGTGATGCAGAAACGAGAAAATCCAGAACTGGAGTAGTTTCGAAATACTCAGGAGCAGCAATAACATGGTTCAGTCAGAAACAAAGAAGCATTGTTTTGTCAACCACGGAGGCAGAATATATTGCTGCAAGTGAAGCAACGAAAGAGTTAATCTGGATCAAACGATTACTAGAAGAAATCACCACATTGAATGAGAATCCTATTCTTCATATGGATAATGCAAGTGCCATTAAGCTTGTAAAGAACCCTGCATTCCATAAAAGATCTAAACATATCGAAATAAGGTATCATTTCGTTCGTGAAAAGTTTCAATGTGGTATAATGAAAATTCAGCACGTCAGCAGTGAAAATCAAGTTGCAGACGTCATGAAGAAATATATGCCTAGAATTAAATTCTCAAGAATGAGACAAATGCTTGGTGTAGTTCCAGTTCATTAGTATTCATTTGAGAGGAAGTGTTGAAAAAAAAAATAGTCCAATAAATAAAAGGAAAAAGTTAACATTAATTACGCACTATTTTCATCTTCCGGTTGGAAGTAGCTTTTGGTACCTCATTAAAAATGAGACAAAGTTTGACTGGAAAACGCGTGCGATGGCGGAGAAAATGGCCCCAAAAGACCAGAAAAATAGGTTTTCAGCCAATATCTCCTAAAATATGGCAGTTAGAGATTTTCGGTCAGATAAAAATTGAAGTTCAGTTAATTTTCGACAAAAATGGTCCTTATCATTTTTCTCGAAAATTTGCCCAGTTTCAGAAAAAACGGCACGAAGCGCACCTCGAATAATGATCTTCTGTTGTATGCCGGAGAGCACAGTCCGTGTATTTATTCATCGTCGGGGGGACAGATTATTCAATAACTTTGTTAAAAATGCATATTTTCTCATGATTCAAAGTTCATGTGAAAGAGGAATTCTGCTGCTATCATACCCTGGGAATTGAGTCACGCTTGACTCTTTTGGCCATATCGGAACATGGGTCAAACTTTCTGCTCCCGGTCAATTTTGACCTCGCCAGGAATTTGTTCCTTTTTTTTTGTATTGCACTAATTTACTCAAAATTTTCTTGATTATGGGTCCTCATAAGGTCCTTTGTCATCCCTGGAATTTGTATATCCTAATTTTTGTTAAATTTTCATTTAATCTTTGTTTATTGAATCGCAATTTTTTGCTGTTTTTGGAGCGCGGGGAAAACTATCAATTAAAAATTTATACATGATCCGATAGGTTTCTATGATACATCATTTGAAAGCTAAGAAGGTCTACTTTTCGATTGTGCAATTACTTTTTTAGACGAAGTCGTCCATTTTTCAATAAAATTAGAAAAAGCGGGGTCAAGGAAAAAACGCACTTTTTTTCAGTGGTTTTTTTCTCCGTGCTCTTCATTTCTAACATGTCAACACCTTAACTAGTGTAACGGGGGAATTCCCACCTTTCCATCGATGTATATAAGTCATACCTTTGATATCCCGGGAAAAAACCAGTATATCTGAATGTACACGCTATAATTTATTACTTTCGTTCCTCCGTCGTTCGCCGCGTGTGTGTTCTACGTGGCGCTCGGGTCGTCTGCTACAAACCATGCGGCCACGCAGGGTATGATAGCAGCAGAATTCCTCTTTCACATGAACTTTGAATCATGAGAAAATATGCATTTTTAACAAAGTTATTGAATAATTTGTCCCCCCGCCGATGTGTAAATACACGGACTGTGCTCTCCGGCATACAACACAGAAGCTCATTATTCGAGGTGCGCTTCGTGCCGTTTTTCTCGAAACCGGGCAAATTTTCGAGAAAAATGATGAGGACCATTTTTGTAGAAAATTAACTGAACTTCAATTTTTATCTGAACCGAAAATCTCTAACTGCCATATTTAAGGAGATATTGGCTAAAAACCTATTTTTCTGGTCTTTTGGGGCCATTTTCTCCGCCATCGCACGCGTTTTCCAGTCAAACTTTGTCTCATGTTTAATGAGGTACCAAAAGCTATTTCCAACCGGAAGATGAAAATAGTGCGTAATTAACATTAACTTTGCCTTTTTTCCTCCTTCATTTATTGGACTAAAAATAATCTAAGCAAGCAGCAACTACTGGAAGCAGATGTTTAAAAAGAAGAAACTGGTAGTTGTGTACTCGGTAGATTTTGAAATCATTGAAATATTGAATTGTTAATAAAGTTGTCAAAAAAAAGTTATGAAAAAAACTTCAAACGTGAAATACTTCGTGTGGTTAGATAAATAATCTCAAAATTTTGAATAAATCAAATTTCATTAATGATCCACAAATAAATCACAAAAAATTCCTAGAAAGTACAAATTGTCAGTAATGAGTAATTCGCAGAGATCAGCTGATCACAACAAATCGCTTCTACCACAGCCGTCTTCAACTATCAAGCCGTGAAGAAGCAGTCTGGCAACATTGTCCGAACGACCGAACTTGCACCTGTCGGCCATTCAAAGTGTATTGTGTAGGAAGTAAACAAGGAGTTTATGGAAGTTTTTTCAAAAGTTTTCAATTATTAATTGGTATAATATTGAGATCAAATAATTTTAAAAGTATTAGCAACAATCTAGGAATCGACTCGAGACTGAAAGTGTGTGGCAAGTGCATTCAAAATTGTGTTAAATTGGAGGTTATAGTGAAGTGTACTAGTGCTGGTGTATTTGCAAGGGAATTTGTGTTGTTTTTTCAATTTACTCCTGGAAATAAGTAAGTTATTTATTATTCCTTATGAAATATGCCTTCTCATTGTTGTGTGCCAGGATGTAAGTCAAATTACAGCTCTGAAAAAAAGCTGGGAAAGGATCATGTTTCAGTTTTTTTATTCCCAAAAGGGGAAGAATTGCGAAGTAAGTGGATAACAGCAATACCTCGAAAAAACTGGACACCATCTCAACGTTCTACAGTATGTGCAATTCATTTTATTGAAAAAGATATCATCAGGTATGATACATTCCCTCTGCCAGATGGATCAATTGGAAACAATTTGTTACGAGCACCAAAGTTAGTCAAAACAGCAGTTCCTTCAATTTTTCCAAATTTACCAAAATATTTTCCAAAACCAGCCAAATCATCAAGAACTGATCCAAATGAAAGACGTCAGAAATATTTAGATATTCAAAGTAATATAATAGAACACTTTGAAAAATCAGACCTCATCCACAACTATGAACAGTTAGTTAGGGAATATGTTGAGAAAGTTGAAATTGATACTTGGAAAATCCATAAGACTGATGATAAATTGTATTTTTATGAATTAGATTTGCAAGCAAATGTTTTTTATCCCAATGATGTAAATACTTTACAAATTGTTTCTCAAGTTATAATATCCAATGAGATGGAGATGGGTTTTATTTTATCAAAATGTTGCAAATTACGGCTTCAGTTCATGACCAAGGGAATTATTCAACCACATTATTCCTCGTTATTCGCTCTGTAAGTTCACTCTCCTGTATTTTTTACCTATTCGACAAAATAATCCGAGAAAACCAAACATGCAAAGCTTGCGCTCATATAAAAACCATTGAATTGCTAGGCTCGAATGGGACCGACGGTTTCCGTTCGTGCGACGTTGCCAGTATCTCAGCACGGCTTGATATTTGAAGACGGCTGTGCTTCTACAAATGTCAAATAAATCTGGCATCGGTGTACAGTTTTGCCAACTTAAATCGATAACGCGGTTCGCCCAGCTCGAAAGTTACTACTATTTTCCGATGTGCAGTTTTGGCATGACATTGTTACCAAGTATTGCCCATCTATCAACCTTAGGTGAAAGCCCTTCATTCAGTCTGCGAACGAAATCTCGCCCACTCACATTGTTTTGCTTGTAATTGCAGATGGCGGTGACGGCTGTCGGCCTCGTGACCGGCTGCCTGCGCTGCTTCAACGGCACCACGTCCTGCGCTCTCTCTCCCAACGTTTGGACCTGATCGCCGAACGCGCTCAGCTCCTCTCTGAGCGCCTGCATGCGCTGCAGCAGGCGTTCGCCCGCGTCCAGTCCGAACTCGCCCTGGCTGAAGTCGCCGTTCATGACCTCTTCTTTCCTGCGGCAGAAATGGAAAGACATGACAAATACAATATTCAAACCAACAATGATTACGCCATAGATTAACAAACCTTACAGATGAGACACTCCGCCCCTTTTGTTTGATGTACCGACACATGTGTTTCGTGACCTCGTAGGTAGAGTCACTGGATGTTATTAGTTTGATAAGAGTTCGGACACAGAAATGACAACGGTTAGGGTTTTTGAATGTTTAGATTTATTAAGTTTCACACTTTGCATCGTGACAAGAGCACCATAGTCGTCCCGCGCTTTTTCATTCAAAATTGTTTGAATTTGACAATACATTTTATAAACGTCAGAATTGAAATAAAATATCATAATTATACATTCCAGATGAAAGCAGCTATGGAAATTACTTGCTGTGTAATAAATTGTGCCAATTCTGAAGAAAATGAATATCATTTATTCAATTTCCCGAAACAAATATCAACCATTCGCTTATGGAAGGAAGATGTGAAATGGCCTGGGTGCAAAATCAATTCCAAGACGAGCGAAATTTGTGAGGTACTCATTAAAATTCACTTTTTATAACAGCATCTGATTAGAATGAAACTATATTTTAGGCCCATTTTCGAACAGAAGATTTCAAAATCTGTTTGTGAGAATCTGCTGTTCCATCAATTTACAAAGCAGGCGATTTCGAGAACAATATTCTATTATTATCATCACACAAAATTCAAAACAAAATAATCATGGAAAAGAGGAAATGATCGCAAAATTACATAATGAAATTGAGAATTTGAAAACGAAAGTAAGAAAAGCAAGTAAACTATAAAGTGATATATTAATGAATGGCGATTTTGGTACCGACCAACTTTAAATTTAACAGTGGAAAGTGAATAGTTATTTATGTATCAAGGGAATTATTATAAGGGCCTCAATTACGCTGGACGTTAATGTTTTGGAGATATTTTCTATATCAATCCATGTTACTTAGCTCCTAGGGCGCTAAGTGGAGTTGCTGAGAACTTTAAAAAACCAAGTATTTTGTAGGTCTCGTCAAAATAAACTACTTTTTTCCTATCAAATGTTCATGGAAAAATGATTAGTTCTCTGTATTTCAGCACTCTGTATCTCCGAAATGAAGCATTACCGGACACAAAAGCTTATATAAACTTTATTCCTTATAATTGTCTCAGGAATACTTCACTTGAAAGTACTTATGTTACTTCCTGTATATTGAGAATACCTACCTTTAATTTGATATAAATAACTTCATGTTTTATACTTATCACTGGAGTACAGTTTCACATACAATAAGGAATTATAACTATAAGTTTATCCATATGTGTATATTTTCTAATATTGAAATGTTGTTACATGCATTCTCTTCATTTATATAACAGTTGTTCTGCTAGAAGTGTATCACTATAAATTGCAGTGGATGTTTGTACCCTATACCCATTATCCATCTACGGCTATGATTGATTTGACAGAAAATATAACCTCTAAAATCGTATCTGACAATCAGGCACTACTAGGGAAATTGAAAAGACAAAGAGCAGAATATATGTCTTATTCTTTTATTCACTTAAACCATTGTATTATAGAAAATAGAAGAGGACAAAAGTTCAGCTGTGTCCGAACACTTATCAAACTAATACCATCCAGTCACTCTAATACAGATGAATTTATACCAATCATCTATGAGCACTTACTCTTTGATCCACTCTTCGGCAGTATGGATGTCGCCGAAGAACATCTGGTAGTTCCTGGAGTTCTGCAAGTGCGTCTCGAGGCAATGGGTGAGCTGCAGTATCCACGCCCATTGGGCGTTCATGGCCGCCATGTGGGCCTCGATCGCCTTGGTGGCCGGATGGTTTTGCAACACCAGGCATTCTCCTCTCTCTAAGACGGCGTTGAACTGGATCTCGCGTTTTTCCAGCTCGCTCATGAGATGCTGCAATTAGCAAATTTCCGATATTGAGGTTATTATCTTGTCACGACCCATGGCTACAGGGTAGTGACTCGGGGGTGAACTCGCTTGGGAGGCCGACAAATGAAAACAGTTATTCGTTATGAAGCTACAATTTATTGAAAAAAATAGTTTCATTGGTTTAGACAAAGGTGGATATATGTATGGTGAAATAGCTCCCTCTTACAAAAACCTAGAAATGTTTGTAGACCTCTGGCCTACTTGATTATGTCGAATTCTATCACCGTAGTAAGGCCGCGCAAAACTAACGCTAGATGGCGCTGTTCCTGAAGTTATCTTGCTACACAATGGTTGTATTGTTTTGTTGTTTACATTTACGTATATTAATTCGTAATTTGAAAACATTGAGAAAAAGTGATTGATTTAATGAAAAAGACGTGAAATTTTCATTATATCTGTGAAGTATATGTGGCATGATGTTCCCTACGCCATCTACAGTCAATCCTGTGCGGCCTTGCTACGGTGTTTCGCGATCTACACGTTTTGGAAAGAAACAATTGACAAGTGGTTACACCAGTCTATTCTCATCATGGTTCAGACCAACAAGGATCAAAATAAACGTACATCCGACTTCGCAATACAGAGAATCATTACATAACTTGGCACCATGAAGTACTTACAAAATTATCTCTAGAAGACGCAGGGGATGAACCATAGTGAGTGCTGGCTGATCAGATCCAAACTGTCACTTGCCTTATCGACTGTTCGATATTTATTTAGAATATTTTGACATAGTCAGCGTTTTACTCCATATGCGAGTAGAGTAGAGTAGAGTTTTATTGACTACTTGATGTACATTCATACATTTGTAGCAAGTCCTAAATGATTCCATTTTGGTGAAAAGAATGTAAAAAATGATAATTTATAATAAAAGACAAAAAATATACAATCAGAGACGAATAATATACAATCAAAAACAAAATACACATTTACGTTTCCCTCAAGAGTGGATATTCGGCAAATGTGTTCCTTGTATCAAAATTGTGGCCACTAACGTGAGCCAGATATTCTGCAATCGAGTAAAAGCAATTTTTTTCAAAATAATCTTTCATAACTCTCTTGAAGGAAAACATATTCATAGTTTTAATACTGGCAGGAAGAGCATTATATAATCTAAGATCATGAGAATTTTTTTGTGATTTGCTGAGTTTGTAACGTTGAGTTCTAATAAGATCACTGTTGCGTGTATTGTGATTATGCAAACTGGATTGCTTAGGAAGCAGGGGAGCTTTTTTGTGAATCTCTACTGTACTCGTATAAATATACATTGAAGGTACTGACATTATTTTGTGATTTATGAATGAATCACGACACGAATCTCTGTAACCAATTCCAACAAGAATTCTCAGAGCCTTTTTTTGTAATATGAAAATACATTAGAAATATGAGATTGAATTAGTGAGCAAAAACCTATTTTCAATGTAGTGAAATTAGTTATAGGTTTAAGTTGTCGAAGTAAAAATAGAGCACTCGATAATTTACTTTTCAAATCTGAAATGTGGCTGGACCAATTTAACCTATTATCCAAGGTGAAACCCAATAACTTAACAGTTTGGAACTCAGGTAATGGTTGAGCCGTAGATATCACCATGTTTTGTGATTTATCGTTATTCATCATAAGTTTATTAACACTAAGCCAATAGTTGGCTTTTCCTTGTATTTCGACAGATTGATCAGCAAGAGATAAAAGCTTTTTTGAGGAGTAAATGAGGGATGTATCGTCAGCAAATAATACACTGTGACATGGTTTCATATAGTTGTAGAGATCATTAATATAAATCACAAACAACAGCGGACCCAATACCGATCCCTGAGGCACACCCAAGTTAATTGGTTTCAGTTCAGAAAATTCATTGTTATAAAAAACCGCCTGGAAACGATTATTTAAGTATGTTTTTATTAGTTCTAAAGTTATTCCTCTAACACCATAATATGAAAGTTTTTCGAGTAATATGTTGTGGGAAACACAGTATTTCATTCCGGTTGACTGAGTTGCCAACGTGAGTGAAACATTATACGCGTTTCCTTTAATCGAATGTTATACGATGAAAAATGAATAATGAACTTTACTAATGAAATCTTCTCTTGAATCAATATAATTTCGCATAAAGTAGCTATGATAAAATATTTTTGGTTCCTATCGTGACAATCTCACTGTTAAGTTTATGAACATTTAATAAATGAGTTTTGTCAGAAGATCAAATTTCACTTCATAACAAAATACATGAAAAAGGAACTGGGCTCCTTCACCATTCCTAAGACGTAATTTATGAAAAGCCACATTCACACAGAGTTAAAGAATACGATTCCTTGTATCTGTATCAGAAATTGTTCTTTGAATAAATTATAACTATATCATAACAGCAATGATGGGATATAATATGTTTTACAATCTCACTTCGTCAAGTATAATAAATAATTTACATGAATCTCTTATTTGCTGGATGAAGTTGATTACTAATGGAGATTAATTAGAATATTTTGCGTATTATCTATAATTTTAAACTTTAGTTTTATTATAAAATGATGATCATAATTTGTCATTCATTTTTTTCAAAGAATTCGTTCCTTTATAAAACGGATCTAATTTCTATGAAAGTTGTAGATTATATCTCACAACAGCGCAAATACATTGAGCCACAAAATACTGACAGGCACACCGAGAGCTGATCTGATTTTGTGATTACGTATATATTTTTTCACAAGATTTACTTGTGACGAAAAATAAATGGTTTGAGATATATTAAAGCAACGATCTCTCTTACTGATTCTCTCTGTTAGGTTGATCCTCAAAGATATTGAAAAAAATGAGGTTACTAAACTTGTTCAGGTTAGATGTGTTTCATCAGCATACAGTCAGATGTACGTTTTGATCACATACTGGTGCAGATAGTGCTGGTGTAGGAAATTTTAGTTCAAGTAGTTTCAATTTTAAGAACAATATTAGGCTCACTAATAAAATTGTCATTTCATCGACTGATTGTTTACCTCTGCATTGATTCCAAAAACTCGCTGCATGTAGAAATAAATGACAATTGAATGATCTTCATTATTTATGCAAAGAAGAAAAACAATATAATTATATGTAAAAATGTAAAGTTGAAGGTTTCAATGTCGAGCGAAATTTATGAATGATTTTCAAAGATGTTACACATTCGATATAGACAACGTCTGTGTAAAAATTGACAACGCTCCGAAGGGACGTAACAGACCAACGGCTAATCGGCTGTGCTGATTCGTTGTACAAATATTTATATCGTAGTCGGTGAAATATACGGCGATATAACAGGCGTTTGTTTGTGATTCTCTGGTGTAAGAATTGTGTACGAACGAATAACACGGCAAAGAATGAAGAAAGACATTGATGTGATGACAACCGTGTGAAAACAACATTCAATCAAAATGACATAATAATCATCAATAAAAACATCAAAGTTTGGATGAGATCAATTTTTGGATCTATGGATTGGATACATGGATTGATGATACATATTGAATAATGGTTACAAGTATATTGGAGGGAGAAATTAACGTCATCCTATTTGCGTAAAACGGGCTATCGGTAATCAAAGGTTCTCAAAAACACAAAGCATTGGCTGAGCCAATTTCACACAACGAGAACTAGAATGCCGAAATCTCCTATGTTTAATACTTGTACGCTTTTTTATTGAATACGACTGTATGTAAGAATTTCTAACTATGACTGATCCCTGACTGATTCCCTAGACATTGGTGTCATTCGATATTATAAAATTTTGATAGTACCTATACAAGGTATGTCACGACGAGCTTACACTATCTTTATATCGAGAATCAGTCGGGAGAAATCCATGAAAATGTGCATGCTTATATTTCAGAATACGCTCTTTTCATTTAAAATATTTAATACAATGCAGTGTTTGCCGCGTCTACTAGAAAGTAGTAGCAACATTGATATTTCAAATGGAACACCCTGTATTTCATCGCATTTTTAGATTCTCCCTGAAGAGCTGATTTCATCGATGTATCACACTTGGGGTCTATCGAAAATGATTACAGAGATATAGGGTGTTCAAAATCGAGATTTTTCAACTTGAGGATTTTTTTGTATCGAAACTATTTATTATAGGTCAAAACGACTCACATGTCCCTATCTCAATTTTTGATTCACTATTTATTGATATTTAATCGGAACAGATACAGGGTGGTTCAAGATTCAGAATTCTGATAACCCTGTATCTGTTCCGATTAAATACCAGCAAATAGTAAATCAAAAGTTGAGATAGGGACATGTGAGCCGTTTTAACCGATAATGAATGGTTTCGACATAAACAAATCCTGAAGTTGAAAATCTCGATTTTTAACACCCTATATCTCTGTAATCATTTCCGATAGACCCTAAGTGTGATGTATCGATGAAATTAGCTCTTCAGGGAGAATCTACAAATGCAATAAAATACAGAGTATTCTGTTTGAAATAACAAAATTGTTGCTACTTTTTTATAGAAGCGGCAACACTGCTTTGCTGAAAATATTCTAAATGAAGAGAGCGTTTTCTAAAATATAAGCATGCATATTTTCATGGATTTCTCCCGACTGATTCTCGATATAGAGATAGTGTAAGCTCTTCGAGACACACCCTGTATATTAATGGAGGATATTGTAGTGAATCATGCAGTAAGCACCATATATTATATACAGGGTGTTTCAGTTTTTTGTAGCAGGACTTCAACAGCTTGAAGAAGACATTTTTTCAAGATGAAAATCTCAAACAAACATATATGCGTGGGAGCTTCGTTTCCGATTTACAGGGTGTCGAAGTTTCAGATTTTTTTTATGTATTTTGAATTTTCTTCTACAATTTTCGGAATGACTGATTGAAATTTGGAATACCTAATACACTTCAAAAACTCAATATTTGAGGCTATTGAGCGTTTTTGAATACCTACAGGGTGATAGACTTTCAGGGGTCGTACCCAATTTAACCCTGTAGAACTTTTTTGCGTGCCGCCTCTGCTCTCAATGGGACATAGATTCAGATTGTCTCTGCAATTTGGAAACTTTTTTCCCTTATGTAAATTTTTCGAAAACTGTATGGATCTCGAGATAAATGCCAAAAATAAATTACTTGTAATAAAACCGTTATTTCTCAAACACACTTATTTGACATTTCTTAAACATTAACTGAAAGTCTATCAACCTGCAGGTATTCAAAAACGCTCAATAGCCTCAAATATGAAGTTTTCGAAGTGTATCAGGTGTACCAAATTTCAATCAATTATTCCGAAAATTGTAGGAGAAAATTGAAAAAACATAAAAAAAATCTGAAATTTTGACACCCTGTAAATCGGAAACGAACGCATATTTGTTTCTATTAGATTTTCATCTTGAAAAAATGTCTTCTTCAAGCTGTTAAAGTCCTGCTACAAAAAACTGGAACACCCTGTATATGGAAACGGAAAGTGCATTGAAACTTATATTTGTTACCTACCTAGCAACGTTCTTCATGAAATTATGAATTCATAAGATGACAAGATTATATCCAGAATATGTAATGAAGAAGTCCAAAAAATTTTCATGACATTATTGTTTCACCACGATTCAATACAAAGACCTTTCAGAGCCATTTCAGATTGACTCCTGAATATTTCAATGAGTTATATGCACATTTTTCCTCTTTTGTTGGCTCATCCTTTCCATCAGTAGGTACCTACCTATTTCTATTTTTGATTACAACAAAATTATAATGATGTATGTCAAATACCCTTATTTGTCAAGCTTTCCGAACATTCCACCACGTGTTCGATGTTCTGAGAGCAAATGGCCAGTGCCACCAGAATGATAAAAAAATCCACAGAATTGTCAATAAAACGGCGATTCTGTCCTACTGGTGACACTAGCAATGCCAATGAAACGCAACTATTCGCGGGAATCAATGTTACCAGGTGGCGCTCGGTTTACGTTGTTCCATGTCAGCCACGTCAAAACTAGGGGAAAACAAACCCAATCCTCACTCAATTCCCTTAGTGCCATTAGCTTGTGTACGTTGTACTGATAAGAGTGATAAGTTTTCGAATTTCTTGACATTAATTGTCAATATTCGATCGAAAACGCTAATAATGCCTGTTGTAGATGTTCATTTGGCAGATATTTTGCTCTATTTAGATGGAAAAGGCAGACCAGTAGTGGAAGGAGAAGCAGTTCTCCGTGCTAATCATGTGATTTTGTGTGAGGCAGAAGACTTCAACAAAAGGCACATTTTAGCACTTTATCTACAAACTTCGGCGAGGAAATCTTCCCCACATGAAGTAAAATCGAAGTTGGAGTCCAGAGGAACTCCTGTAGAACAATGGATTTGTATTTGTTCATGCAAGACAGGATAATCTGGGTATTGTGAACATGTTGTAGCTGTTCTTTTATATGTCAATTGATTTGCTCGTCATAATTAGTTTGAATCGTTTGAACTATCTCCAATTCTTCACCCGTTCACTGTTCACTAAACTAATAAAAATGAAATAGTGTAAAAAAATTAACCAACTCAACCATCATCATACCAACAGTACCAACACTTTATGTCATTGATAAGTTGGACTACAGCTACAGCAAGCTGAATGCAATGTAGTCTATGCACTTTATCCATAGACAACAGTTTGTTTTGACATGACAAAATTGTGACAGGTCAGTTTTGAGTTAATAAAGAGTTAGTTGTCGAAAAGAGAACAATATACGACAATTTACGAAGTTACTGTTCTAGGTCCAAGTCTTTCTATCATTTGTATCAACGACATATTATCAAGAACATAATACCGAACGCATTTATTCAAATCAATGCTTTAGTATTCAGCAGTCATTCCATCTACTTTCCAGTTTATCACGCCATAAAAAACGGCGCTATAGACGATTCAAAATAAGCGATACGCTCTCTTGCAAATTTTCAAGTCAACCAATGGAAAGTACATTGAAAGTTTGTTTTTCTCCGATTGGCAGCAAATATTAATTTTGCTGACACATATCAATCAGCAAAGTATTACTTTTCCTGCCTAGGCAGCAAAGTGGGTACTTTGCTGCCTAGGCAGCAAAATGGTTACTTTGCTGATTGATATGTATCAGCAAAATTAATAATCCGGCAACTAATTCAACTTTTTTGCCACCTCCCTTATTTCTGGAGGAGGAAGTACTTCCAGATCGCTATCACTGTCCATTATATAATAATTTATATATACCGATATTTTTTTGCACAACTGTCAGAAATTTCATGACTTGTCAAACTATAATTATTATGGACATTTCCATAGCAACCAACCATTCCAACAACTGAGATTTCTATCAAATTTTATTTTAATTGAACACTACAGGAAAAATAAAGAGATTGTGGGAATTGTAATAATTTGCAAATACAATATCCTCCTATATCATTATGAACAATCGGAGAAAAAATTATATGTTCAACTCGGCAGCAAAGTAGATTGACTGCCGAGGCTGAATTCATAGCCGAGCTGCCTAGTTAAACAAATAACTATTACATCCAAGCTTCCATGTTTACATCGCTAAACGCACCGCCTCGCAAATGCAAAATTCGCTCGTCAAACAAAGTGCCACTTTTGATCCTAATAAAACAATCTACTATTTCATTCTTGCATCTAATCTTCACAATCTGATACGTCCCCACAACGCTCGAATAAATCCCCATTTAGCCTTTTTGCCTCCCCTACTAAAAATACGGTTATGAAGAAAATTTGATCCATTTACATTCATATTCCAGTCGAACAAAATTACCTCGAAATATTTCTCGACGGCTCGCACGTCTATCTTGGTGTCGCTCCAGTCTCTCGTCACTTCCGTCTCTTCTTTCTCGTTCAGCCACTGCAGCTCGTTGGTGGCGGACTGTATGAAGTCCAGCAGCGTCTCGAGGTCCGTCATCCTGCTGGTACTCAGAGAAAGCAGTTCGGCGTACACCTGAACACGAACACAATCGAAATCTCAATTACTCGTAAAAAAAGGGCTCTATTTCCAACAGGGTTTACACCCAATAACGCTACAAATAAATATCAGCTTCCGATTATTAATTACACTTTTGACAGAATAATATGAATAGATAGATAGATAGATTTTGTTTGATCATGTTATGTAACAAAATTACATTTATGACAAGTCCTAATCTAAAAAAATTTATAAAATTTATAAGTCTGTGGACGAAGGAAAACCTGCCCTTTGTGTGTTCTTGGATCTTGCCAAGGCTTTCGACACCGTTGATCACATACAGTTGTTGGAAGTCTTGGAGGATACAGGAATACGTGGCACGTCATTGAATCTACTCAGAAGCTATTTATCGGATCGAAAACAGATAGTGAGAATCAATGGTGAATTGAGTAATTCTCAAAAGCTAGAAATAGGAGTTCCTCAAGGCACAGTACTTGGACCAACACTTTTCACACTTTACATCAATAACGTATTTTCAGTGCAATCAACAGGAGAAATCATCAGTTTTGCCGATGACACGGCTTTATTTTATAAGGCTGAGTCATGGGCAGAATTGAAGAATAAAGTTGAAATTGATATCAATGGAATAATTGACTGGTTCAACTATAAACACTTGACAATAAATTTTGACAAAACATTTTTCTTACCCTGTACCAGCTATGCCGTACATCTACCAAAATTTAAATCAATTGATATAACCTATAACAACAAAAGTGTCAAACTACAAGGAAGAACTGATTTGAAGTATTTGGATAACAGTGGATTCTCATTTACGTTGGGATTAACACATTGATAATGTAACAAATATTCTCAGGCGGCTATTGTATAAATTCAAGTACCTGACACGACTAATTGACATTAACCACCTGAAGGTTCTATACTATGCAATAGTTGAAAGTCGTATTCAGTACGCCATACTGTCTTGGGGAGCTACAACAAGGAATTACTTGAAAAAACTGGAGTTATACAAGAGAATTTTGAAAATGATTTATAAGAAGAAGGTGAGTTATTCATCAAAATTGGTATTTGAAAAATTAAAAATACTTGATATACGGAAATTATATGTATATACAACTTTAATCTATACATATAATAATAAAAATATTCAAGTTTTACCAATGAAATTCGCTGTTAATATACAAAAACGTCAATACACAAGTGTCAAAGATCACCAGATTTTTCAGCTGATAATATCATAGGATGAAAATGAAATCAAGGGTGGGAATTCTTATTTCGATTTACCTTTTGCAGTTGGCCCAGGTGCTGATTGTAGAGAGCCAGTTCTTCGCCGGAGAAGTATTGGCGCGCCTTGACGCAACTCTCCACTTTAGAGTGGAACTGGTCGATGTGCTTGTGCTCGCGATGGTGGAGGTCCCTTTCGTTCTGCACGGATGACAAATCGGTGCCGTAGTCTGCCTTCTTCAATTGTTTCTGAAAGTACCGGTCAGTCAATGGAATTCTTTGCCAAAAGAAGCATTTAAACTACTCAACACTAATTTCGTCGCACACCAAAATGTCGCCCCTGTTATAATGTGAATAACTTTTTTCAGTTTAGAACAATTTGAATTTGGTTCACACTGTTCGATAGCCCAGTCCTTCAGCTATAATCTGGTACTTCATTGAAACATAAGGATATTCACATAAAATCTCTACATAGTGTTTTCCGACACTGTGCAAAATTTCGGAATATTCAAAAGGCTCTCAAATGGTGAAAAATTTTTTTTTATCAACTTCGACAACAGAGGCATGAAGATGATCTCATTACCTCGAGATATTTCGCGAATCAACTTCCTATCTCTCTTATTTACAGAGTGATCTCAAAAAATCAACTTTTTGGATTTGCAGCCATAACTTTTTTCCACGTCAACCGATTTTGGAAATCTTAGGCTCATTTTGGAGGTTAAACTTCAGATGAAGAGATCTGAATATCAGAATTGACTTGAGATGGCTATCAAAGATCTAGAGTTTTCTTGAAAGTGACTCAAATCTGGAACGCCCTCCGAATCTCGGTTGGGAGGAGAATTGAATGAAAATCAACTTGTTCTCGGAAAAACAATTCATTCTGGATGCGTCCATATTTTTCTCGCTCTCAGTAGTCAAGAATGTGTGTGAGAAAACACAATTGAAACATGTTCTTGCAAAAACATCAGACCATTTCTCCTCTGTAATGCATGGCCCGTAACCAACGTTACAAGAATCACAGTGAGTGACTGATAAGTCAGGTTAGACGTCGTTTTCGAATCATAAACAGATTTTGATAGTTTCGATGCCGCATCTAACGCCCGACCAGTTAGAACTGATTCCACAAATGAGGGAACAAGGGTTATCTTCCCTCCAAATCGCGGATCTGCTAAACACGACAGTCCGATCCATTCAAAGGGCTTATCTCCGAGCTAATGCTGGGAATATTTGTGTTTTTACAATAAATAAACGTTGTTCGCTTGAATACTTCTCCATATTCTTAAATCGCATGTTATGTACGTGACAACTGTTAAAAAAATCACTTTATTAAAAAAAATCAAAACCATTTATGATGAGCCTCAGCTGGTCGGGTTTGTCAGTTACTCATTGTGATTCTTGTAACGTTGGTTACGACAGGTCATGCATTACAGAGGAGAAATGATCTAATGTTTTTGCAAGAACATGTTTCAATTGTTTTTTCTCACGCACAATTCTTGACTACTAAGAGCGAGGAAAATATGGACGCATCCAGAATGAATTATTTTTCCGAGAACAAGTTGATTTTCATTCAATTCTCCCCCCAACCGAGATTCGACGGGCGTTCCAGATTTGGGTCACTATCAAGAAAACTCCAGATCTTTGATAGCCATCTTAAGTCAATTCTGATATTCAGATCTCTTCATCTGAAGTTTTATCTTCAAAATGAGCCTAAGATTTCCAAAATCGATTGACGTGGAAAAAAGTTATGGCTGCAAAACCAAAAAGTTGATTTTTTGAGATCACTCTGTGAATAAGGGAGATAGGAAGTTGATTCGCGAAATATCTCGAGGTAATGAGATCATCTTCATGCCTCTGTTGTCAAAGTTGAGAAAATTTTTTTTTTCACTATTTGAGAGCCTTTTGAATATTCCGAAATTTTGCACAGTGTCGGAAAACACCATGTAGAGATTTTATGTGAATACCCTCATGTTTCAATGAAGTACGAGATTATAGCTGAAGGACTGGGCTATCGAACAGTGTGAACCAAATTCAAATTGTTCTAAACTGAAAAAAGTTATTCACATTATAACAGGGGCGACATTTTGGTGTGCGACGAAATTAGTGTTGAGTAGTTTATATAATGATAAAGATGGAAAGCCCTAATTTCGAGTGACATTGGAAGATAAATAAACTCCACCGCCACGTGTGAGAGTCGAACTCACAACCTCTGGGTTACATGCCCAACGCTCTGCCAATTGAGCTAACGAGTCTTCCGTCGATCAATCGGCAGGGACGTTGAATTCTCATCACACCAGGCGGCAGAATCCTTCCAATTCTCGAAGTCACTCGAAATCATGGACTATACGAAGCATCACTGGCAGGATGGTACTATACAGTCTCCATATTTCCCCGTTCGACCTCTGGCATTGTATTTTCTTGTATACGGAAATGTCCGAAGGCCATCATACATAGGAGTGAATTCATAATTGTTGTCGGTTACTCAACCGAAAAGATATACATATAATAATAAAGATGGAAAGCCCTAATTTCAAGTGACGTATACCAAAAATATTTTCAAATTTTGAATAAATGAATATACCATGCCCAATTCAACATGGCTCTTCAATTGTGGTAAAAATAGATGTATCAATTATAACTTGGCAATGCCGCAACCAATTTCAATTATTTTACAGCGATGTGAAGGCTAACATCGGCGGAATAAATTCCGAATAAACAATACTGGGTATTCAATTTACCAAGACTCGTCTCCGAGTCGTCCCGCTTTTATAAAACACCCAGTAATATTGAAAATATTTTTGAAATAAGCAACTTCAATAACTGAAAGAGATTTTTCCTCAAAGTTTTTCTCTATGGGTTATGGCTTTCGAGATATCGAAGAATTACGCACTAAATGGATACACTGTAATTTTTTTATCGCTTGGAGCGCACGAAAGAAAATCCCTATAAGGTTCAAAGAACATCGTGCGTTCCTAGGGAGGATAGGGGCAGGAGGTAGGTATTGGAATTTTTTTTGAACTCCTGGAGATTATATTTTGTTGGGAATACTTCCTCAGGCAATGAATTCCAGAGCCTAGCCGTTCTATGGATGAAGGAGTTTTGATAAAGTGCTGTTCGACATCTTTCGAGGTTGATTTCGATATGTCCAACGCGACAGCTAGAGATTCCCCGTGTTTTTCTAATGAAGCTTGCCATAAATGGGTGACGTAGGCTAGTAGATCTCCAGTAGATCTTCGGTGGCGAAAGCCGTATTGTCTATCATGATGATTCCTGAGCTCTCCAGATATTTGGTGAACTCAATATTGATGGCTTTCTCCACCACTCTGGAGATTACTGATAACAGGGCAATGGACCTGTAGTTGTTGGGCAGGTTCTTGTTCCCTTTTTTGGGGATTGGTTGCACTCTAGCTGTCTTCCAGCATGATGGAAATATACCCGACCTGTACGAGACGGTAAATAACTTGCAGGGAATCGGTTTCAATTCTGGTGCACATTTTCTGAGGATAATGGGTGGAATTCCATCAGGAACGTTTGCCTTATTCGTTCTGAGGCCAAGCAAAATTCGTCTGATAGTGCGTTGACAGAAGACGATTTCGGGCATTCGACTCTCAAGGAATGGAATGTTTGGCGGCACTTTTTCTTGGGAATCTAAAGTAGAGTTTGCTGCGTACATCTCTGCAAAAATATTTGCTTTCTCCTGCGATGTTGTTGCTAATGTGCCGTCGGATTTGGACAGTGGTGGAAATGAACTATTAGTGAAATGTCTTCCGACCGCTTTAGCAAGGGACCAAAACGAACGGGAGCCATTGGGACAATCTATGAGTTTAGATCTTATCTTGGCATTGTATATTTCTTTCGAAGCATCTATTGTTTGGCTGCAGATATTCCTGGCATCAAAGTTTTCTGCTCTAGTCGCGAGGTTAGGGTTTTTGCGCCAGCGATGGTAGGCTGTTTGTTTCAAGGCAACAGTTCTAGAACAGTTTTTGTTGAACCTGGGATTCGATGGTGATGATCTTTTCGAAGAATGAGGTATGAATGTGTCCATTCCGAGCATGATGATCTCGGATTTTTCCGCAGCACACTGTAAGGGTCCTCAGAGTCAAAGCATACTATGCCAAGGAAACTCGGAGAAAAACATGCGGAGACCGTCCCAATCTCCTGAATTGTAATGCCATATAAGACGTGGGGGTGCCGGAGCAGTTGATGGAATGAAAAATGGGCAGGTTGTGGATGAAAATTCGCTCCTTCACCAATTTAGAATAAATTCCTAATATTCCGCGTAATTTTTCTGCCCGGCCTGCTTTTCGCGATATTTTTTCTTGCTGACGCGGACGTCTTGCTGGCTTCACACCGGTATACTCACCAACTTATTTTTGCACCACTCGATGTGCTCCTGCAACGATCTGAAATGCGGATTGGTTTCGACGTTCCTGGTCTCCTGGACCGTCCGGATGTGCTTGGTGACAGTCCTCTCCTCCACCGGGAAACTCATGTTGGACAGCGGCCCCACGATCTTGTTGTGCAACAGGTGCCGCAGGTGCACCCACCTGTAAGAATGCCATGTCAAAGCACGAATTCGTTTCGCCCGAACATATTTGCGATTCCTGAAGACCAATCAGAGCGATTTGGGCTATGGCGGTGAATTCAAATAACTGACTGGTGGTAAATTCGAATAACGAATATTTTCACATTACATAAGTATACTAGCTGACCCAGCAAACGTTGTTTTGCCATAACATTATTTCTAGAAAAAATGTTTCTACATGCATATTTATCAAAGAACTTTCATCATTTTATTTATACTTCTTTTTAGTTCGGCTATCCATGAAAACGGGATTCTTTAGTTTTTCAAACTATTCTACTTATTCTCTACTTCTTTTTAGTTTGGCTATCCATAAAAACGTGTTTCATTAGTTTTTCGAACTACTATTTATTACAATAGCTGATGCTGATACCTGGCACACGTTGTTTTTTGTTAGTTAAATGTTCATCAACACACTTTTATTATTTTGTTCTGAACTCCTTTTTAGTTTGGATATCCATGAAATCGTGTTCCATCAGTATTTCAAACTACTATTTTTATTTTCTACTTCTTTTTAGTTCGACAATCTATCTCGACCTCGAAAACCCCCAGATACCAATTTTGAATGGAATCTGACCATAATGACAAAACTCGTCCGCCATATTGGATCCGCCATATTGGATCCGCCATATTGGATCCGCTATATTGAATTTCCGAAATTTGACGAAATAATCATAATCTCCGACCCCGAAAACCCCCAAATACCAATTTTTATTGTAATCGGATAACAATACTCGTCCGCCATATTGGATCCACCATCTTGAATTTTCGATTTAAAAAATAGATTACGACCGATTCTCATACCTACCGAATACGCACAAAAAATTTCCTACGCATCGGTCGAGCCGTTTCGACCACTAACAACGTGACCATGACAGGAGAATTTTATATATTAGAAGATACATAAGTAATTTTTCCTCGAATCTAACCATACAAACCAGGTTAACTTTATGATGACGTCACGGTAACCTTATTATGACGTCACGGTTTACTTTTGAAGCTTGACAGATATTAGTTTATTAGCTGTTTCTGTTTATTGTTTGGTTCTAGTAGTAATACTGATATATTGAAGAGGCAATTCATCATCTGTGAAACAAATATATCAAAGATAGTAACTAGGTACTAACCTACTACAAATCCAAGAAAATTTGAACAATTTGCTGCGTACACATATTTACAATGAATCAAATATTTATTTTCATCAATATGATGAGATCTTTCAGTGAAAAATACTTCATATGAATCCATAATCATATCTTTAAGCAGTATAATTATTTTTTCTCAACAATTATATAACGTCAGATTATAACAACAACAAGAGCCCAATCCAGTGGCCAATCAAAAGCCTTAACTACTCCATCAACTACCTCAGTGAGCTGGTTTGAATTGTTGGTTAACTAAAGTGCTCAAAGAAACAAGTGGACCACTGAATTTTTTGACAATTTTCAAACTGCCATAACTTTTGAAAAAATGAATGGATTTTCAATCGGAATGCAGTGCTTGGAAGATGCTGTCTTCCTGTTCAAGATTCACTGTTCAAAACTCGTTGAAGTTTTTCTGCCATTATACACCAAGTGCTCGAAAAAAGTATTACAAAAATGAAAATGTTCAAACGCTTCCGTATTTCAGGGAAATTTTTTTATTTTTCTACAAATCGTTTTTTCTGAACGTTCAAGCCAATATCTCGAAACGGTTTTGGAATTTTCCATATTCCTCATACAGGATGTTGAAAATCGATTTTTTTTCATTTTTTGGTTTTTATCGCATTATTTCCGATTTTGAAATTATGCATGCCACATTCGGAGCATTTTGCTACGCATATTACGATGGAACATCATGGAGAATGGATTCACATTGCTTTGAAGTCATCGACAATCTCAACAGAAGAAAAATTAATTTTTTTTGAGAAATGTTCAGAATTTGGCGAGATCGTGTGTTCAGTTTGATGCTGCCATAACCATATGCTATGCTAAACACAATTCCTTCATTTGGGTCGATTCCTCTGCTTAATATCTCGAATCAATTTTGTGATTTTTCAGATAAGTCAATCCAAGGGGGCGCAAGGGGGCCCTTTTGGATTTCCCTGATCAATTCAAACGATAACGAAGCTGCAATGGTTTTAAGATATTCCTGAGCTGGCATGAAGTCAAGAAACCTCTTCATTACAAGTTTTTTCATCGCATAATCGAAAATTGTTCGAAAAAGTCGATTTTATGTAATCAACACCCATTCACGCAATTAATACTACTGCAACACCCAATATAATACCTCCTGTCGAACCTTTGACAACTGTCATCATCCTACAACAATATCTTTGCTGGTATTATTGTGCTCGAAAATTATGCCGCGATTGTCTCGGAATGAACTCGAAAATGCTCTTAGACTTATTGAGAATGGTTTATCAATAAGAGCTACAGCCCAAATGTATGGAGTCTCCCACAGTGTTTTGGTGAGAGCGAAAAGTCGATTACAAGAGACCGGCATTGTGAGTTATAGGTTTGGAGGTGGCAGACCTCGAAAGCTCAGCAATGCTCAAAGCAGATATGTGCAAGTTCTCGCTAGAAGAAACCCCAGGAGAAATGCATCCTTGTTGAATGAAGACCTTCGACAAGCTGCAGGTTTGAACGTCAGTTCTCAAACACTTCGGAACACACTTCACAGAAGAAACCTTCGTGCTAGAAGGCAGGAGAGCTGTCCGTTTCTAACAGCACATCATAGAACGGCAAGACTGGAATGGGCAAGACAACATTTGGAATGGGATATGGAATGGCGGCATTGTTTATTCACGGACGAATGTAGGGTGACAAAGCATCAATCTGACGGCAGGATGTTGGTTTGGCGTCAACCAAACGACAGACATGTGGAGTTGAATATGTGTGCGAAAGTTGCTTTTGGTGGAGGTGGGCTAACAATTTGGGGCGGTGTTTCATGGCACGGAAAAACAGATCTTGTCATCTTGAGGAGGACTATGAATGCAAGGGTTTATATCGAGCAATGTCTTGGCCCTATACTTCTGCCAGAAGCTATTGCTCGAGGAAACGAATTCGTCTTCATAGACGATAATGCTCGTCCACATAGGGCGGCAATCGTTCATGAATTTATCCAACAGCACGGCATCAATCATATGGAGTGGCCAGCTAATTCCCCAGACATGAACATAATAGAACATGTTTGGAGTCGATTAAAGCTCCGATTATCAGAAAGGCAACGAATTCCAGATGATTTGAATCATTTGGAAAACATAATTCGTGATGAATGGGCCAGAATTCCACAAGATTTCATTCGATCCTTGATAGAATCAATGCCTCGAAGATGTCAACATTTATTGAGTCGACGAGGTGGACCAACAAAATATTGAATATATTTATAATGATAATTATTGGGTACTTAATTTCAGAAATAAAAACTTGTTCAAGAAATAATGATTTTTGATGCACCCAAAGTTTAAAAGCGGATCTTTCTTTTGGTTGAATTTGAATATAAAGATATTGTTGTAGGATGATGACAGTTGTCAAAGGTTCGACATGAGGTATTATATTGGGTGTTGCAGTGGTATCAATTGCGTGAATGGGTGTTGATTACATAAAATTGACTTTTCGATTAATTTTCGACTATCCGATGAAAAAACTTGTTTTAAAGAGGTTTCTTGACTTCATGCCAGCTCAGGAATATCTTAAAACCATTGTATCTTCGTTATCGTTTGAATTGATCAGGAAAATCCAAAAGGGCCCCCTTACGCCCCCTTAGATTGACTTATCTGAAAAATCACAAAATCAATCCGAGATATTGAGCAGAGCAATCGACCCAAATGAAGGAATTGTGTTTAGCATAGCATATGGTTATGGCAGCACCAAACTGAACAGACGATTTCGCCAAATTCTGAACATTCCCAAAAAAAATGAATTTTTCTTCTGTTGAGATTGTCGATGACTTCAAAGCAATGTGAATCCATTCTCCATGATGTTTCATCGTCGTATGCGTAGCAAAATGCTTCGAATGTGGCATGCATGATTTTAAAATCGGAAATGATGCGATAAAAACCAAAAAATGAAAAAAAATCGATTTTCAACATCCTGTATGAGGAATATGAAAAATTCCAAAACCGTTTCGAGATATTGGCTTGAACGTTCAGAAAAAACGATTTGTAGAAAAATAAAAAAATTTCCTTGGAATACGGAAGCGTTTGAACTTTTTCATTTTTGTAATACTTTTTTCGAACACTTGGTGTATAATGGCAGAAAAACTTCGACGAGTTTTGAACAGTGAATCTTGAACAGAAAGACTGCATCTTCCGAACACTGCATTCCGATTGAAAATCCATTCATTTTTTGAAAAGTTATAGCAGTTTGAAAATTGTCAAAATTTCCAGTGGTCCACTTGTTTCTTTGAGCACTTTATTACGTCGTAATTAATATAAATGAGTAAGACTCAGGCTATAGTATACAATTTAATCATTTAATAGCAACTCGAACGTTTTCGACACTAGGCCATCATCAGGAGAGTATCTGAAAAGTGAATTTTTCTTTTACAGGTACAATATACAGTGCGTTCATGAAGTGTGGAAACGCTACATTATCTTACGATATAATTATTTTCAGAGGTAAAGCTCGGACAGGTCGATTTTGTATTTCAGTCTTCCATCTTTTTTTACAAAAAAATAATTTTTTCCCCCATCACCTTACAAGATATGACGTCATCGATATTTTTTTTAAATTGAAAGGGTATATTTTTATATCAAAAATTGAAAGCCCATATTTTTCTGAGTTCAACCATACCACATACGTCATATCTTACACTTCAAGTTACAGTATACTGAGTATAAAAGAAACCAGTGTTCATATTTCTCAACATTCATTTAATTATTCATTTTGCAATGGAAACCTGAGAATTACTCAGTAGTTAGTACGAGTATATTTGCCATACTTGAGTAGTAAGCTATGAAAACATCTGAAAGCCCTTAGCAATCAGACAATATGTTCTTAGTTACCATTGCATATGTCATTATTAAATTGATTTGTTGTGTAGCATATCGATTTATAAGTCTGCAATAATAACTTTCTGAAAAATATTACCCTAAAAGCTATTATTTGAAATAACGATGGGGCTGTCAGAAAAACAGAGAATAGAAGTTCTGATGATCTTAGGTTACGGCGATCGTAAAAGAAGTATGGCAGAAGTATGCGAAATCTTTAATGAAAAATATCCTAATCGAGAACCAATAAGCAAATCGACGGTAAGCAAATTATAACATAAATTTAATGAAATTGGCAATGTTAGGGATAAGCCTAAGAGTGGCAGACCTACCGTTGCCGAAGATACTCAATTGAATGTATTACTTTGAATTGAAGAAAATCCTCATTGTTCAATCACAACTTTATCTGAAAACAATGAGATATGTCGTGGTGCTGTGCATAAAATTCTAAGAGCAGCCAAATTACATCCATATAAAATTAAACTGATACATGAACTTAATGAAGACGACTTCGATAGGCGCATGGAGTTTTGTGAAATTATGCAAGAAGTATGTAATCAAAACGATGGGTTTGAATTTAATGTCTTATTTTCGGACGAATCAACTTTTTTTACAAACGGTACTGTGAATAATCAAAATTGTCGTTATTGGGCACCAGAAAATCCCAATTGGACGATGGAAGCTCATACCCAATATCCCCAAAAAGTCACTGTGTGGGCTGGGGTTCTTAGGAATACCATTGTAGGACCATATTTTTTTGACGGTACTGTGACGGGTGGAAATTATTCGGAAATGTTACAAACTTATGTAGTTCCATATTTAACTGAGACATTTCCAGATATCAATCAACCTGATCGAATAGTTTCTACTATTTGGTTCCATCAGGATGGAGCAGGTCCACATTATGCTCGAGTAGTTAGAGATTTTCTTAATGAAACGTTCCCCAATCGCTGGATTGGACGACGCGGACAGAATGAATGGCCTGCTAGGTCCCCAGATTTAACTCCCATGGACTGCTTCCTCTGGGGTTACTCAAAAAGTGAAGTGTACATGAACCGACCCCCCAGTTTGGAAGACCTTGAAGAGAGAATTCTAACTGAAATTTAACGAATTACACCAGATATGTTGTCAAACGTAACCCAAGAATTCACCAGACGTCTTGGATATTGTCAACTAACCCAAGGAGCTCAGTTCGAGCATTTGCTGTAGATTTGTTATTTGTTTATTTTCACTCCTTCTTATGATATTTTCATTTCAAATAAATAATTAAATGAATGTTGAGAAATATGAACACTGGTTTCTTTTATACTCAGTATACTGTAACTTGAAGTGTAAGATATGACGTATGTGGTATGGTTGAACTCAGAAAAATATGGGCTTTCAATTTTTGATATAAAAATATACCCTTTCAATTTAAAAAAAATATCGATGACGTCATATCTTGTAAGGTGGTGGGGGAAAACATTATTTTTTTGTAAAAAAAGATGGAAGACTGAAATACAAAATTGACCTGTCCGAGCTTTACCTCTGAAAATAATTATATCGTAAGATAATGGGGCGTTTCCACACTTTATGAACGCACTGTACATATATGTGAAAATGTGAGGTTAGAAATAATTTGATCATGTCAGAATAAAAACGTTGAATAGAACAAAAAATCACTGAATATTTATTCTTGCAGAAGATAAGCATTAAAAACAATGTAAATGTATTGAATAACATTGGTGATTTATCCAAAATATTAAAATGGCACAATAGTGAAGTGTTGTTTTCCTCTACTTCCGGGAAGAAAAGACATGAAACATTAATTAAATCAATTTTATGTATTTTCTTCCCGAAAACAGGTAGAACAGCACTTCACTAGTGTGCCATTTTAAAATTTTGGATAAATCCAAAAACACCTTATGAATCAAGCAATGTTGTTCAATACATTTACATTGTTTTTAATGCTTATGGTATGACAAGTGAGTTTTTGTTCTATTCAACGTTTTTATTCTGACATAATCAATTTTTTTTTAACCTCACATTTTTACATATATTGTACCTGTAATAGAAACATTCATTTTTCAGATACTCTCCTGATGATGGCATAGTGCCAAAAACGTTCGAGTTGCTATTAAATGATTAAATTGTATAGCCTAAGTCTTACTCATTAATATTAATTATTATACTAAGTATACACAACCATTTCTCTAACCTATAACGTCGTAGTTTGAAATACACTACGAGGAAAATTGATTGGTTAACTTATTGTTGACCCGGTTTGTGTGGTTAACTTCGAGGAAAAATGGCTACAATGTATTTGTGTCATGGTTAGTTAGTGGTTGATATTTATTATCCAACTAGTGTATTAATGAGGGCGATTAATGATCGAGATATTTCACTGATGTTCAGGATGTTGTTGCCCATAAAAAATATCTGCCTTTTTCAGACTACCAACTACACTTGATAGGCATCCTGCATCGATAAATGGATTGAGCCTTAATAATTTAGATGATGCTAGCATTTTTTGATTGACCGAGTGCAGGAATTTCAGAACATTGCGATTGTCCGTTTCAAATTCATTCGCCGCAAGTGTCCTCTTGTTATGTATTTTGCCCAATGTATTTGTCCTGAATCCATACAGTAAGCGATAACCCTCAATGAGATTCATCAAATATTTCGAAAGGCATATTTGACAAAAATATTCGTTCAACGATTTTTTTTGTCTGGAATGTCAAGCAATAAATGATTTTGGATCTGGCCAAATATATTGATCCGTTTCAAGCCAACTCGGAACTTTCCACCAGTGGTTAAATTTTTTTATGTCATTCTGGGTTCGATGGTTTGTTGAATTTTCTTGATCCGGCTCGAAGGACCAATATGTTCGATGCTATTGAATTAATTTATCATTATTTCAACAAATATCAACCCTCTTCTGATGACAACATGTTGCCATGTTACAATTCCTCTCATAAAACATACATGGTGATGCAACTACTCTAAATATAGATAACATTTGAATATAAATCATATAGGGTGATCGAACATATACCATCAGCCGGTTGGTTTATCTCTAGATTTATGCATTCATGTTATGTCATTGCTGTCTTAGAGTAATACGCCCATTTAAATCGAATTGAATGACGTAACAGCTCACCTGTCGTGCAGCTTAAGCACGCGCTTGTCGAGCTCGCCCGCCTGCGGGTACCTTCCCGCCCTCAGAACGCCTACGTCCGCCCTCAGCGACTGGACGTTGCCCTCAGCGAGAGCCAAATCCCGGTCGATCTGGTCGGCCATTTTCTTCGCCTCCAGTGGGTGGAGGCGGTCGAGGCGGCGCGACTCGCCTTCGATCGCCTGCTCGATGGTATCCAGGTTCGCGTCGGTCTGCTTGATTTCCCTGCAAAGGATAAACGAGCGTTTTCAGTTTTTTTTTTTTCCTTTTATGTTCTGGTCCCCACGAAAAGGGTTATCCTGTAATGTTCAGAGAACATCGTGAGAACCAAGGGATATAAGGTAGGAAATGGTGTTCTTCTTAAATTTCTGGAGGTTATATGCCTCGGGGAACACCTCCCTTGGCAATGTGTTCCAGAGCCTCGCTGTTCGTTGGATGAACGAGTCTTTGGAAAGAGATGTTCTGCAGGTCTCCAAAGTGACCACGAAGGGGTGCGAAGCCTCAACTCGACGGGTTGATCTCGCGGGGACTGCCAAAGGAGGTACAATTGTTGATAATTCAGAAGAGCATCGTCCATGAAAATATCTATAAACTAGAGCCAGATCGCCAACTTTTCTACTGTGTTCCAGAAAAGTGAGTGTTTGTGAGTGAGGCATCACCCACGAGACGAATTGCCGTTTTTTGGACAGAATCCAACAGTTTCAGGGTATGTTTGGGTGCCGCACTCCAAATATGGGAACAGTATTCCAGGACAGGTCGAATCTGTGCCTTATAGATCATAAGCAGCTGACTGGAAGTGAAATAGCTCCTGACCCGAAACAGAAAACCAAGTTTTTGGGATGCACTTTTAGCAATTGATCTCACGTGATTTTCCCAAGAAAGGTTATTGCTGATAGTAATACCAAGCATCGGAATGGATGTCTTCAAAGGTATGATTGCTCCTGACATGCTTATGTTCGGCACAGTAAGATCGGCTTTTCTAGAGAAAAGGCATGCGTGTGTTTTGTTTGCATTGATATCTACCAAGTTATTGGATTCCCACTCGAGAATTGTTGCCAAGTCCATATTTATGTTGTCAACATTTCTTCCTCGTTCGTTTCTGGTTTCCCTGGCTGGTATTGGAGCCCTCGAAAAGAAGGCGGTATGGAGGGTAATATCATCCGCGAAGCTGTGTACTGGACATGAAGTTGCTTCCAACAAATCGTTGATATGGAGTAGAAATACTGTTGGTGCTGGAATTGATCCTTGCGGAACACCAGCATTTATGGTAAGAGAGTCAGATGAAACTCCGTCGACCACTACATGGAGACACCTGTTTGAGAGAAAACTAGCTAGCAGAGAACATAGTTGGGAAGGCAAGCGATAAGATGGAACTTGGCGAGGAGGCCGTGGTGCCAGACTCGATCGAATGCTTTGGAGATATCAAGTGCCACGGCTTATTAGTTTTCACCATATTTTTCAATAGATTGCTGCCATATAATATATAAGCGAGCAGGTCACCAGTTGATCTCTTATGACGGAAGCCATATTGCCTATCGTTGATGATACCTGAATGTTCCAGGTTTTCTAGCGATAGAAATTAAGCGTATCGGAGTTTTTGAAAGCTGTCAAATCGGTCTCTTCACTTGTTTCATCGGTTCACGTGATATTAAAATCATTGGAAAAGACGATAACAACCAGAAGAGAAAAATCAAGGAATCTGCTTGCATTCTTCTGAACGGAGACAATAGCATTGCTTCTTGTTCAGTTGATATAGACAGAACATGGTATTCACTACTAAAATCTGAACATGAAATTGGTAAATTCAAGATTAATTAATGAAAACATCCTGTAACTCCTTTGATTGCCAACGTCACCAATTGTCATTGAAAACTGAAAAGCTTCAAGACATATTATACGACTTCGCAATTGAAAAAATCTCTTCATGTTGAAAACGGGAGCAGAATCGGTCCCGAAACGTCCAAAGATAAGTGAAAATTTGATATTTTTTCTATATACCTTTATTTCTCTTCTCCAAAAATTTTTCAATACAAATTGTCACTGACAAGCTAGTGAATTTTTCTTTTAGGCTCTCTGATTCTTTAAACGCAGTGACATTTTGGGGTAAATCATCTGATTTGTCCTTACTACACGTATATTGAAATAATATTCATATTTCTATTTTGTAGAAACGAGGAGAGAAAATCCCAAAAAATTTGGAATAATGAAGTAACTTTGTTATCCGTTAGTAATGAGACAAAAATGCGTATAGATTAGAATCTTCATGAAATTTCACGTAAGGTTAGATGGTTTTTAATGGCGATTTAGGAATTCTTTATTTTTTCGGAATCCTCATGACATTTTATGTTAGGTTAGATAGTTCTTGATAGCGAATTCGGCAAATTTTTATTATTGGTATGGCTAGTAGTAACTTTGTTATCCGTCAGTTCTGGCTAGCAGTTACTTCTTTATTCGTTAGTTCTAAGACAAAAATGTGTATAGATTAGAATCTTCATGAAATTTCACGTAAGGTTAGATGGTTTTTAATGGCGATTTAGGAATTCTTTATTTTTGGTCCGGCCAGCAGTAACTTCGTTAACCGTTTGTTCTAATACAAAAATGTGTATAGATTCGGAATCCTCGTGAGATTTTACATTATGTTGGACGATTTTCAACGGCGAATTCGATTTTTTCCATTTTCGGCACGGCTAGCAGCAACTTCGTGATGACAAATATGTGTATCGATTCGGAATCCTCGTGACATTATACGTAAGGTTAGATAGTTTTTAATGGCGAATTCAGCATTTTCTATTTTCTGTAACTTCCTTATCCGTTAGTTCTAGGGCAAAAATATGTATAGATTCGGAATCCCCATGACATTTTACGTTATGTTAGACAGTTTTTAGTGGCAAATACGGCATTTTTTTTCAATTTCAACGCGGCAAGCTGTAACTTCCTTATCTGTTTTTCCTAATACAAAAATATGTAGAGATTCAACCTTATGAAATTTTACGTTTTGTTAGATAGTTTTCAATGGCGAATTTGGCAACTGTTATTTTCGGTACGGCTAGCAGTACCTTTGTTATTCTTTAGTCCAAAGACAACAATATGCATAGATTCGGAATCCACATGAAATTTTACGTTAGGTTAGATAGTTTTCAACGGAAAATTTGGCAATTTTCATCTTTTTTTATCCGTTAGTTCTAAGACAAAAATGTGTATAGATTTATGAAGTTATGAAGCGAAAACAACTAGCAAGTTAGATTGAATAAGAACTTCAGAGCCGTCTAGCGCCTAAACTAAGCAAATTTTCACTGAGGTAAGTTTGCTGTATTGAATAGTTTTCGTCTGAGGAAAATGTAACAGTTTTTTGTAAAGATCTTTCAGAGACTCCCTGCTTACGGGGTATTATTGAAATGAGTATACAGGGTAGGTCACGGTGGATGGCCTTTTAGAAGTATCTGGAGAACGAAAAGACAGAGAACATTCTGAAAATTGGGATGCTTTGATAATTGGACATCCTCTATTCGTCTAAAATGTTTTCATCGATACAGTGTTGCCACTTCTATCAGAAACAACTAGCAACTTTGTTATTTCGAATAGAGTATTTTATTGCATTTTTTGATTCTTCCTGAGGAGCTGATTTCATCAATGTATCACACTTGGGGTCTAGCAGAAATGATTACAGAGATATAGGGTATTGAAAATCTAGATTTTTCAATTTTACGATTTTTTATGTTGAAACCATTCATTATTGATCAAAACAGCTTACATGTCTTTATCTTAACTTTTGATTCACTATCTACTGGAATTTAGAGATTCTGAAATCTGATCACCCTCTATCTGTTCCAATTAAAGGTCAGTAGATAGTGAATCGAAAGTTAAGATAGGGAGGGACATGTAAACCATTTTGATCGATAATGAATAGTTTCGACACAAAAAAAAACCAAAATTGAAAAATCTCGATTTTGAACTCTCTATATCTCTGTAATCATTCCTGCTACACCCCAAGTGGGATATATTGATAAAATCAGATCTTTAGGAAGAATCTAAAAATGCAATGAAGTACAGGGTGCTCCATTTTAAATAACGAAAGTTGCTAGTTGTTTCTGATAGAAGTGGCAACACTGTATCGATGAAAACATTTTAGACGAATAGGGAATGTTCAATTATCAAGGCATCCCAATTTTCAGAATGTTCTGACTTTTCGTTCTCCAGATACTTCTAATAGGCCATCCACCAAGACCCACCCTGTATATATTCAGCACATCAATACAATACAGTCTAACTAATATTCCCATCTCATCAGACTTTTTCTAATTCTTCTTACGAGAAATGTCATCTCGAAAATTGAAAAAAAAATCGAATACGCCATTTTAAAACAATTTATATGATTGAACTTCGCGTGAATGTGCCTTCCGCATAGAAATTCATATAGAGGTTACGTCGGAATTGCCACAGTGTAGAACTCTGGGTGAAAAATGGGGCCTCACCCCACATTTCATCACTATATTCATTTTATTGGTACCATTCGATAGTATACGTCAAACATTCGTAGAGTTCGAAATTAGTGCATTTATTTCAATGTCACCCTGTATATCGGTGGCGACAAATCCACCCACCTGTGAACCTTCTCGGCCAGCCTTTGCATCTTTTCCAACCGCTTGATCTCCTCGGCTATGTGCCTGTCTCTGTCCTGGTGCGCCGCCATCAGCTTCTGCCACGCGCGATCAATGTTGTCCCAGTGCAGCTCCGGCTCCACCTCGACTTCGCCCACGCTCTCGAAGTACCGCTCGAGGTCCTTGAACAGCTGCGCGCAGTAGTTCTTGTCCCGTTGCCGGGGCGGGACTTCGTCGGTGCGGAAACGGGACGATTCGGCGGCCAGTTTTTTCATTTCGATCAGGGTGGCGGGGAAGGAGCGGTCCTGCATAAGCGAGTACTTTTCCCTAGAGAAAAACCGAATTTTAATGTTTTCGTAAATTTGGTCCTTCGAGCCGGATTGATAGTTATCCCCCCAAAGGTGATCCTGAACATCGCCTATATCAATAAATATTGGTCAAAAAGTCTGGAAGGAGATTTTGTGGATTATTTGTAGGAAATAAGAAAAGGATAACTGAATTTGGTCATTCGAGCCGGATTAATAGTTATTCCCACGAAAGTAATCCTCAACAATGTGGTCCTTCGAGCAGGATTGAGAGTTATTCCCCAAACGTAATTCTCGACATTGTGGTCCTTCGAGCCGGATTAATAGTTATTCCCCAAAAGTAATCCTAATCCTCAACAGCGATGTGCGCGAGAGTGAATTCATTTCTTGTTTATCAGTCGACGAAGAAATGGATATCAGAAGTTCACTCAAGAACATCTTCGTGAGATCAAAGAGAGAAGAATCACAGCAGTAATTGATTTTCGTGCTGGATCATAAAGGAACGAAGGTCCTTGAACAGCTGCGCGCAGTAGTTTTTGTCGCGTCGCCGGGGCGGGATGTTGTCGGTGCGGAAACGGGGCGAATCGGCAGCCAGTTCTTTCATTTCAATCAGGGTGGTGGGGAAGGAGGGGTCCTGCATCAGCGAGTTCTTTTCCCTAGAGAAAAACCGATAAAATTTTAATGTTTTCGTAAATTTGATCCTTCGTACCGGATTAATAGTTATTCCCCCGAAAGTAATCCTCAACAATGTGGTCTTTCGAGCAGGATTGAGAGTTATTCCCCAAACGTAATTCTCGACATTGTGGTCCTTCGAGCCGGATTAATAGTTATTCCCCCAAAAGTAATCCTAATCCTCAACAGCGATGTGCGCGAGAGTGAATTCATTTCTTGTTTATCAGTCGACGAAGAAATGGATATCAGAAGTTCACTCAAGAACATCTTCGTGAGATCAAAGAGAGAAGAATCACAGCAGTAATTGGTTTTCGTGCTGGATATTAAAGGAACGAAGGTCCTTGAACAGCTGCGCGCAGTAGTTTTTGTCGCGTCGCCGGGGCGGGATTTTGTCGGTGCGGAAACGGGGCGATTCGGCAGCCAGTTCTTTCATTTCAATCAGGGTGGCGGGGAAGGAGGGGTCCTGCATCAGCGAGTTCTTTTCCCTAGAGAAAAACCGATAAAATTTTAATGTTTTCGTAAATTTGGTCCTTCGTACCGGATTAATAGTTATTCCCCCGAATGTAATCCTCAACATTGTGGTCCTTCGAGCAGGATTAAGAGCTATTCCCGAAAAGTAATTCTGGACATTGTGGTCCTTCGAGCCGGATTATTAGTTATTCCCCCAAAAGTAATCCTAATCCTCAACAGCGATGTGCGCGAGAGTGAATTCATTTCTTGTTTATCAGTCGACGAAGAAATGGATATCAGAAGTTCACTCAAGAACATCTTCGTGAGATCAAAGAGAGGAGAATCCCAACAGTAATTGGTTTTGTGCTGGATATAAAGAGGAACGAAGATCCTTGAACAGCTGCGCGCAGTAGTTTTTGTCGCGTCGCCAGGGAGGGATTTCGTCGGTGCGGAAACGGGACGATTGGGCAACCAGTTTCTTCATTTCGATCAGAATCGCATGGAATGAGCGGTCCTGCACCAGCAAGACACATCGATTCAAGTTAACTATTTTACTAGCGAGTTGGGAACATGTTGGAAATGAGTTACCTGACCAGAGCGATAATACTAGCGAAGCAACGTTTGAGCAGAAGTGATTTTTCCGACCGGCGATTGTTGCTGCATATTTGAATAAAAAATACATTGTATATTTTTTATTGTGAAGTTTGTTGTCATGTCATCATGTCATTTTATGTCAATCCTATTGCTATAGGGAAAAATAATAGAGCAGAGATTCAATGTATAGTTCAAAAAAAGTCAGAAAGTCAATTTTGTGGATTATTTGTAGAAAGTTGGAGAAGGGAATTTATCGTAAATTTGGTCTCTCGAGCCGGATTCATAGTTATTCTCCCAAAGGTAATCCTCAACATTGTGGTCCTTCGAGCCGAATTAATAGTTATTCTCCCGAAGGTAATCTTCAACATTGTAGTCCTTCGAGTCGGATTAATAGTTATTTTCCCAAACGTCATCCTACACATTGTGGTCCTTCGAGCCGGATTTCTTTAACAGCGATGTGTGCGAGAGTAAATTCATGTCTTTGTTATCGGTCGACGTAAGTATGGAGACAAATAAATGATACGTACCTGATCCACATGTGGAGCGAGGAGGCGATCTCGCGGTACTCCTGCACGCGTTGCTGGGCGGCCGAGTCAAACAACGGGTGGATGGCGGGTGGTTCTGGAAAGACCTCGTGCAACGACGAGATATAAGTGATGAGGGACTTCTCGTCCGGGTTGTGAGTGTCCACATCTGTAAAGGATAGAAAATTGTTAATGTTTAGGAGATTTCAGATTACATCTGTCGAACTTTTACGTTTATGATTAACAGGTTATGCTTTTTTCGCAATCTTTCATGGTTTTTTCTGCAAGAGCGACGCTGTTTTCGCGGATTTTCATGTTTATGGATGCAAATGTGATTCTATTTACACGTTTCTCACGGTTATGATTTATGTTCATGTGACGAAATTTTGAATTTTTTGTAAGTTTCTAATTTTTTTAGAGGTTTTCACGCTCATAACGCGAGCCTGGCGCTTTTATCACTTTTTTTCATATTCATGACACTAGAGTGTCAATTTTCTTACGGTTTCTCACTTTTAGGACACATAAAAGGTGTTTTTTTCACGTTTTCAACCATAGCGTGGTGGAGATAGGGGTCGGTGGTCTGAGACATACATGGGTGCACCATTGAACGCAATTTCCGGATCCAGCAGCCTGGTGACTCCGTATAAATTTTAGGTAAGGCACAAGATATCGAGATGCGGTTTTCGCGAGCTTATTTAGGCATCATTTAGCATCTCTTTCATGACAAAAAAATCATATCAATGTATTTGATTTTTTTGAGAGAATCAACCAGTTCTGTCGGATAGTCGAAAGAATCCCTCTAGCGGCGTCATGTGACACTAATAAAACTTCATATATCATAATATTTGTAACCTCAGAATAGCTCTTTTCAAATAGCCCAAGTTTATTCGAATCGGCTCAGCCGTATCGAAGATACAGGGTGTGTTTCACGGATGCCTTCGAATACCCCTCACCACTTTATTTTTGGAGATACAACAAACATTCTCGAACAAAAAAGGTTCAGATAATCCTCGACTTGAAGATCATGTATTTTTTGTTAGTTTCATATAATGGAATTCACAAAAACATCACTTTTTGAGATGCAAGATTGCAGTTAAGCTACCTAGCGGCCATTTCAGAAATTTAAAAATATTTTCCAGGTTTTTCTGTTGGCCGTTTTAGTGATAACTATTTGCCGCAAGCCTCTACGAGGCACAGTTTCCCGGATACAGTGCCTCATATTGTTAGTTGGCCACCCTGTACGCGTGACGCTTTTATAACGTTTTTTAATTTTTTCGACGCTAAGGGACGATTTCTTCACAGGTTTTCACGTTTATGACGCTAATATGATTTTTTCACGTTTCTCACGCTTGTTCAAGCTTTTTCAACGTTTTCAACCTTAGCCTTAGGAGATAGGGATTCGGTCTGAGATGAACATGGGTGTACCATTGAACTAACCTTCCGGATCCAGCAACCTGTTGACCCCGTACTCCCTCTCGACTATGTAAAAATTGTGCTCCATACGCTATCAGGGCCTCTGCTGCGTGGCTACCTAGTTTTTCACATTCCTAACGCCAGCCTGACACTTTTATCACGTTTTTTTCATGTTTATGACGGTAGAGTGACGATTTTCTTACGGTTTCTCACGTTTTATTGAAAAGCAACAGTCGTTGATTCTATGGAGATATGCTCTCAGAAGGGTGAACTGAAGTTATCTCTCATATTCGTAAATTATAATGAATAATTTATGCCTTAATTTAAAAAACATCACACTAATCGAAGTGTATTTCAGGATATACCAGGAAAAAAACAAACTATCCCAGATGTCTATGAATCTCAGAGCCTATATTTGCAAGAACCTATTAATCGTGTGGACGACACTTCACTTTGGGACTCTACATCTTTGAATGCTATTCCAGGCAGATCGATGAAATATGGAGTTTTAAGATAAGTTTTCAAAACATCAAATTTGTCATTCCTCAAATACCGATCATAGTGCAATTCTTTTCCATTCTTCTTCGAATACTTCTTCGTGGAAAAACGACTTTTATCGGTTTCATTCAATCAAGCAGTCGAAAAACTAGTCGACATACATGTATGTGAGTGTATAGAATTACGTCAGGTACCCTTACGAGGGGAGAGTATCTACAAAGGAGGGTATCGCCTTTAAGAGTTAGGTATGAACAGTGGTTTTATACCAGTTCTTTGCCAAATTATCATGCATTATCAAAAAGCAATAGTCGTTGTTTCAATGGAGATGTTCTCTCAGAAGGGTGGACCGATGTTATCTTCCATAATTGTAAATTATAATGAAAAAAGAAGCGCTTTTTTCACGTTTTCAATCTTAGCGTAGTGGAGATATGGGTTGGTAAGTCGGTCTGAGACAAACATGGGTGCACCATTGAACTTACCTTCTGGATCCAGCAATCTGGTAACTCCGTACTCCCTCTCGGCTATGTAGAAGGCATGCTCCATGCGCTCTCTAGGCCTCTGCTGCCTGGCCTGTCTGAAATCGACCAGGTCTGGCCTGTTCCTGTGTATGATCGAGCTGAAAGCGAGTCCGTCGCGCCACGATTTGCTGAAGTCCTGCACTTTGACCCCGGGATAGCGATTGGTGGTGCGCTGCGCCCACCTGAGGAGGTAGTCCTTGGCCGAAACGTTGGGTTCCTGTCCGACCACGATGTCCGATATCTGGAAAGAAAAACGGATCGGTTAGTGGACGAGAAAAATTAAGTTGGAAATCATCAAGTTGGCTGCCGTCAACAACCCTCAGAAGCTCACGAAGGGCTAGTGCGATAGGGGATCTATAGTTTATGCATGTGAAGTCCAAACCACTGTGGCATTAGGGCTGGTTCTGTATAATGACAAGCGATAGGAACTGCCTAGATAGTCATTTATCAACATCAAGGAATTCATCAACTCTTGTCTTGTATACTCCTTCAGCAGTTTTGCTAGGGATTGCAATCCGGACTCATTTTCGGACCGGATTTCCATCAATCCGGCCGGATTGATCTAACCAAGATAACTTGAACTTTCCTTTTTTATTCCAACATGGACCATTAATGGAGTGTAAAAAATAAAGATTCGTATACGAAATCAACTTTATTCTGACTAAAAAACAAATTAAAACACAAATCAAAAAACAAAACAAATAAAATCACAAATCAAAAAACAAAACAAATAAATTCTCGAATCAAAATAATAAAACAATCACCATTCTTTATAATATTCTAACTCTCTTTGGTTTGGAAGAACGATCTCAAGAAACAAATTGTGTTCATTGTTTCATCTGCCAGTCTACTTCTAATAAAGCTACAACTGTAGCCTGCGGCCGAGAAGGCTCTCTCAGCTTCTACACTCCTTCACTTTCAAATGCAGTCATTTTCTTCTTTAGTATTTTATCAAAATCTATTTTTTTCTAAGTCTGTATGGTATAAGACGCTACTTCTTGCTGGATCTGTGACTGTAATTCTTCATGTAATGTCAATTCATTCTGTGATTGTGAATCTAAGTTCTTCTCTATTTCTTCCACGAGTTCCACGCTTAAGTATCAACTCATACAACAGCGCGGTTATTTTGCCAAAATATAGAATCACCAGATCCGGTCACCGGATCCGGTAAGTGTATATTGATACCGGAACCGCCGGATTACCGGATCCGGTTTTCCGGATTGCAATCCCTATTTATTGCCGAAGAGCTAAGTTACGCTCAAATTACTTCAAGATACTTGTGTTGTAAAGAGTGATTCTCTTTCATTCGATCTAAAAAATGAATTATGGTATAATATACAGGGTGATCTATTTGAAAATAAGGAGTTTAGGCGATTTAAAAATAGCGAAATTCGGTCCTCATTTCAAAACACCCTGTATATTTTGAGTGAACCCAAATAATGTCTGAGTTTCTACACATACTTCGAGTATCTGTATACTCAGTTCTGCTCATGAATCTTCAAAAATATAGCTTCCTTGAATACTTTTCAACATTCATGTTTTCTCGTGTTTGATTAAAATGTTAATAATCTGACAACGTCGCATCTGATCCTCAAGTACAAAATAGGTTTGTGAAGCCCACATGAAACTGATTCAAAGAATCAAATAATATACAGGGTGTACCATTTTGAGAAATGATCGTTTTTTCCGCCCGGATACATGGTGCACCCTGTATACTCGAAAATAATTTTGAAGAGTAACTTATGGAGTATCGATATATATCGATATATCGATATGTGTCGGTATATCGATATATCGATATATCGATATGTATCGTTATATCGATATATCGATATTTATCGATATTTATCGATATTTATCGATATTTATCGATATTTATCGATATATATCGATATGTATCGATATGTCGATATATATCTCGATACACATCGATATGTATCGATATATCGATATGTATGTAATATATCTATATGTTTCGATTTATCTTGTTGTTGAACTGTATTAAAATTTTCACAATGCAGAATATCCTAAATTTTTCACCAGATATTTGATATTCTGAGATTGTACAAATTCACACACAATAATAATACCAATGGTTTGTTCGTTGTATATCGTTATGTATCGATATTTATCGATATTTATCGATATATATCGATATAAATCGATATATATATTTAACCATATGTATCGATATATCAATATATATCGATACATATCGATATGTATCGATATATATCGATATGTATCGATATGTATCGATATATATCGATATGTATCGATAATTATCGATATATCAATATATATCGATATATCGATATTTTTGTGCAGCCCTACTTTATACCGCCTTTTACTCCGAAATAATCTATTTCTATTCGCGACGACTGTCGTGGACGACAATATTATAAACATTTCAATCATCATTATACTTACTCTGTATCAATTTAGTTTTATGTTGTAAGATTTTATGTATATCAAGTCCTATTCTATGTTGAAACTTTTAACTGAATGTTTTTATATATTTAACCTTTACCTGCTTTACTGATATTTTATCATTGTTTGATTTCAATTTTAAGTAGTTTATTTACATATGCGAATCCTTTTTCCATAATTTATTGCTATACCTATACTAATGTTAACTCCATATCATATTTTATTTTTTATTTTATTTTTTTCACCACACACAAGCAACATTTGATGCTTCTGTGGTTTCCACCACGTTTACTCAGCACATGTATTACTCATAGTTTTTTTTGTGATCTGAATATGAATAAACCTTATTATTATTATTATTATTATTATCATCATAATTTTATCATCTATCATTTTTGATACCAGAAAGACCGTAAAAAGTTTCAAAGAATTTGGAAAAATTTTGAGGTCAAAGTCTATTTGTGACATTTATGTTCATCTCAAATGTCATTTCAGGCACATGCGCATCTCCACTGTCCCGATAAAATAAAATGAAATAAAAGATGAAGTTGACCTACTTTTATTTTACTCCTTATTTATTATTCAACCTTACTTCTTGTATAAACGTCTTTATGCACTAGCGGGCCGTAAAGTGCACTTTACCGCCCGGTTTTGCGGGCGTTAAGTCGCACTTTATCGCCCGCGGGCTCATTATGGCCCACGGGCCGTAAAGTGCACTTTACCGCCTGGTGTTCTCAGTCACCTTATATCCACATATCAATTTATAAAAAACCTATGATCATATTCCTAGATTCTTATATATCCAGCGGTATATCATAAACTTCTTCTTCATCCGATTCCATAGTCTCGCTATTATTATTATCACTAATTTTACTTTTCAATCAAAGAATGACAATTCAGCTCGTTTATTGGATGTATTGCTATAGACAACAACCATCAGATTGATTGACAACGTCAAAATGAGTTAGGTTTATATACTGGGTATGCATATTGTAAAATTCTGAAGAATGAATCTCTTCTACAGCTGAAAGAGTTTTACTATTACGATAATTGCAATATTCGTACGATAATTTTCATATGTAAATCATCCATGAATATTACGCTTCTCTTGATTACTGAATTTATACGTAACAAATTAAATTCTGGGGAATATTAGTTTATCGAAATCTATAGTCATTACTTATGAGTCAGAAAATAAACCACTAGTGCATAAAATTTTGTATGTATCTCGTGCGTGAAATGCGTTTATGGCCTTCAGCGTGTAATGGCCCTCGGCTAGCGCCATCGGGCCATTATTCACGCCACAGGCCATAAACGCCTACTTTACGCCCTTGATACATAAATAACTATTATGGCAACACGTATGTTCAACTTTATTAAATTGTTTTATTTTATTTCTTTCATTATTTTAATTGCTGTATAAACCCGCTCTAAGTTTTCAAATTAAATTAAATCGATTCCTGAATTTTTAGTCAAACATTTTCTAAACGAGTCGATCGATTTTCAAAAACTAAAAAGCAATGTATAGGATAGTGAAAGCCCTTTTCAATGATCTATCACTTGACACCCATTCCTTTTTGAAAACATTCGGGAGCAGACACCCCTACTCAGGGGGTTAAAGGTTTTGCTGTGCTCTCTGCGTCAACAGTTGCCCCCGTGACAAACAAACTTTGCGGTACGTCTTCCATTGACCACCCAGTATATCATGAATGAACGCATCGAATTTCGGTTTCTTCAAACATTTGGCACATGCCTCGCGTGCCTTGTTGGTAAGATGGCCCTGTGCATGGACATATCTATAAAAATTACAAAAATTCTGTTTATGGTTATCGTTATCACAAGGTTATCACTTCGAAAGTGGGTAACATAAAAGAGAATTCATCTGGCCTGTTCCATTAAGTAATCGAACTTCTCTCAAACTTTCCGACATGATTCGTGTTTGTTTGTTCACCTTCATTTTCGTGGCGCATCGGCTGTCGACCATCAAGACCGAAGAATGTTATCCCACAGTTAAAAGAATATACAATAGTTATTCCTTCAATCACACCCTTGTATTTATAATCGGAGAAAACCCCCATTTTGATGTTCGGGGTTTCCCTATAACCAGGTGCTTGGACCAAAAGCAGTTCAGAACGGAAGTCATATCCATCCACGTCCTTGGGTTATCGCGGCTTTACAAGGGTTCGATGAGGAATTTTCCGAAGCTGAGGACGATCTATGTAGCCTCTAATCTGGAGGAGATCGATCCGCAAGCTTTCTTCAACGTGCCAAGGCTCGAAGAGATAATTATGAGATATAGTAAACTGAAGACTATACAAAAAGGTATACAGGACAGTGTTTCATTACTAATTGGAAATATTTCAACTATACAGGGTGTATATATCTATATATATATAAAAAGAAATACATTGAGAATTCGCATTCTGTATGTGATAAAAATACTCGTAAAAATATCAATTCCTTCTCGGTTTATTCAACAGGAAACAACTACTTTCCTGGCTATATGCCACGACGAACTTTCAATTAATCTAACCAGATGACAGGGATTGAATGTCAAGAGTAATTCTAAGATGTCAGTTTCGTTATAATTTTGGTTATATTATAGAGATATGAAATTTGTGTACATCATGAAGAAGGGCTGAAAGATAACTGGACTGGAGGAGGGTTTTAAATCCGAAATGAGTTGATTCGAATAAAGTCATATAACCTGTTTGTGAGAGATATAATTCCCATATCACTGATACAAATGATTTTTTTGGTTCCAAGCTTATGAAGATCAGAGTTTATCCAAGTATAATGTATAATACTTCTCCTATACATTCCAATTTTCATTTCAATACTGAACCTATGTGGTAAGGTAAGTTATATTTTTATATCATAATACATCATATTATTTATCAGATTTGAGAAATTGTCAATTCTAAACTTCAAAGGATTTTTATTTTCCATGCTCCCCCTTTGGATGTTCAACAGATTTGATTCAATGTACGATGTGGCAAATATCCAGGAAAGTATTTGTTTTCTGTTGAATATTCAGAACGATGTTATGTGCATGTACATATTTTTATCAGAAGGAGAATGCAAATTTTCAACTTGAAAGATTACGTTTTCAAATTCTCATCGTGTGTGTTCAATAGATCTCAGTTATTGTATGAAGTAGGTTTGTGAAATTTGGAGCGTCGATATAATGACATAAGAGCTAGAATTTTAGCATATTGACATGTCGGAGTTGACTTCCGGTCTGACCGGAAGTAACATCAACTTTCTTATTTCAAATGGAAACCCTATTTTTTTTTTCGCTTTATTCAGCGTTCAATTCCCTTTCTAATTACATATCACAAGTTGGTATCTAACCAGAAACTAGATCAGAAAAAAAATATTATTGAAATTCACCGAGTAGGCCGTGGAGGCAAAATGAAAGCCAAAAATTGAAAAGTTGGCTATGGAAACCATACGTCACTTGATAACAGTTGCTACTACTGTGATATTTTATTTTCATTCGTCGGCGTTATGAAAAGCCGCCAAAAAAAATATTGGAAAAATTGGGGAAAAAACAATACTCTGTAGGTCCATAACTTGAATAGGAACATACAACTTTTTCTTGCCTGTACTATTCAGCATAACCATTCCTTTCTAATGATATAATAGAAAGTCATTTTTTGGCTTTCATTTTGCTTCCACGGCCTACTCGGTGAATTTCAATAATAATTTTTTTCTGATCTAGTTTCTGGTTGGATACCAACTTGTGATATGTCATTAGAAAGGGAATTGAATGCTGAATAAAGCGAAAAGAAAAAAAAATGGTTTCCATTTGAAATAAGAAAGTTGATGTTACTTCCGGTCAGACCGGAAGTGAACTTCGACATGTCAATATGCTCAAATTATAGCTCTTATGTCATTATATCGACGCGCCAAATTTCACAAACCTACTTCATACAATAACTGAGATATTCCGTAGGCAATACTTCCGTAGCCACCCGGTATATCAATTGTTTCATGTTCATAATGTATCTGAGAATATTTATTTTCAATAATTTCTCCCAATCCAGGGGTTCAAACTGGAACGATGGAAACTTGTTATTTTTATAGACCTCCAATCGCTGATTCCTGACGTCCTGTATGATCAATATTAATTTGTCTCTCATAGTTGAATAGCCTTTCATAGCATTGTACGAAATTTGAAAAAATTCTGTCGTCGCTCACCTTTATGTGAAATATAAACAATGAAATTCCCGTAACGGTGCCACTGGTAGAGAAAATGAAAATTTGTGTACATCAAAAAATGCACCTTGATGCATAAAAGACGTGTACCAAATTTCATGAAGTTGTATTCTCTCAGTTATTATCAAGAAACCGAATATTTTTCAAAAAACTTCATCACCCTGTATCTCAAAAGTTAAGACTTTTAGGACATACGTTTATATGAAACTTTCTTCTTAAAATGGGTCAAAGAATCACCCCCTAAAATATTAGCATGTCTCTAAGATACACCCTGTATAGGTACTGATGATATGTATAAACAAAAAAGGACAATACTTCATCTGATTCAGATCGAATTTAATTTCTCATATACCTCTGTTATATACGGAAACGCAGAGGGGCGAAGTGCTATTTTTATTTTTCCTACTATTATATGACTTACTATCTCGTAATTACGTCTTACTAAGACGTAATTATGAGACAGAAGACAGAATTTCTCATTTACGACTTGCTATCTCGTAATTACGACATACTAAGACGTAATTACGAGATAAAAGACATCATTTTTCAATTACGACTTGCAATCTCGTAATTACGACTTGTTATCTCGTGATTACGACATACTGAGCTGTAATTACGAGAAAGAAGATATAATTTTTCAATTACGACTTGCTATGTCGTAATTACGACATACTAAGACGTAATTACGAAAAAGAAGACATAATTTCTCAATTACGACTTGCTATATCGTAATTACGACATACTAAGACGTAATTACGAGATAGAAAACATTATTTTTAAATTAAGCCTTATTGCTATCTCGTAATTACGACTTACTAAGACGTAATTCCAACTTACTAAGACGGAATTACGAGATAGAAAACATAATTTCGTCACAGAAGTTCAAAGTTGAAGTCTCATGGTTTTTCCCTAACACACAATTGACACCCTTTCTCAATGCGTCTTGATATAGTAAGAGGCACAACAATCTTTGTGCAACCACAGATGCAGTTTTCCAGGAATAACAAAGACATCCTTAAATGATTTTGAATGCATTTAGACGTATTGAAAAAAAGTGGGAGGGAAAATGGACATAAATTTGAACAATTCAATGAATAAGTTAGTGAATAATATCGAAATCCAATTGAAGAAGAGATATTCCTTCAATTGGAATTTTTTTTATATGAAAAATTCATAGCATACTATTAAAATTCATTGTTTCAGTGATTTTGGAGCATTTTCGAAAATTTAATATCCATACAATATATGAGCTAATAAAATACAGGGTGTTCAATTTAAAAAATCATAAGTTTGAGTCGTATCTCCAAAACGATACCCCGAAAAAAAATTGAGTGCGCCACTGGATTCTGCGTGAAACTACCTATGGAATGGGATTTCATGTTGACATTTTCGCTGTGAAACTTCGTAGAAATAGAGGGGGCTCAAAAACTATAAATTTTCAAAATCGCACTGTATCTCATAAACGGAAACAATTATGCAAAATCTAATTAGGCCATCTTGAGTTTCACAAAGAAGTGGCAAAGAACCACGAAACCCGCAAGGTTCTATCTTCAACAACAACCGAGATACCTGGCTGTCTCACCCAAAATGGTATGCAATGTATATACATCAGACTCAATCAGAATCCAGATGCTGACGGCACACTTAGATGGAAAATCCGAAATGAAATGAAAATCAATATTGAAGTTTAAAATGTTACTTATGTGGTATCATTAGAATCAGAAAATGATGCAGAATTCAAAAATGCAATGATATACAGTGATATAAGTGTTCCAAATCTATTATCACTTATACGTTGAAACCCGAAGTGGAAAATAGAACATATTTATGTCAAAATGTGACGTTAATCACGTTGATGGGTCATTCTAAATCTCAATCAATTATCTTGAAGACTAGAGAAGAAGGGAGTGTGCCATGATCCTGTCATAAAACAAAGAAAAAAAGGCCGTGCAAAGCTCAGACATCCAGGTACTTATAATTGATGGAAGGAAGGTACGCTCACACTTTACATGATGTAAAATTATTCAAGGACACATGTTTCGGACTCAGAGAAGTCGATCATCAGCTCAATTCTGAGGTCTTACAAAAACAGTGGAGGAATTAATAGATGATACCTTATCATCTTACACTCATGGAGGTGAAGAAATAAATTCCATGTGAGTAAGAAAACTAGCAAGCAGAGAACAAAGCTGGGGAGGCAAGCCATAAGATGGAAGCTTGGCGAGAAGTCCGTGGTGCTAGACTCGATGTAATGCCTAAGAGATACCAAGTGTCACTGCTAAGGTTTCACCATATTTTTCTAAGCTAGCAGGTCACCAGTTAAACTCTGATGACGGAAGCCATATTGCCTATCGTTGATAATACCTGAATGTTCCAGGTATTTCATGAGCTCGATGTCGCTAGCTTTCTCCATGATCTTTGAAATAATTGATAGCAGTGAGATCGGTCATGGAAGTGTCAATAATAATTACGAAACTCCTCCCATAATCGGAAATCAAGTAACAGAACATGCCAGTCGGTCATACTAAACTCATCATATAGACTGGTCGGTCTTGAAGAAGACAGTGAAGACACAAAGAAAATTGCAGTTTTTCTAAGCATTTGTGGGTCTGCAACATTTGAGAGAGCACATTCGTTGGCATTGCCCACAGAAGTTGAAGATTTAACCTCCAAGGATGTCATGGAAAAGCTCAATGCGCATTTTTATCCAAAGAAGTCTGAAATGGTTGGTCGTTTTCGTTTCCATAGAAGAGAACAAGGACCTGACGAGACTATTTCATCTTACATTGGTGAGCTACGTTAATTGGCAGAAGACTGTTATTTCACTGACATAAATGCTCAGAGATAGACTCGTTTGTGGCGTTAAAGATGAAACTTTGCAACGAAGACTACTAGATGAGTCCTGCCAAACATTTGGGAACGCAGAAAAAATTGCACTAGCTCATAAAGCAGCAGTTCGAAATGTTCTTGAATTGATAGAACCGGATACAAGTTATACGAATCAGGTGAAACGATATGCCAAACAAACCATTCCTCAGGGACCTGCAGGCAATAAAAAAATCTGTCACTACCGGCAAGTCTATTACAGTGGACCAGAATCGAACAGAATATAATCGTCTTTGAATGTAAAGATCTTTCTCCTTGGGATGATGATAAGTCTATGGTTATCGCTATCACGAGGTTATCACCATCAAAAATGGATTGTGAGCCAATCGACATCAAAAATAACCCATCTGAATGTAAAAATCTTTCTCCTTGGGATGATGATAAGTCTATGGTTATCGCTATCACGAGGTTATCACCATCAAAAGTGCATTGATGTAAGCCAATCGACATAAAAAATAACCCATCTGGCCTGTTTCACTCAGTAAACAAACTTCCGACATGATTCCAGTTTGCCTCTTCTCAATTTTGTTGTCGCAGCTGTCGACCATCAAGACCGAAGGATGTGATTCGTTCAACAGCACACTTGTAGGTGCATTGGGAGAACACTCCCATTTTTACAGGTATATAAAACTGACACAGCCGTTTTGGCACAATCAAATGAAAATCATCATCATCATTTAATGACTATTTTTTCTATTTTGCGTCTTTAATGAAGTCATTATGACACCCAAATGCGTATGGTAACAGCTTCTGACACGATGAATTTATTGTTTCAAAGTTGGTAATGGCAACGTCAACGTCAAACTTGTCAGACCAGGGCCTTCTCTATCTCACCGGGCCGTAGTCTATCCCTTCTACCTCGATGCTGACGTCACACTAGTAGGTTGAGATTTCACATCATTTCATATCGGTGCGTTCGTAATTGAAAGGTTATAGCTCATTTACTTCAAAAATTAGAAGTACACTCGATCGAGACGAATTGATCCCTGATGAACTACCCAACTTTCGGTAAAAAAATAAATTGATTAGGATGAGCCAGTACCGATTCATGATGTTGTAAAGAAATTCAATTTTAATGAAAATCAGGACGTTGTACTATTTTTTGCCAATTTGGAATCGGTTTAAATTGAAACTGAGTATGTCAAACTAGGATAATGCATCAATTAAATAGTGAGAAAATTATTGAGCTAACTACAATGAGTCCGAAATAAATTAGAAATAAAGAACGCGTAAAAATTTGTCTAGTATCTTACCTACCTACCTAATTTCCATGTATTAACGATTTCGCGGTAATTCCCTATTGTTATACAGTGTGTCCCACTTACCATGCTCACCATGGGTATCTTTTTAACGGGGAGAGATACGAGGTCGGTTAAATGACACCAAATGTGGAGTTTGTCAAGGCCAACTATAATGTGAAAAAATATTTTGATAAAATCTATTCGTTTTTGTTTTATATGCAAAAATTAGATTTTGATCATTATCATGTCTCCGCCGTAACTTCTTTATTTATAAAAATATTCAAATAGGAATTTCACATTCTCATGGCAGTTTTTCAAAGTGATTTCGAAAAAAATATGAAAATTATACCAACTCTTCTAGAATTAGAGATATCAGCACCAACTTTAGTTTTTCAAATGTAGGTCATAGCTCACTATGACTTAGTTACAAATAACTTTTTTTTCTCTTAAAGATGATATGTCGCAGTAATAGTTTTGTGTTGATAACAACGGAGTTATCGTCATTTATACAAAAACAAAAAATTATTTGGAAGCCGCCATCTTGAATTTATGAATTTTAACAAAAAAATCATGATCTCCGACCTCAAAAACCCCCACTTATCAATTTTGAATGGAATCGGACCAAATCTTGTCCGCCATCTTGGAGCAGCCATTTTTTTTAATTTCAACAAAAATTCCATAACTCCGATTAACTTGAAATTTGGCAGGTGTTCATACTTTCGGTGACAAAACATTATGGAGTTGAAGTGCAACATTAACCCCTAGGAACTGAAAGTGTTGCCTAGCAACATACCTATTTTTGTGTCAGTAATGGGAACGTCAACTTCAAGGGCTAATTTCGGAATTAAAATGGACTATTTTTGAGTCGGTTGCAGAAAAAAACTGTCAATAAAGTCATTGAATACTAGATCATTTTTATTTGATTGTGCCAAAACGGCTGTGTCAGCTGTATATACCTCATTTTCACAGAGGGTACGTAGTGATCGGCTGCCTGGAACCCGAAGAGTTCGATGGTACGGAGATCATAGAGGCGAAAATCAATTTGGGAATATTGCGGCTGGGCAAGGAATCGATAAGGAATCTGCCGAAGCTGATGAAGATCCAGATATCTGCCAGGTATCTGGAGAAGGTCGAGCCCAAAGCCTTCAAGAATCTGCCAGGGCTCAAGGAGTTATATATTACGAACACCAAACTCGAGGATATACAAAGAGGTATGATTGTGCCCACGGAGAAAAACAACTACTCTCCTGGCTAATGCCACGCCGAACCTTGAATCACATTCTTCCGAAATCTATGCATTGATTCGTATAAACGAATAGATAGATAGATAGATTAGAAAGATTCGTTGATTGTGTTTAGAAAAATACATTTTCATCACAAGGGTTCGAATTATATGCGATCATGATTATGCAGTAACAGTGACTGATCTGAGTTGAATGAATAAAGTGAAGAGAAAAAGAAAATGAAGCTAGAAAAAAAAACAACAAAAAAAACATTTTTTCATAGTAATATAAATTCCCATATGTACATACCTACATAATATATAAGTTTATTTATACCTACCTAACGCCTAATACCCGAGAGAGTATCAAAAACAATCCCTAATAGCATAAAATTCATTAATTTATAATGAATGCTCGTAACTTCATAATATTCATCAGAGACTGCACAAGCTTTGTTAGATATACAATGTTATGGGTGTTGAGTAGAAGTACTAGATCATCAATACTAATGCAAGTGTTTCTTTCCTCAATTTAACCCGTCGAGTTGAGGCTTCGCACCCCTTCGTGGTCACCTGCAGAACATCTCTTTCCAAAGACTCGTTCTTTCACGAACAGCGAGACTCTGGAACACATTGCCAAGGGAGGTGTTCCCCGAGGCATATAACCTCCAGAAATTTAAGAAGAACACCAATTCCTACCTTATTTTCCTTGCTTCTCAAGATGTTCTCTGAACATTACAGGATATCCCTTTTCGTGGGAACCAGAACATGGAAAAAAAGATAGATTTCCATTCACCCAAGATAACGCAACGACACCTACAGACCGGTTTCGGACTTTTGGGCCTCGTCAGTGCAGGGTATTCTCCAGCTAGCAGTCCGAAGACCGCCATCTAAGCGTAACCTGACCCAACAACATCCAATCAGCCCGAAACCGGTCGGTAGGTGTCGTTGCGTTAACCTGGTTGAATAAAAATCTATCGGCATTAAGAAGGGAAACACTTGCGTTAGTATTCATTTATACGAATCAATGCATAGATTTCGGGAGGATGAAATTCAATGTTCTGCACTCCTTACTTACTAAAAAACTAGAAGAGTATGGTATCAGGGGAGTAACTCTCTCACTCTTTTCATCTTATTTATCAAATAGACAAATTCGAGTTGCATTGAATTCAAATAGTGTATCCGATTTCGAGATAATGGAATATGGGGTTCCACAAGGTTCAGTGCTGGACCCACTATTATTTATCATATATATAAATGACTTTTCCTCATATATTTCCCATATGGATGTGTCGCTTTCGCGGATGACAAAACTCTCACAACCTAGTGTAAAAATAGGTCAGAACTAATAAACAATATAAAAATAGCAGAAGAAAAATCCGAAACCTGGTTCAGAGTAAACAACCTGGAACTAAACAAGAATAAAACACAACATATCATATTCACCTCTAATACTCAGGAAGCTAATGGCAATAGTGTGAAACTGCTTGGCATCACACTTATGATGGATGACAAACTGAATTGGTCAACTCACACGGAGCAGTTGTGTATAAAATCAAAATAGATATTTCTACTACGGAAATTAAGAACTATCATCAGTCCTCATGCCCTATTAGCGGCATATTATGCATTCTTTCATTCACGAATCTCCAATGGCGCAATACTCTGGGGAAATAGTGGGCACGCCAAGGATGTATTTATATTACAAAAAAAGGCAATAAGAATCAGAGCAGGTCTAGGCTATGCTGACTCTTGCAGACCTCATTTTCTAACTCTAAGAGTCATGACGGTACCCTCGATTTATATTATTCAGTCAATCCTTGAGATTCCACAAGAATAATAATAATTATGACATACATGCCGACTTCCATGATTACAATAGTAGAGGCGACCAATTGATAAGACCTGTTAGATTCAGACTGCAAAAATCCAACAAAAATGCTGTTGATGTGAATTCATATAATGTTCTACCTTCCGATGTAAAGGATTTGGACTTCAACAGTTTCAAAAAACACATGCGATCTTATCTAATCTCGAATATATTCTACACAATAGAGGAATACATAGCTGCCCTATACTGCCTAGAAATGAATGATGCTGTTAGTTGATAGCTAACTTGTAATTTTAATTCTTTTTTTTTTATATATATTTTTTTACCTTTTTACATGTTAGTTCCCATGGTAAATTAATGTGATTGTGCTGAGTTGTTTACTCTCTGTTTTTACTCCAGTCTATCTATTTACTCAGTAGTTGTCTCTTTTTATAGCCAATAGTTTAGAATTAATATCTTATTTATACAATGATCTATCTGTGTGGCATTAGCCAGGAAAGTAGTTGTTTTTCTCCCGTGATCTACCATTGTTGTGGAAATTTCCATCGGATGAATTTTCCATCAAGTTAATTTCACACTGATTAGGATTATGCTTCTGCAAACTTCGATGACAATAATTGAAATGATCCAAATCATTTCTATTCTCGCTAAAAAGTCAGTTGTCGATCACCAATGTAGCATTTCGAGCACTAGATTCAAAAATAACTATTACTTATTGAGGTTATTTTTGTCAGTTTTCGAAAAATATAGATATTTTTTTTCAGTAGCAGCTGTAGAACGCCAGACGACAATGCTGCGATCTGCTGCGTTAGAATTACAAGAGAAAATCTACCTATATTTTTCGATTTTGAAGAGGGTGAAATACTTCAATACGTTACGTTCTTGTTACAGATGTTTTCAACATAATCCCCAGCATAACAACACTGCTTTTGAACGGAAACAAGATCGACTTCATCGCGAGTGGATCCTTCTCCAATCTAGAGAAGCTAGATACAATCAATTTGAGCGACAATTCGCTCATGGTTTGGAATGCAGAATGGTTCGAGAACTGCAAAGCTCTACGAATTATGGACTTCAGCAACAACAAAATTCCAAATATCCCAAGAAGAGCATTCGCAGAGCTGCCAAGACTCAAGAATATCTCGTTTGAAAATAACGAGATCACCACTATCCAAACAGATTCCTTCCGAAACTTAGAGAACCTTACGTCTTTGAACCTGGCCCACAACAGACTTACTATCATCGACGAAAAAGCTTTCCCAAATAGTATTTATATACATACTCTAAGGATACACAGCAATTATCTGAACTACCTTCCGAACCAGCTGCTGAGGAAGCTATCCGTCAGGGAGATCTTCCTGGACTACAATCCCTGGAAGTGTTCGTGTCTGGATGTGTTGAACTACTGGATGTTCTTCACCAATGCCAGACCGCAGATGGTGCCCGGATGCAAATCACCATTCGCTCCAATTTGCGCCGTTTCGCGACGTTATACAAAAACATGTAGAGAGAGTGTCGAGGAAGATTTGACTCTAAGATATATCGGGTTGTTGAACAGTTTGCCCCAACCGTTGGGGAAACGTTGTGCCAGACTGGATTAGGAGATAAAAGTAGTGTATATTTATGTGACGTAGTTATAGCTCAGTTAGGACCCAATTCGGGAAAAAATTCATGTAGTCAGTTTCTTTGTGGTTTTATGTTATTGGAGGTGCTAAATTCGAATCTGAATTTTGCAAACAAAATTTCCTGGAGCGTTTCAAGATATTAGCAAAAAACAGCGAAATTTTCACACTTTTCCTGTTTTTTCGCCCGTAACTCGGAAATCATACATTATATAATAATAATAATGATAATAATAATAATCGTCTTTATTCATGAAGAACATGATAGTACATTGACTTTAGAAAGGCGAAGTTTAGCGAACGCTATTCTTACACTTAAACCTTAATAAAGCATTAACATAGTGTGTCCATCCAGGAATGTCCTGGAATGACTACCAACAGACTATGAACAATAGTATCGTGAAATATTTAAATTATTCATCATATATATAATCACTGATAACTATACCTCTTACTAAATGTAAAGAGCTGTAAAAATACATCAAGTAATGAGAGAAAAAAAAATTGTCAAGAAAAAGATAACAAAAAGATAACCTTGTTCAACAACAAAAAGCACCATATAAATAGGTAAAAAACGGTTGAGATGTCAAGCATCTATGTATCGGTCTAGCAAGAGTTATTGTTGCAGTAATAGTTGGATTATAATCTTGTTTTTAACAGAACAAGATTTACAAACTCATCGAAGCCCGTACATAACGAGCGTACGTTCAAATGACCTATTTTCATGGTCACGAGATTGAATACCTAGGAATAATTCTCAATAATAATAGTGATACTCATATCTAAACTGAAATTTAAAAAAAAATACTGAACTACAGTACAAATGTTCCACACTCTGCCCTTCAATTGTTAAGTAACTTCAGGAATTACTTAAGTTATTGCTTATACTTCCTAGTCGGTTTCGCGAAGATGTTCTTGTAGCTTGTGCGACTTGGTTTTTCTTTGACTTTGTAGTTGGTTGCACTGATAGTGGTTTCGTAGAGGCTCGCATTATATCGAAAAGACCGCTCCATAAAAGTTGAAGGTTGAAGTAGATAACATTTCCTAGATAAAATTGTTCTTGCTCATGAATGTAGGACTGAAGGGTGCGGAGATAGAGCCAGTTGAGAATTGACCAAATTTGGGTAGGTACTTTTCAAAAGATAGCGTTTCTCGTCAGTTTTCGCAGATAATTCATATTTTACTTATTACTCAGAGGCATAGCATTATGCACATATTGAAAGAGCATCACATTTTCTACCGAGCTCATGTAAATTTCGTCATTATGAAAAAGATGAACGGGTCTGTTAGAGCGCTCGGACTTGGAGACGTGTTTTAGTCGTAGTTGCCACACTCATGCTCATCCTTTCAACTTATATGATTTGGATCATATGAACCTATATTCATTAAAGCTCTAAAACATATAAATAGGTCATTGTTTGGTTTTTATATTCTGTGGGGTGGAGGACAAAAAAAAATTCTGTACGCTGGAATTATATTTAGTTATAATTGCGATACAATAATTTCAATTGCTATAGGGTATTCATAGAACATTTTGATAAAAAACTGATAAACTGTTCAAACTTTCAAAATGACTTATGTAAAAACTTCAGAAACGATAAGATTTTCACAAATTTTTAAACAAACGACATGTTTCGCTAACACAGTAGCTTCGTCAGGTGATATACTGGTACAATGAACTAAACTAACGTTGGCTTGCTCAACTTTTATATATCTTACTTTCCCAACCTGAAGGATTAGTTACCTGTGGACGTACGATAAACCTCCATTTTCGGAAATTAGGCACAATATCTACATTAGATTACGGTATACCGGATTAACTTGAAAGAGTTGATATCAAATACATACATATTATTACTTACTAAGAAAACAAATTCAACAGTGGTGAACTATTAAGGTCTAATTGATCATTAAGTAAAATGTCAAAATTTGTGAGTTTGTTGATTTCTAATGATTCAAAATGATTGAGTTTCAGTCCTTTATTTTCTACGTGCAGAATATATAGTTGGCGTATGTTGAATTTGTTTTCTTTTTCATAAAATTCATGTTATGTTCATGAATGCGCTGATTAAACGTACGACCTGTCTGTCTGTCTGTCCTAAGACAGGTCGTACGTTTAATCAGCGCATTCATGAACATAAGATGAATTTTATGAAAAAGAAAACAAATTCAACATACGCCAACCATACATTAGAAGAAAATCGGAAGAAAACCACAGTTTTGATGATAATTTCGAAATTCTGCACGTAGAAAATAAAGGACTGAAACTCAATCTTTTTGAATCATTAGAAATCAACAAACTCAAATATTTTGACATTTTACTTAATGATCAATTAGACCTTAATAGGTCACCACTGTTGAATTTGTTTTCTTAGTAATAGGCCAGTCATTGGGGATTTTTACCTGGAAAAAAGTCCGGAAGTATTGAAACTTTGTAGGATCATAGTTTTGGGTGTCCAGAACTAAAATTCACAAAATGCACATTCCGGGACATGCCGCCGGCGCCGCCATCTTACAAAGATGGCGCTCAAAAACGGTTTTTTGAAAATATCTCCAAAACGGTGCGTTTTCAGAAAAAATATGAAGACATAAAAATTTAAGATGAAGAAATCTCCTACAAGGAATGTCCTCAGTATATTTTTGCTGAAGTGAGCTGATTGAATGACATCATATTCTGTTAATTTCAATAAACTGCCCCTAACTATCTCCAAATATGCGTATAAATTTATCTCTTATAATGAAACGGATCTGATTGGAAGCGCCTTGTACCTACGGTCTCGCAATTTTTTCTTGTCCGTTTTTCTCGTAAAATTACTGATTGGCAAATTGTGTTCGTTAGGAAAGGTAATTTAGTTGATGAAAAAGTTCTTGTGTTTTTACCGTTTATAAAAATATCTCATCTGAAATATATATTTTGTGTATTTACTCATATTGGGATGGAGTGGTAAAGACAAGAAAGCAAAATTTCCAATTTCTATGAATTTATGGGCGGTTTTACAGTACGAGAAGGTACCTATATCTACGGATACATAGTATAGGTACGAAATTTACTCATAACCATCCTGCACCCACATACTTCTGGAGCAGAGTCGCCAGATTCGTCGATAATGCAATTTTTATATCGCCCAAATAATCGCAAGTCACAAATGCAAAATTTTTGTCGCATAATTGATCTGAAAATCGTCCAATATAACGAGGAACAAATTGAATAGCCCGTTTTATTATAAAATATGAATTTATACGCATATATGGAGATAGTTAGGGGCAGTTTATAGAATTTAACAGAATATGTTGTCATTCAATCAGCTCTTGAGCCTAAACGGCTCTATTTATCAGAAATATGCTCGGAACGTTTCTTGTAGAAAATTTCTTCATCTTAAATTTTCAAGTCCTCATATTTTTTCTAAAAACGCACCGTTTTGGAGATATTTTCAAAAAACCGTTTTTGAGCGCCATCTTGGCAAGATGGCGGCGCCGGCGGCATGTCCCGGAATGTGCATTTTGTGAATTTTAGTTCTGGACACCCAAAACTATAATCCTACAAAGTTTCAAAACTTCCGGACTTTTTTCCAGGTAAGCTTTATTTTGGATCCCCAATGACTGAACTATAAGTAATAATATGTATTTGATATCAACTCTTTCAAGTTAATCCGGTATACCGTAATTTAATGTAGATATTGTGCCTAATTTCCGAAAATGGAGGTTTATCGTACCTGTCCACAGGTAACTAATCCTTCAGGTTGGGAAAGTAAGATATATAAAAGTTAAGCAAGCCAACGGTAGTTTAGTTCATTCTACCAGTATATCACCTGACGAAGCTACTGTGTTAGCGAAACATGTCGTGTGTTTAAAAATTTGTGGAAATCTTATCGTTTGTGGAGTTTTTATACATTTATCATGGATTTCCATCAAGTAACGGCCGAGTCAATCAAAAAAAAATACTTATTTTGTGATAAATAAGTATTAGAATCGATTCTCGCTCATGTGGGTTCCAAGGCGTCAAGGGAATGAGGCAGCTGATCGCCTAGCAAAAAAGTGCACAGCTCACATTTTACCTTTCTGTGAGACAAGCGAATGCCACCTTATCACAGCGCTCAGACAATGAGAATGAAGTGAAAAATCCTACTACTGTTGAGCCACTCCAAGTGAACGAGAAGGAGAGAGTTCTTTGACAATTCGTAAGCTAGTGAGTCTCAGCAAACAAGAGCCAAAGTACAACTCTTCTAACTATATTTTCTTCAAATGTCTGACATTTCTGATATTCGATGTTGGGAAACTTGATTTTCCTACTCCGTTAACGAATAACAAGAGGCAGGTAAGAAAATAGTAGATTGTTTTATTAGGATCAAAAGTGACACTTTGTTTGACAAGCGAATTTTGCATTTGCGAGGCGGAGCGTTTAGCGAAGCCGAGCGAAAGCAAAATTTGCGAGTCGAACAAAGTCACTTTTGATCCGAATGAAACATGCTATTTTTTCTGCAACCGAAACAATGAACACAAATAAAGATGTGAAGTAACCACCGATGCCGTGCCATATGTATGCAATGCAACAAATATTGACAAATAATCCATGTGGTGAGAATATTCTACCTGCATTAACAGCAGGTTAGGTTTTCTAAGATGTTCGAATTGTAGTTTCAATATAAATACAACCACAGAGTGACATATTTGTGTATGGACCAGGTGCTCTAATGGCAAATACCGCGCCAGTGCCAGCTATAGGAACAAGACGTGGAAAATGTTAGGTTAGTGAGCATATCAACAATGATAATGATGATTATTTTTTCCTCTCCTTACTATACTACACTGTGTTTGACTTGATAATCAAATGAAGCTAAACGATATGGTTGTTTGAGACAAAAAAAAACTATTGCTCGCCGTGATTATTCAAAAACAAGTTATCCATCACGAGAATAACGAATGAAATACAGATCAAGCAAGTATTTGAATCTTGAAGGCTTCCCTGATCGAAACAAAAATATTTAACTGAGATGTTTTTAATTCCAATACTAAACTATAATAATTTATTATATTTATATCTCAAGCGTGGGGTGTGAAATGCCAAATCTGCTGAAATCGGAAACAAATCATCAGGTATGCGTCTCAACCCAAATAAGCAACCGTCACAATGTTGTTTATTCTTGTTGACGTCCAGTACATTCTTTTTAGTTCCTAGGAGCTAAAGTTCAACTTTAGCTCCTAGGAACTAAAATTCAACTTTAGCTCCTAGGAACTAAATATGTTGCCTAGCAACATACCTATTTTTGTGTCAGTAATAGAAACGTCAATTTAAGAGCTAATTTTGGTATCAAAATGGACGACTTTTGTGTCGGTTGCAGAAAAACAATATTCTTCCTAGTTGATGTGAATATACTTAAGTACAGTGACAAGTCGAGAGTCATGAGTTACATACTGACAGAGGTGAGAATTTACATGGCCAGGACTCTTTCACATCAGGCATGTGCGAGGAATGCGTAGATTTGGAATTATCAGTGAAAACCAACGAAAAACGCTATTTTTTTCATAAGTACACAAATTAGGTCAATTTTCAACTGGCTCTATCTCCGCAATCGTTATTCCTACATCCATGAGCAATTATAACTATATTTAGGAAATGTTATCTACTTCAACTTTCTATGAGGCGGTCTTTTCCATATAACGAATAATTTCCGAGTTACGGGCAAAAAAACGAAAAAAGTCCGAAAATTTTGATGTTTTTTGCGAATATCTCGGAACGCTCCAGGAAATTTTTCTTCCAAAATTCAGATTCGAATTCAGCACCTCAAAAAACATATGGAACCACAGAGAAACCGAAGACTTGAATTTTCTCCTAGTGAAAATACCATTTGATTGGAGTATTACTAGGAAAGACATTTTCGAATTGATTTGCATCGTATGATACCTACCTTATGTACAGGGTGTTTCTTAAGTACGTGTAGAAAATTCAGGAGCATGTTGCTGACGTCTAAATAGGAAGAAAAGTTTTTATAAACATATGTCCGAAAGTTATCCGTTTCTGAGATACAGAGTGTCAAAGTTGAATTCTTATTGGAAGAGTTCGAAAAAGCAGGTAAGTAAGAATCATATTTTGCCTTCATTCCAATGTGGAATTAAGAAGAATATTGAATGAAAGAGGAAAAATGAACTGGCGTATCTTTTCTGATATTCACTAGAGGCACATGGAAACATTTCGAATGCATCGATTATTTCGAATCCCAATAACTCGAAAACAGTTGCTCGCATCGACCTCTACCAAGAATATATTTTTTACACAAAAGTGGTCTAGAAATCTTTTTTTCCACTATAAAACGTTATACAGGTACGCACAAAAAAGTTATAACCTTTCAAAAGACTCAAAAGACATGTACGTGGCGCCACCCCCACGAGAGAGACAAACTAACATGAAATTTGATATTGCCGTTGGAAAATACCCCTAGACACCAAATTTTATTCTGATACCACAACTATTTTGAAATTTATTAACAAAAAACAAAGCAAAAAACAAAATAAGAATTCAACTTTGACACTCTGCATCTCAGAAACGAATAACTTTCGGACATATATTTATACGAACTTTTCTTCTTATTTTGACGTCAGCAACATGCTCCTGGATTTTTTACACGTACTTAAGAAACACCCTGTATAATGGACTACTGATTATAAGGTAGGTATCATTTGATACGCAGAAAAAAATTGTTTGAATCAACACAAATTCCGTAAATTTAACAAAATATCCACCACAAAATATTTTGTTACCGCAACAATATTTTTTGTAGTTTTCAACTCGAAATTCATTCAATGTAACTCATTATTGATTCAAATCAAGAGCAAAAATTTGTTGAATGAACAAATACTTTCACCCAATCAAGGGGTTCAAACTTGAACGATGGAAACTTGTGATTTTTATAGACCTCAATCGCAGATTCGTGATAAGGTTTTTCTCAATACAGAATTTCTATCCACGTCCTGTATGATGAATGTCAATTTATTATACATTTTCCGTCGACCTCGTATTAACGACTAAGTTTAATGTATATGAAATCGTTCATTAATGACCCCTATTAATGGACGATTTGTCTATTAATGCACGATTGTTTTATAGGCAACCAAACATACACCGCGTGCATTCATTGTTTATGCTATAACTAGCGGAATCTGCATTTAAATCGAAAATATGGATTTCATCGACGATTTTCCGTTAACTGGTTCGCCTTTCCAAGTTTCTGACACGATTTTAATCCCTGTTTTCTAACAAGGAATTTATTTCCTATGTTGATCATTTCGACAAATGTCAAATGACACCAATGTCAGTAACAAGGCTACTGGGTGATTCTTAGCAGTTTTCGGATGGATGATGAATTCGCGATCCAAGTTTTCTTCATTGCAGGAGAAATGAGAACTATAGTCGACGGAAAAATTTTGTAACCAACTTGTATATTAAAAGGCGATTAATGATCTCGAACATTAACGCACTCGCTTCGCTCGCACGTTAAAATATCTCGATCATTAATCGCCCTCATTAATGCACTAGTTGGTTAAATAACTATTAAAAAACTAATGCCCGATGACAGTGCTAATGTCAATAAATTATAATTCTCAGATTTCAGTTCGTTATAGTTTTAGTTATATTTTAGGGAGATGAAAATTGTGTATATCATGAAGAATGGCTGAAAGAATAACTGGACTTCAGGTTACTGATGAGGATATGTTATCCGAAATAAATTCATATAACCTGTGTGTGAGAGATATAATGTACTTACGTATTTTTGTCTGAAAAACACGAATTTGACAATGATAATGTGAACAAACCACTATTTATCGAGATATTTAAAAAAAAAGTTCGAAATTTCGACTCCTTTTTCCCCTTGTGTTGGATGCATTTACAGGTACTTGCTCTTCTTATTTTATCATTGGACACTTTATATACTCATGATGTACTTCAATGACACATTTTTATACAGAAAATTCAACAGGAAATATGATTTTTATGTCGAGTTTTTCATATTCAGTGAACAAGCATACCAGATGACGGCCATTTAATTAATAGTCAATCCAAATACGAGATGTCAAATGTCAACAGAGTGCTTTTGAATGACATTACACACGCCATTATATAAATAATTATTTATGCAACAAGTGCAAAAAGTGAATGTTTATCCAACTCGGCCTAACGGCCTCGTCGGACAATTTCACGTCGAGTGCAATAAACAATTTTTGCACGAGTTGCATACAACATTTTTTCTACGTTCATGCAAAAAGCAAAAAATGATTTATTGAGGTGCGGCACTAGGTGTAGGAAAATGAAAAACGCAACTAATTTTTGACTGACGTTTCTATAAACACAGTTGCAATATAAAAAATGTTTGTCATGATGACAGCACGTTGAAGTAGAATGACAGATGAGTGCAATAAAAACTTTATTGCACTAAGTGCAATAAAGAACTTCTTTTTCCACTGAATATAGTTCAATAAAGTTCTGCTTTTTGCATGAATGTAGAAAAATGATATTCTTTCTTCTTTTCACTAAATATGGATAAATCACAAGAAAATCATATTTCTAGTTGACTCAATAATAGAAAAAAATATGTCTTACATTGTGATATATATAAATTGTCCAATGATGAAAAAAGAAGGGTAAATTGTTTTAAATTCAATCCAGAAGACAGGCGGAAAAAAGGTGAAATTTGTAACTTTATAGTGAAATATCCTCGGAAATATCTTAATAAATAATGGTTTGTTCACATTTTCATTAACAAATTCGTGTTTTTCAGACAAAAATACGTAAATACCAAAAAAATTTCAAAAAAAACCCATCGCATGCTAAATGCAGTTTTACCGATATAATTCCCATATCACTGATACGAATTATGTTTTTTTTAAAAGTTCCAAGCTCATCAAGATCAGAGTTCATACAAGTATACTTCTCCTATACATTTCAATTTTCATTTCAATACTGAACATATCGGTAAGTTATATTTTTATATTATAATACATCATATTATTCAATTCGATTTGAGAGATGATGTTAATTCTCAATTTCAGAGGATTTCGATTTTTCATGCTTTCTTTTTTTGGATATTCAACAGATATAATTCAATGTTCGACGTGGCAAATAACCAGGAAAGTAGTTGTTTTCTGTTGAATATTCAGAATTATATTATATGCATATTTTTGTATGAAGGAGAATGCAAATTCTCTACTTCAGAAGATTTTGTTTTCAAATTCTTATCGTGTGTGTTCAATAGATGTAATTCAATATTCGTCGTGGCAGATAGCCAGGAAAGTAGTTGTTTTTTGTTGAATAAACCGAGAAAGAATTGATATTTTCATCACATGGAGAATGCGAATTCTCAATGTATTTCTTTATGTATATATCCATCTTTTTCTGTTCATAAATATATCTGAGAATGTTACTTTTCAATAAAAATATCAGCTCCAATGAACACATCTTGAGTTCTTGAGAAAGTGAATAAGTTATTTTCTCAATTGAACACAATATTTGTTTCATCCAATGACAAATTTCAGTCGATCAACAAAACTATTTTGTGGAGGAAATTTTCCAAAAACTGAGTTTTCAAACTAAGAGAAATCAAACATATATTTTTTTCATTTTGATACAAGAGCTTGCAAGCGTCATAAGAACTATCAGCAGTAATAGAACAGCTTATAAATTTGATAAACGGACGTTCTAGGTATATGTACACCCCAATCGAGACGAGCGTATGGAAAGTGAAAACAAAACGCCATCTTGTGGCGAAAATGCAAATAGATAATCGATCAACCAAGTGAGTGAAAGTGAAAATCAGAACAATGACTAATTACGGAAGTCAGTAGGCAGTGATCGATAATCAAAATTGAAAGAGTGGTCGAAACAACCTACATAATTTCCTCAATTACAATATACTCGTGCTCGAACTGTGCCAATGTCAAGTTAAAAAAAATACCATTTGGCAAATACCGATCTTCCCACATATTGTTCAGACACCTTAAATGGAAGAGACGACCAGCGGACCAGTGGATTTGCATAAAAATATGAGTCGAGTCCTTGATCGACTTTTGAAAGAAAAATACAATGTGGGACGTCTTGAATTGCATAAGCGCCAATAGTTCTCCTTAGTTTTTTTTTCTCAAAAAATGATCATCGATTTCATCATAATTTTTATTATGTGTGCGTAATATTCATGACATCAGAATAATCTCTATAATAATCAACATAGACAAGATCGCTAATTTCTAGAAAAATAGTAGATTGTTTTATTAGGATCAAAAGTGACACTTTGTTTGACAAGAAAATTTTGCATTTGCGAGGCGGAGCGTTTAGCGAAGCCGAGCGAAAGCGAAATTTGCGAGTCGAACAAAGTCACTTTTGATCCGAATGAAACATGCTATTTTTTCTGCAACTGAAACAATTAACTCAAATAAACATGTGAAGTAACCACCAATGCCGTGCCATATGTATGCAATGCAACGAATATTGACAAATAATCCATGCGGTAAGAATATTCTACCTGCATTAACAGCAGGTTAGGTTTTCAAGGATGTTCGAATTGTAGTTTCAATATAAATACAACCACAGAGTGACATATTTGTGTATGGACCAGGTGCTCTAATGGCAAATACCGCGCCGCTATAGGAACAAGACGTGGAAAATGTTAGGTTAGTGAGCATATCAACAATGATAATAGTGATTATTTATTCCTCTCCATACTACACTGTGGTTGACTTGATAATCAAATGAAGCTAAACAATATCGTTGTTTGAGACAAAAAACTATTGCTTGCCGTGATTATTCAAAAACAAGTTATCCATCCCCAGAATAACGAATGAAATACAGATCAAGCAAGTATTTGAATCTTGAAGGCTTCCCTGATCAAACAAAAATACTTAGCTGAGATGTTAAAAATTCCAATACTAAACTATAATAAGGTGTATTTATATCTCCAGCATGAGTATGAAATGCCAAATCTGCTGAAATCGAAAACAAATCAGGTATGCGTCTCTACCCAAATAACCAACCGTCACAATGTTGTTTATTCTTGATGACGTCCAGTAGATCCTTTTTATTTCCTAGAAGCTAAAGTTCAACTTTAGCTCCTAGGAACTAAAATTCAACTTTAGCTCCTAGGAACTGAATATGTTGCCTAGCAACATATCTATTTTTGTGTCAGTAATAGAAACATCAATTTAAGAGCTAATTTTGGTATCAAAATGGACGACTTTTGTGTCGGTTGCAGAAAAAAAATTATGAACTTCATCACGTTGAGAAAGGGCACAGAGGGATTTCTAAATTTTATATTCTTTTCAGATTTCCTAAAATGAATTCTCAAAGATATGCTTATCGTAAGACATGACTGAAATTCGTCAGTGAAATACTGACGTCATACAATTCATTATTCAGTGAGATAATCAGCGATGAAGACTCAACCACGTCTCAACCGATTCTTCAGCTTGTTTGAAAGAGATAACTACTTGGCTCATTCTAGTACTAAATTTTTAGTAATTTTTTTTCGAATCTAACCAGACAAACCAGGTTAACTTTATGATGACGTCACGGTTTACTTGTGAAGCTTGGCAGATGTCAGTTAATCAGCTGTTTTTGTTTATTGTCTGATTTTAGTAGTATACTAATATTTTCATCAATAATATGATGGGATCTTTCATTGAAAAATACTTCGTATAAATTATTTTTTCCCATCACTCATATACAGGGTGACATTGAGATGATTGCAAATATTTCAAACACTGAGAAAGCTCGACTCGAATGGCGCACTAATAAAAAAAAATTAGGGAACAAAATAAAATTTGAGGTTAGACCCCTTTTACCAACCAAAGGTCTACACTGTAGCAAATTTGACGTCACCGAATCCAACAGTTTTAGGGTATGTTTGGGTGCTGCACTCCAAATATGGGAGCCGTATTTCAGGACAGGTCGCATCTGTGCCTTATAGATCATAAGCAGCTGATTGGGAGTGGAATAGCTCCTGGCCCGAAACAGAAAACCAAGTTTTTGGAATGCACTTTTAGCAACTGATCTCACGTGATTTTCCCAAGATAGGTTATTGCTGATATAGTAATACCAAGCATCGAAATGGATATCTTCAAAGGTATGGTTACTTAAAGAAAAGCTTATGTTGGTCACAGTGAGATCGGCTTTTCTATAGAGAAAAGGCATGCTTGTGTTTTGTTCGCATTGAAATCTACCAAGCTATTGTATTCCTATTCGAGAATTGTTGTCGAGCCCATATTCATGTTGTCAACATTTCTTCCTCGTTCGTTTCTGATTTGCCTGGCTGGTATTGGAGCCCTGGAAGAGAAGGCGGTATGGAGGGTACTATCATCCGCGAAGCTGTGTCCTGGACATGAAGTTGCTTCCAACAAATCGTTGTTATGGAGTAGAAATAGTGTTGGTGCTAGAATTGATCCTTGCCGAACAGCAGCATTTATGATAAGAGAGTCAGATGAAACTCCGTCGACCATTACATCGAGCCTGTTCGAGAGAAAACTAGCTAGCAGAGAACATAGCTGGGGAGGCAAGCCCATCTATGGGCAAGCCATGAGATGGAAGTTTGGCGAGGAGTCTGCGGTGCCAGACTCGATCGAATGCCCTGGAGATATTATGTGCCACGGCTAAGGTTTCACCATATTTTTCAATAGATTGCTGCCATATAAACTGCGTGACAAATGAAGTGGTCCACCTGACTATTTCACCCAATTTTGAAATCAAATATTGTGAAAAATAATAGTCCGATTCTGGAACGGTTTGTTCCATATTGTTTGAGAATCGTTTGAGAATGATATGGTTTGCTTACTCTTCCCATGAAGTTTGCGTTTCCAGATTTACAGGGAGAAACATTGACCCATTACAAAAATGAATATTTTCAAAGTTATCCCAATCATATGGAAAAATTTTTGGATTTTTTTCTAGGGCATATTATGAATGCCTGATGTGTTTCGCCGAAATGGTTTCGGAATTTTTTTGCTAGCATGCTTCATCAACAAGCAACATATTTTTTTATTGAAAATTGACGTCTTTTGAGATGTCCTCAATTTCAGCTGATCTGTTCATGAAATAAGAGAGTTTTTTCATGAAATCAATACAGGGTTGAATTTATCACTACAATTTCTTCGATGTTGGCCGAATATTGATCTACAGGGTGATTCGAGATACCAAAGAAACGTGAAATTCAGTCCTGCATATTGTGATTTGCACTTTGAATGCTCTATATTGACGTAGAATTATTTCATATCATCCCTGGTGTCATTTTTTGATCTCCTGATATTGATAAAGCTGTTGGAATCATTATTCCATTGTGGATAAATTATTGAAGTTATATTCCCTGCCACCATATATGAGGATCATTTGCGAGAGTGAGAGGTTGTTTACGTCGTATTTTTTTAAAAAGATATCAAGTTCGGCGATCAGGATGAAAATCATCATTGAAAATAAATTATGGAAATGAACTCATGGTTTTATATTTTTCTGCGAAAACTCTTTATACCACGCGCTATTTGTTAATTCCCAAACATACTGATCTCAGATGCTCCTGTATCTATCGCCCTATATCTTCTATGTCGATTGTTATGTCATTGTTTGATATTGTCACTAGCAACAATTGTCAGTGATAATTCAGAACATATTCTCATTTTGCACTTTGTGATCAAAAGATTACTAGAGCATAATTAAAATGCCACAAACACGCCTATCGACAAGAGAATTGGAAAATGCCATTCGACTGATAAGAAATGATGGATATTCAGCTAGGGAAGTAGGAAGAATCTACAATGTATCACATAGCGTGATAAATAGAGCTATTCAGAGATTCGATGAAACTGGTAGTTCGGGCTTTCGTCATGGGGGTGGACGATCAAGAAAGACAACTGCACACCAAGATCACTATATCAGTGTGACGGTAAGACGGCAACGCACTGCTACAGCTCGAAGAATTAATAATGCATTACGTGCTGCAACGAATGTTTTGGTATCCAACAGAACTATCATAAGACGAATTAAAGAAACCGGTTTGGTACCAAGACGTCGTGCTGCATGTCCAATGCTGAATAATCGACATAGAGCCAGTCGACGCATATGGGCAGAGCAGCATGTCGACTGGGAAATGGATGATTGGTTTAACTGCTTGTTCACGGATGAATGCAGATTCAACCTTTATAGGTCAGATGGTCGTATTTTAGTTTGAAGGGAAAGGGGTAGTAGGTTCCAAGAGGACAATATGGAGCCAAGAGTAGCATTTGGTGGAGGAGGTTTAACCGTGTGGGGTGGCATTTCACGAACTGGCCGCACAGAGCTCATCATATTGAACCGTGGACAAACTATGGATGCCACTCTTTATAGAGATCGCATCCTTAGTGGTGTCGTTCTCGAATGGGCTCAAAACCATCGGGATAGGTTCATTTTAGTTGATGACAATGCTCGCCCTCATCGTGCTAGGATTGTGAATACATTTTTAGAGGAAAACAATATGAATAGAATGGTTTGGCCAGCACGATCGCCAGACATGAACCCAATCGAGCATGTTTGGAGCCGCTTAAAATTAGAAATTACTCGACGTATCGAAGAACCGATCACGTTCGAGATTCTTTCAAGAATGATTCAGGAAGAGTGGGAGAGAATGCCACGGCCATTTATACAAAGATTAGTAGATAGCATGCCATCACGATGTCGTTCTCTCCTTCATGTACGTGGAGGCCCTACTAAATACTGAAATTTCTCAATGTGTCAGTACATCAATTTGAAAATGAATGTTTGCATAGAAGTTAATCTTGTAAATAAATCATGCGAAAGCAATAATTTGTAATACCTTGTATATTACCGACAAAACAATGAATGGCGTGGCGAAAACTCATCTCAATTCATAATAGCTCGTGAAGAGAATTTCGATACCTAAGGTTACCTACTACACTATAGGTCACGGATTCGACATTCAGAAAGGAAATAAACGGCATGATTTCATCGCTTTCAATATTGTGAAAAATGTTTTGTTAACATGTCCATCAGTGAATCGAAGATAACATGAATGATAATGAATCATTCTACGTCAATACAGAGCATTCAAAGTGCAAATCACAAAATGCAGAACTGAATTTCACGTTTCTTTGGTATCTCGAATTACCCTGTAGATCAATATTCGGCCAACATCGAAGAAATTGTAGTGATAAATTCAACCCAGTATCGATTTCATGAAAAAACTCTCTTATTTCATGAACAGATCAGCTGAAATTAAGGACATTTCAAAAAACGTCAATTTTCCATATAAAAATATGTTGCTTGTTGATGAAGCATGCTAGCGAAAAAATTTCGAAACCATTTCGGCAAAACACATCAGGCATTCATAATATCCCCTAGAAAAAAATCCGAAAATTTTTCCATATGATTGGGATAACTTTGAAAATATTCATTTTTGTAATGGGTCAATGTTTTTCCCTGTAGATCTGAATACACAAACTTCATAGGAAGCGTAAGCAAATCATATCATTCTGAAACGATTCTCAGACAACATGGAACAAATCGTTCCAGAATCGGACTATTATTTTTCATAATATTTGATTTCAAAATTGGGCGAAATATTCAGGTGGACCACTTCATTTGTCACGCAGTTTATGTGAGACGTGAGCGAGTAGGTCACTGTCATACAGTGTTTTGAGTACGTCTATACATCGAAATCAGGGTCCAATCAGGTTTCTTTATTTTTTCTCGAAGACGGTTTGTCCAATCGAAATTAAAAAAAAAATTATTTTGAATTGGATGGTCTCTCGCATTCATAAATATTGAGAAAATGTCCATAGCTATTTATCTTTTGCGCCAAAAACCACATTATACAGTGGTAATATCTAACACCCCATATATGCATGAAAATTTGAAAGTTAGTAAACTATTTCAAGGTTTGGCGGAGGTTCGCACCGCTTTTTGCGTGTTCACCAAAATCTCAAAATTGACAGAACAGAAAGTTGTAGCTCAGGGACGCACCAGATTTATTTCCTGGAGTAATCAAGACTGAAATGGTTCTGAAATAAATGAGAGAATCTTCGATAATCTTCAAACAACTAGTTAATATAAAAATTGAGACTTCAAGCACTCGTAGGATCAATTAGGACATTGAAAAATTACCGAAAATTACGAGGAAAACAAAGGAATAATACGTATGAATTATTTTACTTGATTATTTGGGATTTTCTTTCCTTGTTTTGTTTCTATAAAATAAAAATATGATTATTATTTCAATATACAGAGAAGTGCACAAAAACCGGCCAGGACTGTAACTTTTGAATTATTCGAGATAGGGTTCTGAAAATTGGTGGAAAGCTAGTATACCATATTGCTCATTAATTGACGAAACAATTTTTGTTGTATAACTTCCGGTTTGACTGGAAACGACCCCAACTTTTGACATTTGAATGAGACACCCTGAATGTATTCCATAATCGGTTAGTGATTGTCATAACGAATTCATCGACACCGGGTTTGATGGGGTTATTTCATTATATGTTCTATGTTCAATGAGTGTGGCGGAGAAAGAAGTTTTGATATTGCGAAGTCACACCCATTGAGCATAATGGAAACTTCGCACGCGAATATCTTTGTAATCAACAGGAGAAAAAACCGAACTCAAAGTCGGTCCACCACAATATTTAATATCAAAAATATAATCAGTGTGACTATAGTTTCGGCTCTACGGCCATCTTCAGACAAAATTAAAAAGTACCTAGAAAGTAACAAGTAGTAAAGGTGTTGAACAAAATGGTAGCTGAGAAAGAGATGGCATACCTGTTATGTGGAAAAATATAATATAAACAATAAAAATTTCAGTAATTATCGGTTCGTTATACAGTGTGTCCCACTTTCCATGCTCACCATGGGTATCTTTTTAACGGTGAGAGATACGAGGTCAGTTAAATGAGCAGCCATTTTTTTTAATTTCAACAAAAATGGCGTGCAAGATTTGGTCCGATTCCATTCAAAATTGGTGAGTTGGGGTTTTTGAGGTCGGAGATCATGATTTTTTCATTGAAATTTATAAATTCAAGATAGCGGCTTCCAAATAATTTTTTTGTTTTTGTATAAATGACGATAACTCCGTTCTCATCAACACAAAACTATTACTGCGACATATCATCTGTGAGAGAAAAAAAGGTATTTGTAAGTAAGTCATAGTGACGAGGGGTAAGTACTTAGCCATTTTTTGTACACCAAGGGGTAATGAATGCCTCAATTCACCGAAATTACCCTGCAATGCCCATTTTTCGGTCAACAATACCCCGCATTGCCCAACATTGCCCTTCAATGCCCAACATTGCCCCCGCAATGCCCAACAATGCCCCTCAATGCCCAACAATGCCCCCCAATGCTCAACAATGCCCCTAGTGCACTATATAACTATCTCTTTTCATTCCATGTGTTGAAGAGAGACAGACTATATTGAAATATAAAAACTGACTTAGTCTTTCACATCATAGTTCGAATTCATTTTAATGTCTTAGTGAATCAATAATCTGATGGGACGAGAAATAATGAATAATTATACATATTTTATCAAGAAATTACACATAACAAGCAGTCGAACATGAAACAGACATAGAAACACACGCTTTTTCGCAAAAACAACTTAGGACTTAAGGCGAACATTTTGTCTCTCCTATACTTGATAACTAAGTAGTTATTCCTAGAGGTATACTTCTTTAGACAGTATCAAATTTATTCAGAGATCATAGTTTGGTAACAGAAACACCGGGCATACATATAAGTCCAGATATTAGGTAACAGTACTAAAATCTCGACTAAAATTAAAAACATTTTTAAGTTTATAGTTATTAAAAAAACTCTCTCTGAATTCTTTCTCGAAACTAGAACAAAGTTGAGATTTTCTTGAACCAAAAACAGCTTGAACCTGAATATATATTTTGTTAAAGCACATCACACTGGATATGCTTTTTTTTCCGACTTCAAATAAAGATTGGAAATGTTCACTTTATCCGCTCTTTTCAGGAGAAACAGAGAATTTTACCCAAGTACAAGAGGTCCGTGAAAATACATTCTTTTGGTATCCTGAATCTGTCTTGGTTCTTTTTCATTACCAGTCCCAGATACCAGTTTTTATCAAATACCACTGCATAGAAATTATCTATTCACCCATTTCGGGATCGAAAACGTCAAGTTTTTTCATCATCCTATCTTCCTCTGGATCTTCTCCCAAAGAGTAGAATGCCTCCACATCTGTGGAATCGTCTAAAACGATATCTTGTTCATTTTCTTCTTCTGAAGAATCTCCGATACATTCAGTTTTCTTTTTCTCAGTTTTTGAATTGTCAGCAGGTATTTTTGACTTTCTTTTTTGGACAGATCGAGGATATAGAATTGAAACGCTGTATGCGATCGTTACTGATACGTCCCTACCCCTCATTCAGAAGCCAGCATAATGATGATTTTTTCATTATGATCATATTATAATTTCTCAAAGTGACTTTCACATATGGACTTTTCTCATCTATATCGTAGTTTTTACTCGAATAGTCGGTTGAATCCTATTCCAATCCAATCCAAAGCTATAGCTGTAGCTGGAGTTGATGACAGCATGACGTGATGCGAAAAGCTTGAATGGCGCAATCAGAATGTAGACGGACTACGGAGGCATCACTTTGAACGATAGAACTGAATATAGTGACCTTGAACAGAAACGGATGCGCGCGCAACAAATTAGGCCCAAACATTGCTCCACATTGCCCTTTCAGTGCTATTTCAATACCCCGCATTGCCTAACAATGCCTCACAATACCTTGCAATGCCCATCAATACCCTGCAGTGCCCGACAATGCCTCGCATTACCCCGCAATGCCCCACACTGCCTCGCATTGCTCCGCAATACCCCTAAGTTGTACACCGGATTACCCCATGTACTTACCCCTCGCATAGTGAGCTATGACCTACATTTGAAAAACTAAAGTTGGTGCTGATTTCTCAAATTCTAGAAGAGTTGGCCTTGACAAACTCCACATTTGGTGTCATTTAACCGACCTCGTATCTCTCACCGTTAAAAAGATACCCATGGTGAGCATGGTAAGTGGGACACACTGTATTCAATGGTCAGTCCGGCCTCACAATCAACAAACTTTGTAACGGCTGAAAAACCAAAAGAACATTACAATAAGTAAGTTCAACATCAGGAAAAATGAATTAATTTGGAAATCTACTCAAATGAGCTTCATCCGACTGCAATCAAACCATCAAAGGAAAGACACAAAAATGTAAAAATTGAAAGTGGTAATTTGACATTGACAAGACAATATTGACAAATTCAAACACAGATTGAAAAATGTTTTGAATGACGATCAATCATATGAAAAATGGAGCTCGACACCCAAAAGAGAATGCGGAATGCGGAAATTATATAAACATCATATAACAATGTAAAAACATTTGGGTTGATGACAGAGACACACACAGAACGGTAATTTGAACTGATGCCAATAAATATAGAAGAAGATAAACTGTTCATGCTAAAATTGAGAAGAAGACGAACCAAACTTGTGTCAAGCAATGAGTTCTTTTTCTCCTGTTGAAAAATACCGGACCACTTTGAGAATGGATGGTTTTCATGACATCTTTGTAATCAAATAAACACAAAAAGCTCAAAGTAATTTCCACACAATGTTCATAAAAAACAACTACTTCCCTGGCTAATGCCACGCAGGACATTGAATTACATCCTTGGCTATTTCGTAGTTGAAATTACGCCAGTCGGGCAACCAGCCACTCCATGGGAATTTTAGTTTTGGAGTGATTCTGTCCTCTGTTCTACTCAGATGGCGTTACTTTCATTTTGTCGATGAGAGACGCCTCGGGGTGAATATAATGCCGACTTGATTTTTGTTTGGCTAGGCTTCGCTGAGTCGGCGGTCTTAGGACTGCTGGCTGGAGACTAATTTTTATAGTGATGTCAACCTGTGGGAATTTTCCCATATTATGGGAATATTTTTTGAAAAAATATGGAAATGGGAAAAAGGGGAGAAAAAACCAATTTGCTCGAAATATGGGAATTTACGTAATTGACTACATGCTGGCCTGCGCAGTCTGTCAAATGGTTTCTACACTTTTTGTTGGATTGCTGGTCAACCACAGACGCAACCATCTTCTTATGTTAGTGCTCTGAGATTCTGTGTCGTGTGTCCGACTGACATGACAATATCCGTAGCCGTTTCATGCTCCGAGTCTGTTGTATGATCGAAGGTTTCATGTTTCATACACAGAACACAAATGACAGAAGCACAGAACTATTCGTATGTCCGTGATTGAGTGATTGTGTCCTGACATAACAGAAGACAGAAGTCTCGATGGAAAATAAAATAAAAAACGTAAAAAACAATTTAAAAATGGATAGTGATAATGATGATAATGATGATAATAATGAAGAAAGATATTTTTATTTTATGTTTTGTTGTTTTTATGAATATAATTATTGACCAAAATAGTTTTTTTTTTCATTTGAATACACTTTTCAAGCTAAAATGAACATGTGGATAAAATTGGACATCTTTGAATTTGTGTGGGAAAAAAGGGGAAAATATGGGAATTTCTTGGCACTAACTAGGGAATTTTCATCAAAATAGGTTGGCAACACTAGTACACTGCACTGATGAGAGTCAAAGAGCTCGAAACCGGTCTGTGGTTGTCTAGCGGCCTGGCTAAATCGAAATCAATAGGCATTCAGGAAAGAATCACTTGTATCAGTATTCGTTTATACGAGTCGATCATGCATATATTTCGGGAGGATGTAATTCAATGTCCTGCGTGGTATTAGCCAGGGAAGTAGTTGTTTTTCTCCCGAAATCTACCATTGTTGTTCATTTTATGAACATTGTGTGGAAATTACTTTGAGCTTTTTGTATTTATTTATCTTTGTAATCGTTTGAAATAACCATGTCAAACCCGGTATCGTTGAATTCGTCATGATAATCCCTAACCGATTATGCAATACAATACAGGGTGTCCCATTTTGAAATCGAAAGTTGGGGTCGTTTCCGGTGAAACTGGAAGTGAAGAAAAATGGTTTCATCAATTATTGAGCAAGTTGTTATACTTGCTAATCACCAATTTTCAAAACCATAGACAGGATAATTCAAATGATTTGCCTCAAAATGTCACTGAGTTTAACAAATGAAAAATCCAATAGCTCGTCAGTGGCACTTTGTTTGGAAAAATGTTTGAAAAGAAGAAATATAGATATATTTAAACAATTTTTACTTATCTTTGAACGTTTCGGGAACAAATCTGCTCCCGTTCTGAACATAAAAATGCAGTATTTGACTTTCGTTGTAACTCGAATTCCGGAATGGTTCGTTTTCTGTTTTCTCTCATTGCTCAATCAGTTCAAGCCATCATGAGTGTTCGTTCAAATTCTTGCATATTCATGAAAAACAATATTACTTCTAACCTAAGCTGACAGTCAACTTTTAATTTTTAAATGTAACCGTTATTTCTTCTTGGGCCTTGTTGAATTCAGCTTTTCCCAAGATTCAGCGATGTATATTTATATCTTCCCGAAGATGAAGTGTGAAAAAAACTGTATGAAAAGATTCAGAACAGATTTTGTTCCAATTATCTCTTTCAATAATTGCTCTTGTATGTTATATACAGTGTGTCCACCTTAAGGACCTACCACCCTTTTAAAATTGTTATTTTCTGACCGATTTCAAAAAACTTTCTCTTGTTGGATAGGTATTTGAAATGTCCATCCAACAAGAGAGTGATTTTACTCATGAACTGTAATCGTGGCCAACTGCGACCAACTTTATTGACCCATATTATTAGGGATTTTTTTTTCACAAGAAACAATGATGGATTCTGAATCACGATCACTTGAAATACACCTTTACTGATTTTTATCATCATAAAACACAGGGTGTCCGAAAAAACGAATTATGTTTTTTTTTTAATAGGTGATCAGAAAATGTAGTATTGTGGTATTTTTGAGAAGAATGGGGAAGTTTCCTTCGGATGAATTTTCATAAAATAAGTTCGAAACTCTCCAGTTTTATGTCCACGCTGTACGGAATGGCGAACGATAAAGTCCAAGTCGTTTTCATTTTCAAATTAAAGCAATTTCTAATTTTCGGGGCGGCAAACTGTGACGTACATTCTGAATCTAGTCTGAAGATAGCTGATGGTGAAAAATATAGCTAGCGAATAGGTATCGAATGAAAAACGAATGAAAAAAATAGAAGAAGAAGTAAAATTGGTAAACAAAAACATACATAACTACAAATGCACTCGGAGCAGGAATGCAGAGGGTAGTTGGCTTCATTCTGACATGTTATATGGTTTTGTTATTTATGCATTGAAATATCTCGAATAGAGCTCGATCCTAAACGGAAATGTCATTGAATCAATGAATCACTATCGGCTACATTCAATGATACTATCCTTCCTAATTTACTGCCATCGGTCAGAACAGAATGAAGCCGGCACCCATTATGCGCTGTTGCAAGATATAATCTGCAACAATCCTAGAAAATAGATCCGTTTTATTAAGGAACGAATTCATTAGCAAAAAAATGACTGACAAAATTATAGATACTATCGCAAAATATCTCAATTTATCTTTATTAGTAATCAACTTCATTCAGCCCATGAGAGATTTATGGGAATTATTCATAATACTTGACAAAGCAGGATTGAAGAACCTATTACATCCCATTGCTGTTATGATATAGTTATTATGCATTCAAAGAACAATTTCCGAAAATCTAGACATAATGATGATGTCGGCAACGTCGTACTGACACAGGCAATCGTATTTTAACTCTGTGTGAATGTGGATTTTCAGAAAATACGTCATAGGAATGGTGGAGGAACCAAGTTCCTCTTTTATTAATTTTTTTCTGAAGTGAAATTTCATCTTACGAAAAAAAGAAAAAATACGTATATATTAATTTTTTACAAACTTCACAGTTAGATAAAAACCTCAATATAGGAAACTTCCCCATTGATGACACATTATTATTGAGGATCACTTTGAACGTATTTGTACCGATTTTCATCATTCAAAAATACGATGTGTATGAGAAAACAATTAAAAAGAAAAATAGGCAATATTTTTTCATCAACTCAAAAAAAATGTTAATTTGATTTTTCGAACACCCTGTGTTTAATGATGATGAAAATCGGTACAGGTATGTTCCAAGTGATCCTGATTCATCTTGTTATTTTGAGTGAAAAATTATCAGGATGAAAAATATTGCTTACCTATCCTTTTTAATTTTTTTCTCAGACACATTGTATATTCAAATGACGAAAATTGGTACTGGTATATTTGAAATGATCGTCAATGATAATTTGTGATTATTTCTTTCTAGAAAAAAACACATAACTACATTTGCTGATCACCTATTTGAAGAAAATGATGATTCGTTTTTTCGGACACCCTGTGTTTTATGATGATGAAAATTGCTACAGGTATATTTCAAGTGGTACTGATTCAGAATCCATCATAAAATATCGTGGAAAAAAATCCCTAATAGTACTTTCTGGAATATGGGTCATTGAAATTTGTCGCAGTTGGCCACGATAACAGTCCAAGAGTTAGATCACTCTCTCGTTGGATGGGCATTTCAAATACCTATCCAACAAAAAAAGTTTTTTTTGAAATTGGTCGGATAATAACGATTTTACACGGGTGGTAAGTCCTTAAGGTGGACACAGTGTAAATCGATTTGAAATTTTTTATGGAACGTGTATCGTTTCATATTTATTTCGTGTTTTATTCCTCTGACATTTGAATTCTTGCAGCGGTATTACAATATTCAAACTTTCGTTACTTTCACTCTTGTAATGCACTTGCCTTCAAGGAATTGCAACGGGGTTACACGTGGTACACTTACCTTTCAGTACTTAGATATAACTTTTATGATACCAGTATAAAATCCATACTTCCATAACAGAAATATTTTCAAAAAAATCCTTGGACATTTCAATCTTTGAGAATCAAATTTTCAACATACAAATTTTCAACCACCTATCAACCTACCCTACAGGTCTAACCCTTGTTAGAGAGGTAGATATTATAAATGTCTATATGCAATGGACTATTTTTGCCGAGATTTTTGCGAATCCGCAAGAGATCAGCTGAAAGAATCAAAATTTATTAGAATTTCATCTAAATTATTGGTAATAGTGAGCACTCATTCAAATTTAACACTCTGTATCTTGAAAACAAATCAAATTGAGAAATAATCATATGTTTCTAGCAACTTTTAGTACTAAAATCCCTCCTTCAATATGTACTTGACATTTTGATGTCACTCTGTATATAAATAATGAATGCAAACAATAATTATCATAGTATACCTATTCATTGAATCTAATTTTACAGTAATGAAATACACACTTGTTTAGTACCTATGCTATAAAAGATTATATTTATCATACGATGACGTCTCATTATATAAACATTGTTGTGCTATATCTGATACTATCAAACATAATATGAATATTAAGACCCTATTAACACATGAAACGATTGGTAGTGTATTTAAATATTTTCAAAAATACAAAAAAGGCACAGATTTGAGAATTTGTAACCAAGTGACGTGGCAACCGCGCCTTTTACATCATTATCTATGAAATAGCTCAACTTTTCACACAATATTTATTTCACTAGCTAACCATATTTGCTCAGTATTTTGACTTCCTGTATAGCAAATAAGGATAAGGTTCAATCAATGCGGAAATTGAGCATCACGTCACTAAGAAATCGCAATTGAATATATCAATTTCACTACGAATATAGTCTGTATTTTTTTGCTCTCTGCATGTTTATTGGTTGAAAAAAAGTTTGGACGATATATTGTAAATGTCTCGGTGGGTTATGCTTAATTATTTGTTCCGCTGTGATTTTTTAGTTACACTTGATGAACACCATGTTCCAAATAAGGTTTGAGACATCCAAGTTGAGTTATAACTCCGTTTGATTTTATCTACACGGAATTTTAAGTAAGAACAATGATGGTAGGCTGTCGTTCAATATTCAAAGCACCCTGTACACCCGTAACAGTATTTATTCGCTTCTACTCATCCCTATACTAACATAAATTCCGAATAAATTCACAGCAGCAGTTTTTAGCTAAATCTAGTGAACCCATCGTACGATAACAGTCATTCATTGTTATCGCGCGAACATTATTACGGAAATATCGTTGACCTTGGATTGTTTGGGCTTGAATGCTCCAACATTCCTAGCTAGGTTGATATATCAGGCGTCACCAAAACTGAATATGTTCATACTCAATCCTTCAGTCCTTCCTATTCGTTTCTAACCTTATGAATTCTCAAATATTCTCATAGATTCAGACTCTTATCAATGGGTTGTTGAATCGCATGATATCGTCCCAGAAGGAATAAAGGAAACCTCTTGAGGTATTGCCATTCTCGAATTCTTGACCATTATTGATAGTGATGGAAAGCAAACAACCGTGATGACAAAAAAGTGTGAACGAGATAGTATCGTGAAATCAATTATTGATCTACAAATTTTCATTCAAGCTCACGCACGCATTCTCGTAAATGCTCATGAATCCTCATAACATCTCATGGATTCTTATAAATTATCATTCATTCTCATGAATACTCATAGATACAAACTTTTATCGATACAATAATTCCTGAATCTTAGAATACTGTCCAAGGCAAGGCAAGAAGAGAAAAAGAACGTCATGAAACGTATATTTCATTGAATTCCTGTAACGATTGTTTTCAAACTGATGATAAAAGGAAATGAATTCTCATAAATTCTGATACCCTTATGGATGCTCATGAATTCCCATCAATTCTCATAAACTCTAATGAATTCCCATCAATTTTCATAAACTCTCATAAATGCTCATGAATTTCCATCAATTCTCATGAACTCTTGTAAACTCCCTTCGTTCGTTAGATTCTGACCTTGACTCGTTTGGGCTCGATCGCGCCGACGTTCCTAGCCACCTCCGTGGCCGCCTCCACCCTTTTCGCCTCCCCTTTCTTCAGCAACCCTTCCGCCCTTTTCTGCTCTTCACCACGCGCCAAAGTCGTCACTTTGCGCACGATCTTCGTCGTTATCCTCCTTCTGCCGTCCTGCCCCATCTTGGTGGTCTTGGTGGATTCGAAGGAGCTGCCCAACACTTCGGTGGACAGTTTTTTCTTCGTGTATACCGCTTCAAGGGTGTCTTCTGGTAGGGGGGAGGATTCCCTAGAGGGTGCGCCTGCGCTCCTCGCGCCCTGCACGAACAACCGCTTCGATGGGCTCGGTTGAGAGTCGTTTTTCATGAAGTGGTAGATCGACATGGTTATCGAATTGGTGGGGGAATCACTAGGTTTTTGTCGTTTCACTTCGCGGTGTACTAATCACTCTTCGATGAACACTTTTCGAACCACTTTTTATGGTGTGCCTATATTTTTCAAGAATCAAGAATGATATCGACAAATCTCATAGGGACAAGGAACAAATCGTTGTGATTTTCTGTGCAGTTTTTGTATCTTCAATGCCTGATGAATTTTCATTGAATTCTCATAAATCCTCATGAATTCTTATGAAAACTGGAGGATCTTGAGATAATGTCATGTACAGGGTGATTTAGTGCTTTGTAGCAGGACTTCAACAGTTCGAAGAATAAGATTTTAAGGATAAAAATGTCATTTGAACATATATTCACAAGTTGTCAAAGATTGAGATTTTTCAAGTGTTTTCCGTGTTTTCCTACAATTTTCAAAATAATGAATCGGAATTTGGTACACCTATTTTCAAACTCGAAAAAATCAATATTCAGGACTACGAGGCGTTTTTTATCTATTTTTATCTATTTTTCGGACACACTATACCTGGAATGATTCGAAAGCTTTTATAAGATGGGTTACTGAAACTCAGTGGCAAAACTTGAAAACCACAAAAAAGATAGAAACATATTTTACCGACTGTATATCGAAAAACAGGCTCTCACGCGTATATGTTTATAGGAAATTTCTATCTCAAAATCGTAGCATCTGTAATCTGTTGAATTCCTACCTAACCGAATCTGACCCGACCCTGTATATTCTCATAAATACTCAAGAAGTATCAAACATTCTCAAACATTCTCATAATCTTTGGAAATATTTCATAAACCTACATTGACACCCTCGTAAATAGCAATATCTAATTCAATAAATAATTAAAGATTCGGTAAACCTGCATCATGCGATGGTTTGTATATTTCGAAATTTTTTTTGAACTGTATTTTTTTTAAATGTATGATAAATTGACATTCATCATACAGGATGTGGAAAGAAATTCTGAATTTTTGTGTATTCGTGTCTGAAAAACAAGAATTTGATGATGAAAATGTGAACAAACCATTATTTATCAAGATCAAGATATTTCGTTCACTATAAAGTTACAAATTTCACCTGTTCCGCCTATCTTCTGGATCGCATTTAGAACAATTATTTGCCCTTCCTTTTTTCATCATTGGACAATTTATTTATCGAACATTGAATTATATCTGTTGAACATCCAAAAAGAGAGCAAAAAAAATGGAAATCCTCTTTTTAGATATTCAACAGATATGATTCAATGTTCGACATGGCAAATAGCCAAGAAGTTGAATATTCAGAATGATATTACGTCATATCTGTATATGAAGGAGAATGCAATTCTTTACTTCAGAACATTTTGTTTTCAAATTTTCATCGTGTATGTCCAAGAGATGTAATTCAATGTTCGTCGTGGCGTATAGCCCGGAAAGTTGTTGTTTTCTGTTGAATAAACCGAGAAAGGATTGATATTTTCATCACATAGAGAATGCGGATTCTCAATGTATTTCTTTCTATATATATTTATTTTTTCACGTTCATAATTATATCTGAGAATATTCCTTTTCCAACTATTTATATTTATCAACTTTATCCGAATATCCTCGACGTTGAACGTAAACAATACGAAATCACTGAATCAGGAACAGAAAATCCACACGAGCTGTCGAAAAATATAGGCACCATCCAATCACTGATATGACATATCGGCGCTTCAATTCTACCGCGTTCGCACCGAGCCACCTGTTGCTCACTTGACACTTGACACTTCGATAGTCCGTCAGCTGTCAGTAGTGACGTCAGATCTGTTTACCGCTCGAAATTCGGTGAACGCGCGGCGGCAGAAAATAAATTGTGGTCCCGTGCGACCGATAGTCAGGTGTTTGTTTCAACAGGTGAGAGAGCCGGCTCGCACTGACGATCGAGTTAGCCTTGTTTCGGAGCGGAGACTCACTCGCCAGGGCCGTACCGGGGAAGAGGGGGCTCGAGAATGATGTGTGGGGCCATATCAGCCGGAAGAAAAAAATTCGTTTTTTCTTTGACGGAAAGGTAGTTTAACATTTAATCTTTGTTGACAGGTTGCAGAATTCCAGTTTTCATAAAATCACTTTTCTTTGCCATCTTTTTCCCCGAATATACAGGGTGTCCCATAAGTCAACCTCGAAAGATGTTGAACAGCACTTTATCAAGACTCCTTCATCCATAGAACGGCTAGGCTCTGGAATTCATTGCCTGTGGAAGTATTCCCAACAACATATAATCTCCAAAAGTTCAAAAAAAAATCCAATATCTACCTCCTGTCCCTATCCTCCCTAGGAACGCACGATGTTCTTTGAACATTATAGGGATTCCCTTTCGTGCGCTCCAATCGATAAAAAAAAATTGATTCTCTGGGATTTTCTCTCCTCGTTTCTATAAAATAAAAATATTCGTATTATTTCAATATATTTGCAGTGGGACAAATCAGATGATTTGCCCCAAAATGTCCCTGCGCGTTCAACACATTTTTCTATCAGCGAGTCTAAAAGAAAAATCCAGTAGATAGTCAGTGACAATTTGTTTGAAAAAATGAGTGAAGGAAGAAATACGGATAAATTGAAAAAATATCGAATTTTTACTCATCTTTGGACGATTCGGGACCGAATCTGCTCTCGTTCTCAACATGTAAATGCAAAATATGTTTCTTTGAAAGTTGTGCTGCTCATCTTTGTGGAGTAGTTTTTAAACCTTCGTTTCGGCCCACAACAGAACCTAGAGGTAAAATCTAATAATTTTTTCCCTTGTACAATAAATAACTACATATTCAACGAATATCGGCAAGTTTCCCCATTGAGCTTTTTATGTTCTCGATGAGGTTTGAGAAGAAATTATCAAATATTGCGATCAAATCAGACCTCATCAGGAAAGTAGTTTCAGCTCCTCCGCCATTCTCACCAACTAAAGATCATACTCACACAGGGCGAAAATACGACTCTAATACGATATTTATATTCAATATACAGGGTATGATGAATATTTGAATCACGTATTCCTGAGGGTTCCGGGACATTTAAAAAAATCATGCTTCATTCCAGAGATACAGGGTGCTGATATTGATTTTTTCCTCTTTCTTTTCGAATTACTTTTGCGAAATAGGTATTTTTGTATCTAGTGAGCGAAATGCTACTTTGGTATCGAGATGACTAAAGTATTTCGCGCTCGAGTTGCAAACAAATATTTTTCTACAAACTTCAAGAAATATAGTTCTGAAGTAGTAATATGCTCAGCTCAATATAAAAAATAGTGTTGAAGTGACTTGAAGGGCCTCTCCCTATCCTCCCTAGGTAAGCACGATGTTCCACGAACATTATAGGAATTTCCTTTCGTGCGATCCAAAAGATTAAAAAAATAATGATAAACATTCAGGAATGAATTATCTCTTGGATATTTGCTCGATTGAGGACCATGAAGTTAAAATATTAAAAATTCGTATAGTTCACATACAATGTGCGAAGTATACACTTTATTATTATATTTTCATTTTCATCGGAGTGTAATAAAAAATATCGTTTATTACTCGTCCATAGAATAGTAATTTTCCTAACTAGTGCGGAAAGTTATTCTTTCGTAATGAAATATACTATTTCAGCACGAAATTTGGTATTCGGTATCTTTTCTGAGGTGGGAAATCATAACATATGAAAACGACTTGGCCTTTGAAACTGGAGTTTCGAACTCATTCTATGGAAATTAATCTGAAGAAAACTTCTTCATTATTGAATAGGTGAATAGGTATATGAAAAATTTTAAATTCCGATTCTTTATTGAATATTCATCTCACTTTGCATCTCGTCAACAAAACAAACAAAACGTTTTACGTAACGCAGATCAAAACATTCCGGCCCATTAAAGGCCATCGTTATGCAAAAAATGCTAATCGCCAACAATACCAACAACACCTCACAATAATGTAGAAGTTCTATTCGTCTTTCATAGTTCCCAGTAATTCATTGATACTATCTATAATTACCATCAGAATGGTACAAAATCGTCACCATTTTGAATTCAACATACCTGACACGTGACCCATATATTGAAAGTTTTGATAATAATTTCGAAATTTTACGTGTAGGATATAAAGGAATGAATTATTAGAAATCAACCAACGCAAATCTGCTAAGATATTATTCAATGACCTCACCGGTGTTGAATTTGTTTTCTTTTTAGGTAATAATATTATGTGCTATCATCCCTTTTAAGTTAATACGGTAGGTACACCGAATTCTAATGTGGATCATACAGGGTGTTCAAAAAAACCTGACCCCCTAACTAGGGTAGGTAGAACACTGCAAAATAAGTTGGGTTTACTCAGTGGAAAAATTTCGTAACGGCATCCGTTATCAAGATACAAGGTGTTGAAAAAATGATTTTTGTACACATTTTTCAAGATTATGTCGAAACTACAACATTGTAGTGAAATTTTGTATGGATGTTTCTTGAAATCTGACACATCGCATGCATTTGTTATTATATCTGACTCTCATAGAGGGCGCTAGTTACACGGTTCGTACCGAGTAGTTTTAAACATAACTTTTTTGAGGTTAGATGTTTCAATCCAAATTTGATGTGAACTTGAACATCATTCAATTCCACACCAAAAAGGTACTCCTGGTAAAACTCGATACTATGTTCCGTTTTCATAATATTTCTGTTGCTGGTATAAAGCTATGTATTAGAGTGAGTATTATGAAAATATATCACCAATTTATTGAAAACCGAAAACAACAATACATTTATGATGATGAACTTATTGATTTAATAATGAATAACAAGAATAACATCGGAACAGATTTGACTAAGAACATGGATTAATTACACAGTTTTGTTGTATCTTGAGCAGAAAGGCTATGCTACATGGGTAAATTCACGTCAAGAGTTGTAAGACATAATTGAACATCACTAAAATGACCTAACAGCTGATCCTCAACTGTTAAGAAGAATAATACATTCTTAAGAATAAAAGAATATAGAATCGTTTTTTCTTCGAAACGTACGACATTTTGAACACTTATACTCTAAAGTCTAATTGATTCAATATTTCAATATCTCCTAATTTTCTACTAATGATTCTTTGTTCCATCAATAACTTCAGCACAAGCATAATTTGATCGTTTTCGAATCTGAATAAATAGGTAATTGAACTCAATAAAATTCATATTATACCAGCATCAGCTATATTACTCCATTATATTTTCAAATCGTAATATTCCGAAAACGGAACATAGTATCGAGTTTCACCAAGAGTACCTTTTTAGTGTGAAATTGAATGATGTTCAAGTTCATATCATATTTGGATTGAGAAATATAACCTCAAAACAGTAATGTTCTGAACTACTCGGTACGAACCCTGTAACTAGCGCCCTCTATGAGAGTCAAATATAAAAATAAATGCATGTGATGTGTCAGGTTTCAGGAAACATTCGTACAATATTTCATTACAATGTTGCCAGTAGTTTCGACATAATCGTGAAAAATGTGTAAAAAATCAATTTTTCAACACCTTGTATATCATGAAAACGAATGAATGCCGTTACGACATATTCTCACTGAGCAAACCCAACTTATTTTGCAGTGCTCTACCTACCCTAGCAAGGGGGTTAGGTTTTTTTTGAAACACCCTGTAGAATATCGTGCCTACTTTCCGAAAATGAAGGCTTAGCCAACTTTTCCACAGGTAATTTCAATCCTTCAGGTTGGGGCAGTAGGATATAAAAGTCATAGATCATGTATAAGTCATTGATGAAAAATAAGAATTGACAAGTACACTCCAAGTATTTTGAAAAATCTATTTTTGCACTGCTAATTAACTGACCAAATAACAGAAAACATTTTTTATTAAAAACAATTTGAATATTCCGGTGCTGCATAGAACATTAAAAACCGAAATATCTCGAAATCGGCTCACTTCAGTAGATCATCACAAGAGTATATTTTATGATGAAAATGTTCAGAACATTATTTCCTCAGCGAATGAAGTCGGAAACTACAATCAAGAAAAAAGTTATGAACATTCTAAATCATGCGAAGTGTTCTCTAATGGCCACAGTGGAAAGGTCGCATCCCAAAAAAACTTCAAATATCCATTTTTGAAGTGATACGTTTAAAAATGTTCATGAGAAATGGAGAAATTTCGGACTGAGGTAAGTTGCTTTGAATCGGCTCATTTTAACCTCACGAATATGTGCTGAGATTTCGTACAGACCTTTCAGGGACTAATATCCTGATAAATGTTTTGCATTTCGATGTTTTTACCACTCTTTTTGTCAAGTTGGCGAAACCAAGAAAAAATCTACGAAACCGATTATATCCGAGAGGCAAGTCCCACCCTGGCGCTGTACATCAACATTCTGGTCACCCTGTATATCACGAGGTGCACCTTATTCGCCAGCAAGTGTCCCAGCTGACTTCCTGTCCTCTCTGTCACTGTACGATCATTTCCTGCTGTAGTGTATCAGTCTGAATCCTCAACATACCTGTATAGGTAACAATTTCCTATTATACGAAAATTAATTGGAAGTTCATTTATTCAAGACCGTTCTCGAGAGATTAACGGATGTGTCAGTCCTCTCTAGAATCCTATGATTTATTACTACCAAAATCATACAGGGTGTATCTGAGAAGGGAACACTTTTGCAACAATACTCAGCCAATTGATAAATAGTAATATTGAATTCACGGATTTTTTGTAGATTCTATCAAAAGGAATAATTTTGGTTCTATAACATTTTCAGATATTTTCAGTTGTTTTCGAGATATTTGGAATTATCTGAGAATAAAATGTTCAACACTTTTGTTCCATCTTCCAATCAACAAAAGGAAAAAAGATTTCATTGTTCAGTGGAAGTCGATGAGCTTCATCTATCGATAATCTTTGTTTTTCAATATATCTTCATGGTACCTTATGGGTCGTTTCACTTTATTTCCTGTACTATTGGGTTTACAGAAAAAATTATGGGTAATAATTTGTAGGAAATGTTCCAGTGGATAACTTTGCACTTCTGAGAATTTTCGATTTTTCCATTTGTTTTCGATATACCATATTGAATTGAAAGGATTTCAAATTTTGATGTTTTGATTTTCATTTGTTTTTCCATTTTCCGATGGATGCACGAAAAAATGGTGAAATAATAATTTGTTGCGTCATCAAAGAGGCATACGGTGCATTTTTCAAATTTGGATTTAGTCTATTGGTTCAGGAGATATGTCGTTTTAAAGCGTGTTTCGGAAAATCTCCTTGAAAAACCCACTTGGAATTTTCCGACCCTGCTCAATTTCAATAGGCTTCGTCTCTTCCTGATAGAGTTTTTTTTCACAAAAAATTAAATCGATCGGACCACTTTTGCAATTTGTAGAGTTGTTACAAGAAACTTCCGGTGAAAAATCGAAAAAACCCGGAAAAACCACCTTAGAGTTTTCCGATTTCCTTCATATTTTAATGACATGATATTGTTTTGAGTACAATAAGATGGCGAAATTTCAACTCGATATGTCAAAGGGTTCCGGAGATATATCGATTTATGATTACCACAGAGTACAGACAGACAGACAGACCACACACAAAAACTAAAGTTGCTCAAAATTCGATGGGGATCATTTTCTCCAAAGTAACTATACCTCTATCTCGCTTAGTTTCCGAGATAGCATTTTTGGCAAGGTATACTCCACTATACAGGGTGTTACATAATTCAATACAAATAATTTAATGACATATTCCTGGGGTCAAAATAAGACTTTTTTTTCCTATAAACATGTGTCCTAAAATCAACCCCCTCCAAGCTACAGACAATTTATACTAAACCAAAAAACACAAAAAGATAAACTGTTTAACAAACGTCAAACTTACAAGTGAATCAGTGCTGTTTCACAAATTAAACGTCAAAAGCGTCAATAGGGGAAACAAAGTGAAAAGTCATAGCCCTCTAGGTATTTTTGTTTGTTACTTCAATACACCCCTTTCATTTACTAGCGATTTTCTCTAAAACGGTTAGCTAATTCAAGAAAATGCAAGGGACTGAAATGTATGATTTTTTAGTGGCCAATTCAACGATGATGTTTGAATTCAAATTTTTTTGGAGGAAATAGAAAATGTTTGCCATCAAATCTGTATGCAACCCTCATTCACCCCTTTCGATTCGAGTTACCTTATTTTTGAATCAAGAAATGAATAGATCGTCTAAAAATGCAAGTGTCTGTGAATTTTCAAAATATTTGATGCATAATTGTAGCCACAATTCAAAATTAAAGATTTTTTTTGCGCATCTTGCGATGTATGTAGCTTGGAGGGGGTGGATTTTAGGACACATGTTTATAGGGAAAAAAAGTCTTATTTTGACCCCAGGAATATGTCATTAAAATATTTGTATTGAATTATGTAACACCCGTATAGGTATAGCGTCGTATAACAAGTGGGGTACGTAGTTTTTGAAAGGTATCAGATTAGTATAAAGGTCAGATAATTCATACGACGTTAAAAAAGCAGATAATATTTTATCATTGCTCATGTAAGATGGAAGTAGAGGCCATGGCACCATATCATTATATTGAAACTATCATTGGGCACCAATGATGTGTAGACGACGCTATGAAAGTTCAGAGAACTGGAGATTTTTCGTACAAACTACGTACTTAGCCCGTACCTAGTTTATTGGCAAAAATAAAGACAGTCGAGTGAGCTCGGTACGTAGTTAATGGGAAAAAAATCAAGACAGTCGAGTGTCCTTTTTTTTACTTTCTTTGTTTCTTGTTTCGTTTTCTATTGGCAAGTGATTATCTAGGAACTTGTAAATTTTTTAGTTTTTTCATCGTATCTCCCGAACTATTGAATTCAGAAAAAAATTTTATGAGGATTTTTTGTGGATTTTATCAAAAGGAATAATTTTGGTTCTATAACATTTTCAGTTATTTTCAGTTGTTTTCGAGATATTTGGAATTATCTGAGAATAAAATTTTCAACACTTTTGTTCCATCTTCCAATCAACAAAATGAAAAAATATTCCATGCCTCAGTGGAGGTAGATGAGCTTCATCTATCGATAATCTATGTTTTTCAATATATCTTCATAGTACCCTATGGGTCGTTAAAATTTTTTTTTTCATATTTTTCACTTTATTTCCTGTACTATTGGGTTTACAGAAAAAATTATGGAAAATGATTTGTAGGGAATGTTCCAGTGGATAACATTGCACTCCTGATAATTTTCGATTTTTCCATTTGTTTTCGATATATATTGAATTAAAAGGATTTCAAATTTTGATGTTTGGGTTTTCATTTGTTTTTCCAGTTTCCGATGGATGCACGAAAAAATGATTGAATGATAATTTGTTGCGTCATCAAAGAGGCATACGGTGCATTTCTCAAATTTGGATTTAGTCTATTTGTTCACGAGATATGTCGTTTTAAAGCGAACCGTGTTTTTCGGAAAATCTCCTTGAAAAACCCACTTGGAATTTTCCGACCCTGCTCAATTTCAATAGGCTTCGTCTCTTCCTGATAGAGGTTTTTTTCACAAAAAATGAAATCGATCGGACCACTTTTGCGATTTGTAGAGTGCTTACAAGGAACTTCCGGTGAAAAATCGAAAAAACCCGGAAAAACCACCTTAGAGTTTTCCGATTTCCTTCATATTTTAATGACATAATATTGTTTTGAGTACAATAAGATGGCAAAATTTCAAGTCGATATGTCAAAGGGTTCCGGAGATATATCGATTTATGATTAACACAGAGTACAGACAGACAGACAGACAGACCACACACAAAAACCAAAGTTGCTCAAAATTCGATGGGGATCATTTTCTCCAAAGCAACTATACCTCTATCTCGCTTAGTTTCCGAGATAGCATTTTTGGCACGGCCGTAGTATACTCCACTATGTATAGCGTCGTATAACAAGTGAGGTACGTAGTTTTTGAAAGGTATCAGATCAGTATAGATGTAGTTTTCATTGGGTATTAGTTTATTCAGAGGTCAGATAATTTATACGACGCTATAAATGCAGATTATATTTTATCATTGCTCATGTAAGATGGAAGTAGAGGCCTTGGCAGCATATCATGAGTATATTTTTATATTATAACTATCATTGGGCACCAAGGATGTGTATACGACGCTATGAAAGTTCGGAGAACTGGAGATTTTTCCCACAAACTACGTACTTAGCCCACTCGACTGTCTTGGTTTTTCCACACAGTCGAGTGAGCTAGGTACGAAGTTTATGAGAAAAAAATCAAGACACTCGAGTGTGCTTTTTTTACTTCCTCTTGTTTTTCGTTTTGTTTTCTATTGGCAAGTGATTATTTAGGAACTTGTAAATATTTTAGTTTTTTCATCGTATCTCCCGAACTATTGAATTCAGAGAAAAATGTTCATCAGATTTTTTGTAGATTTTATCAAAAGGAATAATTTTGGTTCTATAGTATTTTCAGATATTTCCAGTTGTTTTCGAGATATTTGGAATCTTCTGAGAATAAAATTTTCAACAGTTTTGTTCCATCTTCCAATCAACAAAATGAAAAAATATTTCATGGTTCAGTGGAAGTCGATGAGCTTCATCTATCGATAATCTTTGTTTTTCAATATATCTTCATAGTACCCTATGGGTCGTTAAAATTTTTTTTTTCATATTTTTCACTTTATTACCTGTACTATTGGGTTTACAGAAAAAATTATGGAAAATGATTTGTAGGAAATGTCCCAGTGGATAACTTTGCACTCTTGATAATTTTCGATTTTTCCATTTGTTTTTGATATATATTGAATTGAAAGGATTTCAAATTTTGATGTTTGGATTTTCATTTGTTTTTCCATTTTCCGATGAATGCACGAAAAAATTGTTGAATAATAATTTGTTGCGTCATCAAAGAGGCATACGGTGCATTTTTCAAATTTGGATTCAGTCTAGTGGTTCAGGAGATATGTCGTTTTAAAGCGAACCGTGTTTTTAGGAAAATCTCCTTGAAAAACCCACTTGGAATTTTCCGACCCTGCTCAATTTCAATAGGCTTCGTCTCTTCCTGATAGAGGTTCTTTTCACGAAAAACGAAATCGATCGGACCACTTTTGCGATTTGTAGAGTGCTTACAAGAAACTTCCGGTGAAAAATCGAAAAAACCCGGAAAAACCACCTTAGAGTTTTCCGATTTCCTTCATATTTTAATGACATAATATTGTTTTGAGTACAATAAGATGGCAAAATTTCAAGTCGATATGTCAAAGGGTTCCGGAGATATATCGATTTATGATTAACACAGAGTACAGACAGACAGACAGACAGACCACACACAAAAACCAAAGTTGCTCAAAATTCGATGGGGATCATTTTCTCCAAAGCAACTATACCTCTATCTCGCTTAGTTTCCGAGATAGCATTTTTGGCACGGCCGTAGTATACTCCACTATGTATAGCGTCGTATAACAAGGATATAAGTGTAGCAAAAGTTCAGCATGAAAAGACTTCAAGATCATGTATTCTGAGGTACGAATGTTTCCAATATCCAGAGATTTAAGTTTCTATGACAACAAACAAATAATAAATTTATTCCGGCTAACTGAAAAATTCGAAATGTCCATACTAAAGTTTGAGTGTGGTGAAAATCTGAACATATTGAGACGTTGGACTCCACTAAATGAAAGTAGTCTAGAAGTTCCAGTTCACTTGAAATTGAAAAATGTCATTTGTTATCAAAAGCTACGTATCTAATCGTGATCGTCTTCATTGTTCCTACTCATAAAAGACTAAAAGAGACAAATCGCTGCGGGCTATGAATAACATTTCAGTAATGGCAATTGTAATTGTTAGATAAGGTGCCAGCGAGACAACCTGTACTTTGTTGTAACAAGTAAAACCAACAATCAACAATGGCCCCATTAAAATGCACCTTAAGAGGAGTCACAGATGGCTGGTAAAGCATGATGTTCAGAGATCGTTAAGTATGCGGCGTTGCCGTTTGTCGGAATACGTCCTCCAATCAGGGACAAATTATTAAGTAGTAATGCAAAATTTTCACTTATAATATCACGAGAGCTTCAATTATTTCCGGAAAAATTCCGGATATCAATTGAATTTAAAGTGGTATTCGGTAAGAAAATTTCACACTGAAATATTATATTGCAAGTATACCCTCATAATATTATATGAAGACCACAGGGTAATAAGGGGAAATGTCACAAAAAGTAGGTTTCGAGAAAAACGCAATTCAAAGTTTAAAACCTCCCTACTTTTTGGAAGTTGGAGGAAACTGGAATCAAACCACCCTGATTGATATGATGGAGTATAATGAGCAATAAAGTTGAACCACTAGAAATGAAAATCATATTTGGATGGAAAAATCATCGAAAACAAAAAAGTAAGTCCACAGATTCAAGGAAAAATGGGCCAATGTCCACATGAATTGTCAAAAAACTGGATTGTTTACTCGCAATTATCTGCTCTGGTACATTTCTCCTTTCTTGCCTGACTATACCTACTGAGCGGTAAGCTGTCATATAGTACATGTAGCATCTCTATAATTTGATCATTTTCTATAAATTCCACACGATATAAGTAGAAATCATCTTGTTCCCATCAGACGTACTCGACAAGCCCAGTCAACATACTTTTTTGTTGTCAACCTCGAAATATGTCTAATAACTCTTTACCACAACTCGTTTATACATAGAACGGCAAAGCTTTTGGATTTGTTTGCCAAACATAGTATTCCCAAGGATTTATAATCTCCGAAAGTTGAAAAAATCCCGATACATACCTCCTCTCCCTCTCCTCCCTAGGTACTCACGATGTTCCCCGAACATTATCGGGATTCCCTTTCGTACGCTCGAAAAGATGAAGAAAATGTGGCCGCATCTCTTTTTTTCGCGTGAGAGTTCACTTTGACCTTTTGACAGTGTGAAAACAACCAATCAAAATCACAATGGAATCTTTATTCAAGCAAGCAATTAGCTTCGACGTTCCCCTTTTTTCACATTTTTGAAGTTGACATTTCGCGTTTTTTCAATGTGAACGTATTTTCGAACGAGCATATCATCAGCTGCGTTATTGTTATGGACTTCAGTTTATACTAAAATATTATGATTAGGCTATCAGATGACGGATCCACTATATTGTGACATTCCTCCCTTTACCCCTGTTGTCTTCATATGGTAAAGTGTTGATGAATGATTCTTATTTATTGACTCATAGAATGAACTCGAAAGTTGAATGGAAATGTCATTTAACCTATAAACCTCAAAAAATGTCCAGTGTAATTTCATGTTTAGTTGCTATATGGAAACGATACGAAATACAGGCTTTAAATTGATCGAAAATGTTTGGTGTGAAATTTTCCAGCTAATATTGAATACACTAACCCTGTGAAATATTCTCAACTTATTATCACAAACATTTATGTAGGTAATGCCAAATTTGAAATATTTTCTACGTACAGGATGTTGCCATACTTGAAATTGTACCCCTTTCTTTATTTTCATAATATTTTCGAAATATTTGAATATTTCTTGAATAATTTCTTCAGAATTTTTCAGAAATGAGATGAATAAAAGATACAAGGCGATCAAATATTTCTTCATGATGCGATTGAGCTCTATATACAGCGTCATCCTAAATGTCACGTACGAAATTAATTGGCCTATTTCAAGGCTTAAAGTTCCTAATAACATTAATATATAGGATGACTGACAAAATACGATTATCAGATATAGTATAAGTCGAGGTATATAAGTATAGACTCAGACCATCATTTCTTCAAATTTCAATCAATTAATTTTTTCTTGCGACAGGTTAAAAAATATCATGGGAAAAAAGTTATTTATGAAACATTATACATTTTACGTGAATTATTGAACAATCAATAAGTTCGCAATTTTTTAAAATGAAATAATAGAATATTAGACTGACAGATATTTGATTAGGTACTTCAAAAAAATGATAAAGATGTCTGCAAGAAGATGGATGCAAAAAGATGCCTGCAACGTCGAATTGTACGTCGAAAATTTTCTGATTTTAATACCGGGTGGGGACTTTAACCGGAATAAATTAGCTACTGGGGGACTTGATGATTTTTCTAAAAACTCGCGAGACATGTCGACGTTTGAATGTATTTACCTACATTTGGCGAGCATTATGGAGAATATAACCCTTCTGTGGTAGCTGGTATCAACCCCAACATGTTTTCTTCTAATGCAACCGTATGGTTTGTGACCCCTCATTGGAAAACTGGTTGAAAGAGGAATCTAAAGTACTGATCAAATTCCAGTTTGCAGTACGTTTGGGTCGCATAATATCACAATATAATTTCGAAGTTCAATATATTCCCAATATATTTCCATCCAAATTTCGACTTCTAGTAACAGTGATATAAGGCATTTCCAGTTTGCAATAACACTTCGTATCGAACTGTGAATACGGCAAAATAACTAAATTTCTTTTGGCGGCTCTATAAAAACAATGAAATATCATGCAACCTTTGAAGGTGAAATAAAAAAATAAATGCTGTTTTTTTTATCTCATGGAGCGCACGAAAGGAAATTCCTATAATGTTCATCGAACATCGTATGCGTACCTAGGAAGGATATGAAGAGGAGACAGGTGTTGGTTTTTTTAAAAACTTTCGGAGGTTATTAGTTCTGGGAAATACTTCCATTGGCAAAGAATTTCAAAGCTTTGCCGTTCTATATACGAGCGAGTTTTGGTAGTGTTGTTCGACATTTTTTAGTTGACAAGAAATTAATATTCAGGTGGGTTTTGTTTAAATTCACATCATCAAATTAGTGTTTCTCAGTCAAAAATACGTAGGTAACAAAACAAAAGTGCAAAATTACCGATATTGTCACTGCGGTTGTGGCTCCTTTCACGGTTTTATGATATCATCGGAGTATAAGGTGGCCATGACAAATAGTTCTTCGCCCACATTTTTCTCACCTCGAAGCTTCTAGGTATATCAAGACCGACACAATTCTCAGGCGCCTTCATCCAAACCGTAAATAATATGTAATAAAATAGCATGAGATCAGCATGACATCATTTATTTTGTTGTTCATTTCGGACGGTATTATTCGTCTGGTATCCAATTCAGATATACAAGGTGTTATCGAAATGCATACGAAAATGTAAGCACCAAGAAGTCTCAAAGATGCCCTATGGAATGGCATACCATCGAAGAAAAACTAGAGATCAAAATAAGCTTTCATTAGCTATGTAATGGAATTTTCGAACGTGATTAACTTATCAAGGACTGATGACAATACCATAATTCAATAGGTTCGGTCTATTATCATGTTCAGGATCTTCAAGATGAGCGATTGAATTTTTTTTTCCTTTGATAAAATGATGAATGATTTTCCGCCACAAAAATATCAAATTGTTTCATGAAAATTTCATATACAGGGTGTTTCAAAAAAACCTGACCCACTTGCTGAGGTAGGTAGAACACTGCAAAATAAGTTGGGTTTGATCAGTGAAAAAATGTCGTAACGGCATTCGTTTTCATGATTTTTTAACACATTTTTCACGATTATGTCGAAACTACTAGCAACATTGTGATGAAATTTGGACTGAATGTTTCTTGAAATCTGACACATCACATGAATTTGTTTTTATATCTGACTCTCATAGAGGACGCTAGTTACAGGGTTCGTACCGAGTAGTTTAGAACGTAACTTTTTTGAGGTTATATTTTTCAATCCAAATATGATATGAACTTTGAACATTATTCAATTTGAAACCAAAAAGGTACTCTTGGTGAAACTTGATACTATGTTCCGTTTTCGGAAAATTTCGATTTGAAAATAATGGAGTAATAGCTGATGTTGGTATAAAATGAATTTTATTGAGTTCAATTACCTATTTATTCAGATTCAAAAACAATAAAAGTATTCTTGTGTTGAAGTTATTGATGGGACAAAGATATTGAATCAGTTAGAGTAAGTGTTCAAAATGTCCTACGTTCCGAAGGAAAAACGATTCTATATTCTTTTCTTAAGAATGTATTATTCTTCTCAACAGTTGAGAATCAGCTGTTGGGTCATTCTAGTGATGTTCAATTATGTCTTAAAACTCTGGACGTGAATTTACCTATGTAGCATAGACTTTCTGCTCAAGATACGACAAAACTGTGTAATCCATGTTCTTAGTCAAATCTGTTTCGATGTTATTATTGTGATTCATTGTTAAATCAATAAGTTCAGCATCAGAAATGTATTTTTGTTTTCGGTTTTCAATAAATAGGTGATAATTTTTCATAATACTCACTCTAATACATAGCTTTATACCAGCAACAGTTTTCACTTTATATCGTTTTCAAATCGAAATAATATTCCGAAAACGGAACACAGTATATCGAGTTTTACCAAGAGTAACTCTTTGGTGTGGGATTGGATGATGTTCAAGTTCACATCAAATTTGTATTGAAAAATCCAAGCTCAAAAAAGTTATGTTCAAAACTACTCGGTACAAACCGTGTAACTAGCGCCCCCTATGAAAGTCAGATATAAAAATAAATGCATGCGATGTGTCAGATTCCAAGAAATATCCATACAAAATTTAACTATAATGTTGCCAGTAGTTTCGACATAATCTTGAAAAATGTGTAAAAAAATCAATTTTTCAACACCTTGTATCATGATAACGGATGCAGTTACGAAATTTTTTTACTGAGTAAACCCAACTTATAAAACCAGTGTTCTACCTAACCTAGTAAGGGGGTCAGGTTTTTTTGAAACACCCTGTACAATCTACGTTTTTATTCCTCTGAATAAATTTTTACAATGATTTTTATATCCATTCATCAAGTCCATTTTTAGTTTCTAGACGAGTGGGCTTATTTTTTTTAATGCAATTCGGGGATTTGAAGGAAACTTTAAATCCCTATTTTCAGGGAAAAAAGTGGTACTTTCAATCCCTAGGGATTTGAAGTACATTTTGAATCCCTAGGGATTTAAAGTACCACTTTTAACCCCGAAATCCAGATCACGTTTAACCTATCCTGAAGTGCATAAAATATTTTATCTACTCACTGCATCGTCTGCTGCCGCATTTAAGGACACAAACCTGCCAATTTACTCCCACGGGAGTGAACAGAATGTTACCTCCCGTGGGAGGTAAAATAAATTGGCTTTACCTTGCTTCCTTGGTAGAGATGATACGTATAAGATCTGTGCTACCCAAGTACCTAATCACTGTCTCCTTCACTAGTGTAAAACAAATAACAATTTCCTTTTCAAGCTCCAATACACTCATAAACTTCCTCATTTTCCAATCTCACTGTCGAATTGATTTTCGTTCATATTCAAATTGACATTCATCCATACAGGACGTGCGGGAAGAAATTCTGAATTGAGAAAAATCATGAATCTGCGATTGAGGTCTATAAAAAAAACAAGTTTCCATCGTTCAAGTTTGAACCCCTTGATTGGGTGAAAGTATTGAAAAGGAACATTCTCAGATATATTTATGAACACAAAAAAAATTTATATATATATATACATCGAGAATTCGCATCCCCATGTGATGAAAATATCAATTCTTTGTCGGTTTATTTAACAGAAAACCACTACTTTCAGATCCAATAGGATCACAACTAAATTGGTGTCCGAGTGTAGAAGTGCCTTAGAAAATATGGCAAAAACTAGGAAAGTCAGCCTCATGTGGGTTCCAGGACACTCTGGTATCCCGGGGAACGAGGAGGCAGACAGACTAGCCAAGATCGGTTCAGGAACGACACCCATTGGACCAGAACCGATATTGGGAATACCCAATAGTACGGCTATGTCCTTCATGAAGGAAATGCTACAGAGGCAGTTCCTTGAAACATGGTGGGACACACCAGGAATGAGACAATCAAAGCTCTATATAAAGGAACCTTCAAAAAGGCTCACGAGAGAGATCCTGTCACTTAATAGAAGGGATCTCAAGATGGTAGTTGGGCTCTTAACTGGGCACAACCACCTCAACAGGCACCTAGAACTCATAGGGATCAAAGATGATCCCATCTGCAGATGGTGCTTGGAGGATGATGAAACATCATCACACATACTCACTGAATGCCCCGCGCTGGTGCATCAGAGGAAAGCTGCCTTTGGGAGCATTGTACTGCACCCAAAAGATGTGAAAGTGACTCAGCTGAGGAAGCTGCTGAATTTCGTCAAAGAAATCGGCATGCCCAGCTGATTCACAGGACAAGTGGGCGCACAATGGGCCCGACTGAAGAGGCCTGAGTGCAGGGGTCTACGCACCCGCCCACCTGTGCAGAGAAGAAGAAGAAGAAGAAGACCACTACTTTCCTGGCTATATGCCACGACGAATATTGAATTACTATTACTAAATTTTGAAGGGAGGTGACTGTGAAATTCCTTCAAAAGGGAATGGTTGTTATCCCTTTAACCCTGCTGGGGACGCTAAATATAATGAGATTTGTAATAAAATTTAGTGTTTAAAGTGCCCCATTCATTCCGAAGGAATAGAACACTGACTAGCTCAGTGGGCGGTGGGGTGAGTAAGGTTGGTTCAGTTCACATAGGACAGGCCCTACAATTTGTGTCAGGGACCTTCATACCCATGACACGGCTATTATTATTATTATTATTATTATTGTTATTATTATTATTATGTTTATCTTTAATCAAGTTCCACGATTGATTCAAATCATAAGGTCACGCTCAATAATTGAACCACCCACTGTGTTCTACTCTTATCTGGTCATCGAAGACTGGTTGATTTTTTATCATCGCAAGACCGCGATGCATGTCAATATCTAGTTATATCTCAACCGGTAATTTTTTTTTCAACCTTACCTATACGTAATATAGAGATAAGCAAGTGCAATAAGCTAATTTTAATTGGACTACTTAACAACTTCAGATACGCATTACACTTCTTGAATAAATGGATAAACAGTGCTTGAACTCAAAGAATTCCAGATGCATAAGGAAATATTTGACCACCTTATAAATATACTGGGTGTCTTATATCATCAAGTTAATAATTCGAACGAACAACGCTGAATTTATCGTAAAAATACGTTACAAAATTGGTGAGATTTGTGACTAAATGCAAGCTGATGGTCGCCATTTTTGTAATGTGCTTTTACAATAATGAAACGATGTTCGTTTGAATACTTCTCCATATTCTTATATATCGCGTGGTCTGTACGTGGCAACTGTGGAAAAAAATCTCCGTAAAACTCGTATCACCAACATGGCGTCGAATTTAAATCCAGCGCTTTTGTTGGGACACCTTTTACATTAATAGAAAATCGTGTTTTTTTATATTTTTTTTATCGCTTGGAGCGCACGAAAGGGAATCCCTATAATGTTCAAAGAACATCGTGCGTTCCTAGAGAGGATAGGGACAGGAGGTAGGTATTGGAATTTTTTTTGAACTTTTGGAGATTATATGATGGTGGGAATACTTCCACAGGCAATGAATTCCAGAGCCTAGCCGTTCTATGGATGAAGGAGTCTTGATAAAGTGATGTTCGACATCTTTCGAGGTTGACAACGAAAGGATGTGCTGACTGGGCTTGTCTAGTTCGTCTGATTGGTATTGCTAGTGAAGGGATGATAGCAGAGATTTCCGAAGAACATTTCCCGTGGAAGTATCGATAGAAAAGTGAAAGGTCGCCGACCTTTCTACGGTGTTCCAATGATGTCAAAGAGTGAGTGAGTGTGGCATCACCCACCAGGCAAATGGCTCTTCTCTGGATGGAATCTAAGAGCATCAGCGTATGTTTTGGTGCACAACCCCATATGTGGGAACAGTATTCTAGAACAGGCCGTATCTGCGCTTTGTAGATCATGAGAAGCTGTTGAGGTGTGAAGTAGCTTTTCGCACGGAACAAGAATCCGAGTTTTTGTGAAGCAGCTTTTGCGATGGATCTGACATGTCAATAAGAATTCATTCAAGGACACCGTCTCTCTGGAATCCTTCACAGAAAAATTAAATTCCTCGCTCACTCTTTGAGGCTCACAGTCTCAAAATTATTGGAATCATTCGAAATGTCAGTTATGAATTTCAAATGAAAGTTGAGTGAAGAAAAAAACTGATCCAGCCCATCAATACACTATACTTGGCTTCAATAACAGGCAGTAAACTGTGAAAAGTCAGTGTTTATCGTCTCAACTTCTTATTATACTTATGACCTCTTCAAAACTCCATTATTGGGCATTGTCAATAACATTCAATGAATATTTGTTACATCTGTACCATTCACCTATCTCAACCTACATAACATCATAATATTACGAAAAAAAAATCATTCAAAAAATCCAGTACAATTCCGATTTGACCGTGAGCATAATCTCATATGTCGAAACAGTAATCGTACCAGAAAAATCACACACACGGTGTAAATTAAGTGGGCAGATTTATCAACGCTGAATTTTTTCCATCGCTTTATACACCCAACGACACAGTCGTTACCCAATGGTACTATTGCGGAATGCAGTGGGCCCATAAATGGTAAAGACCATTATGTAGTACGTAGGTATATTATCTCATTCGCCTTTTTCATTAATAATAATTATTGGTCAATGTAAAATGAGATTGAGGTGCAGTGAAACGACGAAGAAAACAAATGTTCACGAAAAAATTCTACGGGTATTGTACAGGGTGGGCAACATTGGGCGTTTTCACCGTCTATCTCAATAACTAGAGGAGTTATCCAAAAACCTATATACATGTTCCGGGTTCGATTTTGGAGAAACCTCGAATGGCACAATCAAAATTTCGATATCTTCATTCGTTTCGTGAGAGGTATCAAAAAATTTCGAACGTATATTTATACAGTATGATGCGTGGAATCCATTGGCATCATCAGACATTTTATACAGGGTGACGTTGAAAAGATAGGGCAGCCAATTATGTTTTTTCTAATGGAACACCCCGTATATTTTTTTGGCACAGTTGAATAGTCCCAGGCGTTCTCATCACAAATATATATATAACCCTACCTATTCCTTCCACAATTTCAGATATATTCGCAAAAATATATTCAGTGTGTCACATTTCTTATGGTTACACCCTCGTATCTTCTGTAAAAATAATTGAGGTAGGATTCAAAAATTCGCAACTGTCAGAAAGATACAAATGATACACTCATGGAGTCATGGACCAAGTGATATCATCTCCAATGATAACACTGCTCGCCAGCAGCTATGGAATCATCGATATTTCTGGGTAATGCTATCAATAGGCAGAATCGACGTTGAAAATGACACTCTGTATAAATTCACCAAATGTGGAAAATAAATATCATAGGGAATGCAATTTCCAGATAAATGGATATTTGGTGAGAAATAAAATGGGAAATTATTCGATTTGATATCATTGTTATCAAGACATTCGAGATACAGAAATAAGATCAATAATTTACTCAATTGGGACATCAGTAGGTTGCGTTGAAAAATATAGCCTCATAGAAGATGTCCAAATTCCAGATACAGAACAATTTTTTTCATGGAACACCCCGTATATTTTGGAAGAGCTGAAAAGTTCCCGTTTCAATTTAAAATATATATTTTATTTATTATCTCTTAGAACGCAAAAATATCAAGGCATACTAGAAATAATGGGTAAAGTACCTATCATATTCAGGCATTCTGCCACAAAATATTATGATTGTTGATGTTTCCATCAATTATTCTTACAGAAGATACGGGGGTGTAACCATAAGAAATGTGACACACTGAATATATTTTTGCGAATATATCTGAAATTGTGGAAGGAAAAGGTAGGGTTATATATATATATATTTGTAGTGAGAACGCCTGGGACTATTCAACTGTGCCATAATATACGGGGTGTTCCATTAGAAAAAACATAATTGGCTGCCGTATTTTCTCAACGTCACCCTGTATAAAATTTCTGATGATGCCAATGGTTTCCACGCATCATACTGTATGGATATACGTTTGAAATTTTTTGATACCTCTCACCGTAAAGTAGTCAGAAAATAAAATCGAAATCGGCAAATTTTCAATTTCCCCCTGTATCTCTAAAACGAATGGAGATATCGAAATTTTGATTGTACCATTCTCCAAAATCGAACCCGGAACATGTATATCGGTTTTTCGATAACTCCTCTTGTTATTGAGATAGACGGTGAGAACGCCCAATTTTGCCCACCCTGTAGTACTAGTGCATTTTTCTGTATATTGGTCCACTGATACTAGTAAAAAATTATTGAATTTTTGCATTTTTGAGAAGTCTTTTTTCTTCTGATCACAATGATGTATCACACGATATGATCGAATCTCTCCTGTTGATCAAAATTGTAATCAGAAAAAAAAGACTTTTCAAAAACGCAAAATCCAATATGGCGACCATAAGAAAGAACAAAGTTGAGTGTTGTAATTTAAGCATCAAGAACGTCATGGAAAAAACGATGACAGATTCAGAGTCCTTTGAAAAAGTGTCTTTAGAATGTCCTAGTCAGAAACGTCTAGGTCTTTTGATTTTGGCATGAAAAAATAGAAATGAAAATTACAAATTTTCGTTTTCTTCAAATAATTCAAAAACTGAAACTGATACATCGAATTTTCTTGCAGATAAATCAATACTCCTACACGGAAAACGCTATTTGACGACGACGTGAGTCATTTTGACATCGATAAAAAAGGTGCATCCTTTTTTATCGCTGTAAAAATGCATGTTCCTTCATCGAGTATGCGACCGTCACTTCAATTTCTGTCTAGTCATGTTTGATGGGTAGGTATTGTATAATACGAAAATACGCAAAATGAGCCGATTTGGAGAAATTTCTTCGGGGGAAATCTTGAAATGTATAAAAAATACAATTCCGCAAGCAACTAAGAACACGGAATCGTCGATTTGGAGACAATTCATGGAGTTTTGTGAAGCCAGAAATTACGAATTAGGAGAAAAAACACCGGTGCCCCAAATAGCAGACATTTTGAAGGATTGGGCGTATAACATGAAGCAGCGAAATGGAGATGATTACGAGGAATATGCTTTGTAAACAATCTGGAATTTGACTGCGAAGATGATTTAAGAAAAATATTTCAGTGAGTACAATATCAAAGTTGATCCTTTTGCCGATATAACTTTCAAATGAGCTCGTGATGCAAGAAATAGTAAACGGAAAGAATTACAAGCTATTCCGGATAAAAGAAAGTTAGGTTCTGTTGCAATAGATAAGAAAGATATCATAAAAATGGCCAAACTATGGAATGTAAATGAACCAGATGGATAGCAAAAAAGATTTTTCCATATAGCTTCTTATGAATTAGCTTGGAGGGGAGGAGAAGCTGTGAACTGTAAAATATACTATTTCAAAGAAGAGAAAAATCAAGATGGTAGAATAGAATATAATACAATATTTTTTAAGACGGCACAAGGTGGGTCAAAAAGATTGGCAGACAGCAAATGGATAACAAAAAATCAAATCGATGAAACTATTTGTCCAGTGAGGTTATTAAAATTACTTTTAGAAAGAAGAAACGAATACATAACATCTGAACGCCTTTTTTCAACTCCAAACCCTTTTTGGAGGCACGAAAATTCTAATAGTAGAAGATCCGAACCTAAATCGACCTTCACCGAGCTGATAATAGAACGAAATATATTTTATCATGAATTTAGTATATTAGAAAACATATTAACAACGGGTTGGCTAAAAAAATCCTGGGCGGACTATTTTTAATTATCTTTCGAAAAATGATTTTTAATTGAATGTTGCAACATCAGGATAAAAAAAAAATTGTCCTGACTGAAAGTATAAAACGTATAGAATGTGCAGCCGTTGGGTTGTCTACTATTTACCTGGGCGAACTACTGGGTTGCCAGGTAAACACAGGTATATCGATGCCAGTTACTTTCACTGGATTGGATAATTAAAAAAAAATTATATCATCATAAGCGCTGTTTAATTACGAACACGTTGATATAGGGTTGTCTGCGAAAATTCCGGTCCTATTAGGGGTTTGCGAATTTTAAAGATTTTAATTTCAACGCGCGTGGAAGTGTGTGACAGAGAGATCCGAGGTAAGTATACTGTGTAATAATGGTGGTAATAATAAAGGACCCAACATCGCAGTCGCCTGTGATGGGACCCTGAATAGTAGAAAGTGCACATGCACGGTGTGTCAACTATGGAGGGTTGAGGTACCTCTACTACCCTTCATATAGTAAACAGTGCGTGTTATTTTGGAGCAACTGATATTTCAGTAGCAAAAAAAAATAATTAAATAATTACATAATAATTAAATATATTTAATATAATACTAATATATAAAAACAATATAATATCAATATATTGCGTTATAATTATAATAATATATCTATAATCTATAATAGACAATAAAAATTTCAATTACTTACTTTGAAATTTTTTTGCTCTTTCTGGAAATAGAAACAAAGTGGACCGCCAAAAATTTAAATTAAGAAATAACAAAAAAGATAGACTAGACATCTTGTATTACGATTTGAAATTTTATTAAAAAACAGTATAAATACAAAAATAATATTAATGAAAAATAAATTCTAATAAATATTTTCTATTCAGTATCTGATTCATCAGAAGTATCATTTTGACTCTCGAATTCGTCTGATTCATTAGATTCTTCCTCATTTGCTTCCATTTCGACAATGTCCTGGATTTTCAAAGGAGTTTGATCTCCGATAAAACCTGTTGGTTTTAATAAATCATCAAAATGCCAACCATAGTTTTCAGGATTTGACTTCGCACACTTCGCACACTTTCTACTATTCAGGGTCCCATCACAAGCGACTGCGATGTTGGGTCCTTTATTATTACACAGTATACTTAACTCGGATCTCTCTGTCACACACTTCCACGCGCGTTGAAATTAAAATCTTTAAAATTCGCAAACCCCTAATAGGACCGGAATTTTCGCAGACAACCCTATATCAACGTGTTCGTAATTAAACAGCGCTTATGATGATATAATTTTTTTTTAATTATCCAATCCAGTGAAAGTAACTGGCATCGATATACCTGTGTTTACCTGACAACCCAGTAGTTCGCCCAGGTAAATAGTAGACAACCCAACGGCTGCACATTCTATACCTTTTATACTTTCAGTCAGAACAATTTTTTTTTATTATCCTGATGTTGCAACATTTAATTAAAAATCATTTTTCGAAAGATAATTAAAAATAGTCCGCCCAGGATTTTTTTAGCCAACCCATTTTTAATATGTTTTCTAATATACTAAATTCATGATAATAGTTATTTTTGTATCTAGAGCGCGAAATGCTACTTTGGTGATCGAGATCTGATTTTTTTTGACGAGGCGTAGCCGAGTTAAAAAAATAGTCGAGATGACCAAAGTATTTCGCGCTCGAGTTGCAAACATAATTTTTTCTACATACGTCAAAAAATATAGTTCGAAAGTGAGAATATGCTTAACTTGATGTAAGAAATAGTGTTGAACTGGCTTGAAAGGTCTCCCCCTATCCTCCCTAGGTACGCACGATGTTCCACGAACATAATTGGAATTTCCTTTCGTGCGCTCCAAGAGAAAAAACAAAGTTATTGTTGAACATTCAGAAATGAATGATTTTGTGGATGTCTGCTCGATTGAGGACCATGAAGTTGAAATATGAATATCTCATTTATTTCACATAACAATGCGCGAAGTAGGTACTTCGCGCACTGTTTTACTTCGCGCATTGTTTTGTGCAAGGAATCATGGTAACGTAGGAAACTGAAAAAAGTGTCAGTTCGCAATTTGTTATCAATGCGCGAACCTTGTCATTTTTTGACGTTTGTAGAAAAAATATATTTCGTTCTATTATCAGCTCGGTGAAGGTCGATTTAGGTTCGGATCTTAGACTATAAAGGTTGGTTTAAAGATGTTCCACTGGGAATTAACATGATATCTTCTTGGACCAAAATGTCAGCAACAAAAATTAGCCTTGACACCACAACTAATAAAATTATCAACCATTCAAACCGTGCTAGTACAGTTACACAGTTAGCCAAAGCAGGAATAAGTGACCAGCAGCTCATGAAAATAACTGGACATTCTTCTTCAGCATCGATCAAACCCTATTTACAAATTGACCCTGAACATCACGATCATCGGATATTACGAAGTGTACGAACGAATATTCGACATGTGTCGAAACCATCAGAGAAGAAAATATAGAAATTTCGACACCAAACCATAATATTTTCAAAAATTATTGTTGTTATTTATTTTCATACCTAAGGTCTTGCAATTTTTTCATATAAGTTTTTCTCGAAAAATTACTGATTGGCAAATGTTTTCATTAGGAAGAAAAATTCATCCGAAAAGCCCCTGTGTTTTTACTGTTGATAAATCAATGCTCCTACACGGAAAACGATATTTGACGACGATGTGAGTCATTTTGACATCGATAAAAAAGGATGCTCCTTTTTTGTCGCTGATAAATGCCTGCTCCTTTGATCTACTGGTCAAGTTTGAAAAGGGTATGGACGGTATGGTTCACGCGTAAATTAGCAAGATGAGCCGTTTTAGGAAAATTTCGTCTGAAGAAATCACGAAAATATGAGAGAATCAATGGGCGTGTATACCTTAGTAGAACTTTCAACTCAAACCATGTTTATAATGATCCTTTTATACATAAATAATGATTGACGACATAATTCGATCGAAAAATTAACTGGAATGTTTCATTTTTGGACATAAATAATAGTATCTTCTGAAAACGGACCCTCTCCTATGACGTAGAAACCTCATCTCTCCTTGAACAAACCTTGAACCAATGAGCGTGACCCATGTGCGACACTTATCACTGTTGCCATATCATCCAAACAAAATATCCGAGAGATCGAAATCGATATTGAAATATCTTTTGATATCCACTACCACTACTGCAGAAAAATATATTCAAGTTGTCGATTGTAAGTTGAATCATTGAAATATAAATAATCTCTAGACAACGAAATGTCTCAATCTCAAAACCATTTGCACCATTACAATTTCACAATAATCCAATACATTTCATAAACATAGCAACATTGCTTTGTTGACCCGTTTTCGATGGTTTTCGAGTACCTATCGAATTCCGATTCCGAAGTTTTTTATGTCGTCTAAAATGAGAAGAGAAGACACGAAATGAAATTAACCTCCAAATCTTGGTTTAGTTGGTTTGTTGATTTACATTATATTGATTAAACATGAACGTTGAATCAGGATTTGTAAAAGGCTCATCAGACAATCTACCAAAAATTGATTTGGAAATGTTAAATGATTTTTATGTCTCCAACATACAGTTCCTCAGTGCTGAAGTGAGGAATAGAAAATCTGAAAGGTAAGTTCCACAATATTTATTCAATTTTCATTGCTTGTACCTATTATAGTTGTATTGGAAAATTGTTCACTTGAAAGGATATTTAACATCAGAATACCCATCATATGGAGAATCCTCATTAAATCAGTCACTAATTGATATGTTTACCTATGCAACAATATTATCAACTGGTATGAAACAATGTCATTCCCTCTAGACCACAGATTAACAAAAGGTTTGTTGATCTGTGCCTAGACAAGATACTGCTTGCATCTCCCCCTGAATGTTCTTCGAGGAGATGGAACATTTATTTTTCAAGTAATTTCCCAATGAATTTCTGCAAAGGAAAACAACTACTATAATATTGTGTTTACCCAGTGAGGGGCCAGATTTTTTCCCAAAATTCCCAGCTAAATGATGTTTTGATAATTTCTTTTATATAATATATTAGGTTGGTATTCCTCTAGCTCATCAAAAGTTGATCTTAGGACAAGTCTACTAACCTGTCCTCATTACAGATATCCGAGCAAATATCTTAGTACCTATATCATCAATTCTTTCAGATATAAGAACAGAAATAAACGAAAAATTGTTTGAAAAATGATTTCAGATGTGATCCAAATTTAGGGGATTTGTTTTCTCATCAGATAGCAACAAACATAATGCAAAATCCAAATGTTACAATAGGAAACTCAAACCCAATTAATATTCCAAACATAATATATGTATGGATCTCTATTGATACCCACAATAATACTTAGGTAATATATTAACCATGATTTTGTGTTTTCTATCCTTTCATATATTAACCACAATGTAACTAACTGATAATTTGATTGAGTACAAACATTTTCGTGATAGTTATTTTACCTATAGTTATTCAGGTGAAAAAGTGAAAAATCAATGAAAAATGAATTGTTTATAGTACATAAACAAGCAACAGCTGATGCTACTGTGGTTTCTACCATGTTTATTCAGCTCTTTTTCATAGTTATTCCCGATATTCCATGATCTGCATGTGAATAAGCTTATTATTGTAACTTATGAAAAAAATTATATACCTTTATATAAATCATGATATAAATAATTATCATGAATTCTGGTATGTTTAGTGTTATGAATCTTCAATATCATGAAATATAAACAGATATAAATTCATTCTAGAGCTGGCCGAGAGAGTTATGGAGATAATGCTGTAGAATATGTTCAGGTGAAACGTACTGGGTGCATTTGTACAGTAAAGGCAAGAATTACTCCAGAGCATAAAATTCATAAAAAGGGATATGAAGTAGTAGCCGAAATACATGAAAGAGATGATATTGTTTTAAGATCTTCTTGTATGAGCTGTGCTGCTTCATGTGGTAAGTTTGTGTCAGGGTGTGACCCATGTTGTATTACAGTTGTGAATTATTTTAACTAAATTATATGCATCTGAAGTCTCCTCCCACCATGTTAACTCAATTTTAACCAGACAAAATGAAAAAGAATAAGTGGCAGGCCATATCCAAAAGATATTTGCCATTTGTAACTGAGTAAGAAATCAAGATATTAATAGTACATTGTTCTATCAGGATTAAATGTGACACTTTCTTTGACAAGCAAAAGTTGCTATTTTTTCTGCAATGGAATTGAGTTATATCTAATTAATAAAATATAAGTGGAGTTACCACTATTTTGACTAATTTGAGCATGTCAGTGTCAAATTAGCAATCATATTAGCTGTCATCCCACAGACTTTTAGTTCCAAGGAGTAAAACTTCAACTTTAGCTCCTAGACACTAAAAGTGTTGCCTAGCAACATACATACTGATCATTTTATCGTGTTTGTAAGAGAAATGTCAATTGCAGTAAAAAACATATATTTGAGAGTATATGATCTGAAATGATATAAATTATTAATTCAATAAATTTACAACTTTTGAATATATCACTTCTTCACATCAATCATAAGATGCATGATAACACTAATTGCTATCCAAACCAGTATTACATTCTCAAATATTGAAAAATCAAACATGCTATAATTTGGTATGAAAGTAATGTTGAAATGTGGCTAGTGGTTTCATTATCATAATGGGGTTGTCATCAGAATGTTCATTCTCAAATCCACTATTATTCTTTTGAATTTTTCTGTCATTTAGTTCAGAAGATAATAGAAGGGTAGGAGACATAGGTATACTTTAGAGTGTCCATGAGAGACGGTCAATCCTCTATCCAAATCTTCCATGTGTAAAAATAATATTGTCTTTCATAGTTTACCATTTCACATTTTGTACAGAGTCATACCTTCTAAGCTGAGTGAAACAAGATATCACAAAAATTGAATGTCATATAATCAAAATAGAGTGTGCCTGATATAGTCCCTTCCTGTTTTTCTTTATATTCATTATGTACTTTCCAGAAATGTTTTTGAGATACTCATTTATTTTTGATTATTTGTTGTATTTCATATAATTACAAGAAACTGATTTGATTATATGTATTTTTTTAAGTACCTATTGGTCCTTGATGCCGCTTATGATGGTAATCTCAAAATTTCACATACTTTCGTTTTCCTCCAAAGATGTGACTATTCACATTGAAGCACTCTACCAAACTCGAAATAGTTATCTCAACAAATACTAGAAGTTATGAGTTTCGAATTTCGAAGGCACAAGATGAAAAATGGTACTATGTAAGTTGAATTTTCGCACAGGGCATATATTATGATCAATGGATTTACCTTTCTTTCATGAACATTCTGTATATTCATTTAGGTTTGAAGGTTATCTATGCAACGAGTGCAATGAACACTTTTTGCAGGAGTTGCATGTGATATTTTTTCTATGTTCATGCAAAAACCAAAAATTGTTTGATTCAGGTTTCACTAAGTACAGGAAAATTAATAGCAAAATATAAAGTTGTCAATCACTGATGATGTAAATTGATAAAGTTAGGAACTAATATGTTATGAACAATTTTATACAAAATTAATTTGTTGATTTTTCAATTTCACTACTTCATCTGTATCTTAACTAAATATACTATCACATGGTTCTCTAAATATTGTACAATTAAGTTTTGTTTTTTTCATGAAAATAGAAATGCAAAATGAATCTATGGAAAATGATAATTCCATGCAATGATCGTCAGAAATAATAAAGGACTGCAGTTTTGTTATAGTTCATCAGTGCTGTATAGTTTCCAATGAAAACTGCAAAAAACTGGCATGGAGTTTATGTGTCAGTCTAATGAGCAAAAAAATCAACTGTGGTCTGTTGTTTCAGATGATGATAATGAAAAATAATTGCAAGGAATTAATCAAATTCGATATTCCTTGCTTATAGTGGCAAACACTTACTAAGGACACATTTTATAAGTGGTTTTGTGCATTCCTTTAATTTGGAAATAAAATTTTGCTGTTCTCAAAGATTTGTCCAAAGATGGTGTTATGTCATTGTAGTTGATCAATATTTCAAATAAGTTTTTGAAGTTCTTATAATCCTAAAGTGAAATCTTCCTATCTCCTGATCGTCCTAATAACTTATTCCCGATTTATTTTCTCCTTTATTTTCCTCATCATAAAATTTCTAGTGAAGTTCCTAGTTTTTCCGTTTTTCCTGTCCCATAAATAAATTATGAGTTAACTATATTTTTTAGATTTTCAGATCACCTTGGGTGCAACTGTTTAGTGAAATACTGAGTTGATGTCTTCTAATGACTTCGGATTTAAAAATATGTAATGTTTCATTGTGTGTTTGTATCTGGGCTATCAGATAAGTAAAGTATGCGTTCTTATATTTTTTTCATATTTCGGTCGGTGTGTGAGAGATGTATTCCCAACATCAGTGATATGAATGATTCTTAGAAGCTTCATCTTTATTCACATCAGAGTTTGTATAAGTATAATTCTTTTCTACATTTCAATTTTCCTTTCAATTCTGAGTGATAACATATTGGTAAGTTACATTTCTCAAATCATATTTTTCATCTAATCTGAAAGAGAATTTAAATTCGGGAGAGTTTTATTTTCAAATTCTTATTGTATGTATTCAACAGAATGAAGTAATTCATTATTCGGCGCAGTATACACCCAAGAAAGTAGTTATTGTCTGTTTTTATCAGAACGATTATTTCTTAAAATTCTTTTCCATTTTTTAATGTTCATGTTAAGTTTATCTAAAAATAATCTGTCTAAAACTTTTATTACCAATCAAGGTACTTGAACGATGTAAATTTCGCTTCTACAATTTCCAACTGACAGATTTGTGCTTGGATTTTCCAATTAAGAATTTTTCAGAGCCTGTTTTGTGAACACACTTCATTGTACAACTGACAAAGTATTCTATAAAATATTATAGGTGGATGTAAGCATGGTGTAGCTTTCCTACTATGGTTGCATCGTAGAAGTGAAGAACCTTCAGTTACTGAAAAGAAATGTTACTGGAAAAAATCAAGATTATCCAGAGTAACTGCATCAGCAGGAGAAAATATCAATTCATTATTGGGTAAAACAATTCCAAAGCTCGGTGCAAGGTGCCCAACATTTCTGCAAGAAATTATTTCAGCATATCCTGATGCAAATGGCAGCTTATTCAATTTATTCAAGAAGCCTGAATTTTCTGATACTTTAATGTATCAAATATTACTTTCATTCAAAAAGAATTCTGAGGTCCCTAAAACAGCAGATTCCTTTTTATCTTTTGCCAAGTCGATTATGACACAAACTTGCTGTGAGGAAGCTGAGAAGAAAACCAAGAACCAGTACAAAAGCTCCAAATGGTTCCAGTTAAGATTTGGAAGAATAACAGCTTCCAATGTTTATGAAGCAGCTCGCTGCAAAACATTTTCAGGAGCTCTCACTGAAAAAATTTTGGGGGCCTCACAGCCATTAGAGAATGCAGCGGTTAAACGGGGAATTCTTCTTGAATCAGCTGTGCTTGAAGTAGTGGAGAAGAAGAAAAACATAAAAATAGCAAACTCAGGACTGATATTATCACCAAAATATCCAATTTTTGGGGCATCACCGGATGGAATCACAGATGACTTGGTGATTGAAGTGAAATGCCCATTCAAGGAGAAGAGCGTGGAACGCTACATTTCCAATGATGGTAGTATACAAAAAAAGTATTATTACCAAATCCAACTTCAGATGTTATTGGCGAAGAAAAAAAAAGGTTATTTTTGTGTTGCATCTCCTCATTTTGAGAATGACAAAGAAGTTGTCATTACTGAAGTGGAGTTTGATGAACGAATCCTCGAAATAATGGAAGCTGCAGAAATATTTTGGAAATCAGCAATATTCACGGTGTTAATTAAAAGTTGAACATGTTACTTCACTGTAATTAATTGAGATATGAGTTACCTCTTTCTTATCGGTATATTAAACAAAAAACTACTACTTTCCTGGATATATGCCTCAGAATTCTGAATTCTACACCAGCATGTATTTCGAGATGTATTTGTTTCAATTAAATATCATTTGATAGTGAATCAAAAGTCAAGATAGGGACATGGAAGCCGTTCTGACCAATGATTTCATCATCCGAGATAGCAATAGTGGGATTGGCTAAAGAAATAGGTGTTTTTATCTGAAAGAGAATGAACATTCTCAATTTCAGAAGATTTTAATTTTCGAATTCTATTTAATGTTTGGCGTGGCATTTATATTGCCAGGAAAGTAGTAATTTTGTGTTGAATTAAACCGAATAGGAATTCATATTTTTATCAGATAGAGAATAATTCCAATTCTCGATGTTTCTTCTTGACATGTTCATAGTATATCTGAGATTTTTTTTTAGAAACTGCTGAGGTGTGAAGTAGCTCTTTGCAGGGGTTTTCTCAATTCAGAATTTTCCACACCCTGTACAATTGACAATCTCGTCATTATGTTTCTGATTTGTAGTTAGTTTTTTTCTGTTTGTGATATGTTGGTTTATGACTAAAATAAATATTTTCATTCATATATATCTGCATTTTTAATCTTGATTAATTATACAGGACGTTCTTGAAATTGGGTAATTTATTTTAACAGATTGTAGAAGCCGTAAAGAGGATTAAACGAAAAAAAATCGATTAAAATTTACAAACGAATAAGCAATGAAAAAATTATTCATTAGAAAAATTTCAATCATTCATGGGTTCACCAAGCAAGACTTTGCGTTGACCGTGTAAATGGGGACAATTTTGAACATTTTTTGTAAAACAGAATGGATTTTTTTTATCTCTTGGAACACACGAAAGGAAATTCCTATAATGTTCATGGATCATCGTGCCCTCCTAGGGAAGATAGGGAGAGGAGGTAGGTGTTGGAATATTTTTGAACTTTAGGTCATATGTTCTTATGAATACTCCAATTGGCAAAGAATTCCAAAGCTAGGCATTACAACCATAATTTCTATTTTTTATCGACTTAGTGCTTAGAATTATTCTTATATTTATAACTCTCGTTCTGCAACTTATAGGTAAACAATTTTTGACTTTTCTTTATGAGTTCTACAAGCTGTTTAGATTAACGACTCCACATAGAGAACACCCTGTATAGGTATGCTATCACTATTTACCCACTCTGTGAAATCTTTATTGATATTCTGGTTTTGACTTGATTTTCTTCATTCCAATTGTCTTTTTTTTCACAATCAAAATTGCATATTATGTCACTGGATTCAACATCCTCCAAACCAGATCAGTGTTCAATTTCAACACCTAGGAAATACTATATGTTGCAATGTTGAATTTTTTTCGTTTTAAATTTATTTTTATATTTATGTATTACTTTTATATTGATTCAGTAGAGGTATAGGTAGGTTGGTAGGTATATAAACAGGTAATCAGGTAATATTCTAATTTTAGTTTATTGAGTATTAAAGAGATTATTGGACATAGCCCTCATGAATATATATATATATATATATGTATATGTTCAGGATGACAGGATTATTTAGTCAAAGGTTCCTGTAAATTAACAAGAGCACACACTATTATTGCAATATAAGATAATAATGGCACTAACTTATGGTGTACACACGAATGAGGCTTCAGTATAGAAAATTCACGTATCCTTCGGATAACTCTTTCAACATGAATCCGTAAAGATGCTATTATTTTACTATCTCGAACTTCTTGCATTGTTGGATTCACTTGCGATGATACACTTGGTGGTCTAACTAAAACGCTACCTTTATTCTGAACCAATGTAGCAACATGTTTAAAGCCTCTATCCGCCAAGACACATGCATTTGTAGGTAACTTATCTAAATAGGTACATTGTTTTACTATCTCCGTATCAGATATTCTGCCACCATATGCATCAGATATAAAATTGATAAATCCACATGGAGTACAGGACAAAAGGAATTTCACAGTATTACAACTTTTATATTCAGACCATGTACTTGCCTGTAAAACTGGATTTGATGGTTTTTCTATTTCAACTTCAAAACAGTCTATAATACTTTGAACATTACTATATCGAGCTGAAAATGAAACTGGTACATTTTTTTCAATGTCTGCTGGGTCTGGCCAAAATATGAAATTCTGTAATGCAGTTGCGATCTTTGGTATACTTTTGATGAAATCTTTTTGAATTGTACTAACACTTAATCCAAAATCAATTGCTAATCTTTTGTATGGATCATTGAGTCTTATTTTTTTCAAAGTGATGAGAACATGTTCATAAGGTATATTTTCTTTTGCACAAATATGATGTACAATTCCATAAATATGTTCTGGAATTCCCAGAAAAAACCTAGAATCATGTTCTATTGTATATATTTCCCGCTGTTTATTATACAATTTTGGTATATATTTTTTTGCATTCTCATCACTGTCATAATTTGAAATATTTTGATCATCTTCATCACACCCATCAAGTTCAATAGAAGGCGAAAAAGACTTGGATGCTGTATCTGAACTTGATAATGATTTTATTGGTGTTATGTTAGATTTTAAACTATTAGTTTCTTTTAACCCAACAGAATGCATTGTTGAAGTTTCAACATCAACAGTTATTTTAGTTATTGTATTAACACCTTTAGATCTGAATGGATGTTTCAAGTTAGTTTGAATTCCTACAGAAGTTTTCATGATCACTGCATTGTTGATATTCTCATCATCATCACTGATGGGAACATACGTTGAAAAGTCTCTTGATGACGAGGGCTCTGTTGGTTCTACGCAATTGTTGGTTGTATCATTATTCAATTTTTGTTTCTTCGATACACTTTCAAGCAATTCTGCCTTCCTGATCTTTTCCTCGTCAGTCAAAATACTAGTTTTTATTGGTGATTGTGCAGTCAGGTATTTGTGGGGCACAATATGGGGTTTCAAACAAATTTTTTTTCCAATGGTTTTATAATATAACCAATTAGCAGCATCCTGTTCAAGCTGTAATATTTAGAAATGTGAGCAAAACATTGGAAATTGTCGATACGAATTTTAACTTACATCAAAATGGTCCTCGCAACAATATAAATGTTTACTGGAGGAAAAATCTTTATTCACTGCGATGAACCATTTTTTTCTCCGTTCAGGATCCTCGGGAACGCACAAGAATAATTTTTCTTTAGTATATCTGTTGCTATTATTGCAATTAGGCACAAAACATTTCTTAATCATGCTTTTGTCGAAATAACGAAATAGTTAAATTTCATATTTGAAAGTTTCGCGGTTTGCAAAAAGTTAATATATAGGTTAGAATTGATCTTCTTCTTGTTTTTATTATCTTTGTCCCAAAAATCAACTTGCCGATTTACCAATCTTGGTGCTTTGTCAGAAATCATGTATCATTCATCTCTGTCTAGAATAGTGTTGTTTCAGTATTAGGGTTTTGACGTCACATCATCGCCTCGTTTTCAGAGGTCCGAAAAATCGGGGATTTCAATAATTTTTTATAAAACATAGGGAGCTCACAGAAAGAAACGGTTTGCGGTGGTGAGCTAGTTTGGGTGAGTTCTATCGAATTATGAAATAAAAATTTTTTGTGATATAAGCCCATTCCGCAAACTACCAGTTACACGGAAGCATCAATCAAGGTAATCATTATTGTTGTTCATTTGTATATTGTCGTTAATTTATCTTGCCAAAAAACACTCGAACTTCTTTATAATTGGATACATTTTCTTCCTTCCTTTTCCTTTTACCACCTAAATCGTTTTCCTTTATATGGGATCACTTTGATAGGGAAGAAGCATCTGTTGCTGGCAATAATTGTAGTACCTAACCTTCGTGAAAATCCAAAAATAATTCCTCAAATTATAGTCCAGCTTATTCATAACGGCCAACTATCGATAGTTTATCGATAGTTTCGATAGTCGACATGTCCGCTATTGATAGCTTCCATAGTACTATCGCTACCTCTACATCAATTCTACACCTTGAAAATTCATACACATAGCGCCATCTAGCGACCGCCAACTCAACTACTGGAACGTCTAGCAAAGTTCCACACCGAACGGACTGGCCATGGGCGTCACATGAGGGGTTCCGCAGTCAGAAAAAGTTTGACATCAATTTTCTCTCGAACCGATCACTCGATTCAAATTTGTTTTTCACGAATTGTAGCTTCATTCTTTACGAATACATCTGAGAAATAACCACCCCCAAACGATTCGTTTTTATATCATATACAGGGGTGTAAAGAAAGTACGGATTTTTCGGTATTCTGCGAGACATCCTGTGGAGTGAACCACTGATAATTGAAACGATTTTCTAACACCAAATTATAGCCCAAACTATCCCGAATATTTTCTTTTTTATTCATCTTGATATCCCAATTATCCAAGAAAATATAGAGTTTCAAAGAAGAGGTGGATATTGGTATTCATTTTACTACCTCGAAACTCGAACTGGGGAGAACGTGTCGTTTTTCAACTTGTTTCTGTGAGGATTTTTACTTCAAGATGAGAATTGTTCACAGTTTTACCTATCGGTTTACTGTTTAAAGACACATATACGAATACTCTCATGAATATGCAGGGGTGATAAAAGTTGCTCCAATATGTTCTTTTGGTGAAATGCTATTTTTGTTAATCAACGTTGGCTCTTTTGTTAATGTCATTAATTATTGTCACACAATTCATAAATTTGATTAATGAAAATTCGACATGAGAGATTTGACTCCTACTGATGTGGCGAGGGCTGTAGCATTAATTGGAAATGACCAGTGGGCCAATGTTCTTTTGACATATGAGAGCCGTATCTGCACCAATTCAATAGATGGCAGGGAAAGACTATATCGCCGAGGTGAACAAAATGAACAATTTGATTTTACTGCTTCTGTCTCCTATGACAGAGGTTTAGTCATGGTTAGGTTAGGTTAGTCAAGAAACGACACATCTTCAGATCCAATTTGAGTTTTGAGGTGTAAAATTGATACCAATATCCACCTTTCCTTTGAAACTCTGTATTTTCTTGAATAATTGAGATATCAAGATGAATAAAAAACGAAAATATTCGGAATAGATTGGGCTCCAATTTGGTGTTGAGAAATCGTTTCAATTATCAGTGGTTCAGTCCACAGGATGTCTACAAAAATACCGAAAAATCCGTACTTTCTTTACACCCCTGTATATGATGGAAAGACTCATCTTTTGAAGGTAATTAATTCTCAGATATATTCGTGAAGAATGAAGCTATATTTTGTGAAGAAAAAAATTTGAATCGAGCGATCGGTTCGAAAGAAAATTGATGTCAAACTTAGTGTAAATTTTGCCCGTTCCCCTAATTGTGCCAGTGTGTGTAGTATATTAACGTTGAAATGACATCTTCTGACACACCGACACTTTTCCTTTTGTTTGAGAATAAAGTTGCTGATAGATTATCTTCGAGTTATTATAAGAATATCGACAACATGGAATTCATGCACTTCGAGGAATAAAAGGGTACCTACTACCCTATTTTTGCTCTATTCTGGGGTTTGAAAAATCAATCTCTTTATTTCCAGAAAAAGTCAAAATTTTGCTGGTCCTGAATACGTAATTGAACCATTCGAAACGAATACAAAATTTGCTATCATTTATGATTTTTCACATATATACAAGATAGGATATCCCATGAAATAACATTATAATGATATGACTTTTATACTGATATTACTTATTTAAGCCTACATATTCGATATACAGGGCGCCAAATTTTGGAATTTAAAACTGTTTTCAATAATGTTATCGAAATTGGGTAGAATTTCAAACTCTGACGCCCGAATTGAGAAACGGCTTCATAAACGTTATTCTTGTTCAAGTAATATAATATGGTTAATGAATTATTCTGCTCTTCAAGGCACAGTACAGTGTATGAAAGGTCTTCTACAGTGTGTCACTTCGAGCAAAGAGGAACATTTTTCAGTTATGGATGAAAAAAAGTTGTCAGTGCAAAAATATGTGTTTTTACAAACATGTGGCCAGGACTGACAAAATCCAGAAGTTTATATTACAAAATAATTAGACCGCTTCTAAGAGGTGATATATTATATACCTATATAGCTTACCTTGCATGTCTAGCCAGGGTGCGTAAAAAATGTAATAGAAATACGGATTAAAAGTGGGTAAAGCGGAGTCCTGTAACATGCTATCAGCTGCTATGAGTTGCTTTCTTTCGGTTGGAAAATCAGAATTTCTACTGCCAATTGGAAAGCAAAGAACTAAAGCTGTAATTAGTATGAAGGAAAAACAGGTTTTTTATTTCACCAAAATCAGTGAATTATTAGTAAAGGAGTTCACACGCCAATGAAATTCCCCAAATTATACAGGGTAGCCATGAATATCAAGCCATGAAGAAAAGTATCGGTTGAAGATAAATCAGTGAGAAAAAATGTAGAGAATTTCACGTAATATTGTTCCGAAAATGCTTTGTTTCCGAAATACAGGTTGGCGTTCGATGAAAAATCGAATTTTTATGAAATCTGAGAAACACCTCGGCATCAGATTCCGAAATTTATAATAAGGTATACCGGGTGACACAGGATACATGTAACAGCATCTAGTTTTTTATTTGCAAATTAAATAACGACTGACTGTTACATGTGTCCTTTGTCACCTGGTATTCAAACCAATCTGCCAGTGGTATGATTATTTAAAAAACTGTCGATATTCGCAAAAAACTGTCGAAATTTGCCATAGCAATAAAAGTTTTCGATCCAGGTAAACCTGTTTTCCCCTCGATTAAAATTATGAACAAACTCACCTGGAAATGTAGGATGATAGTCCAGATGAGACCCAAAGTCAATTTGGGATTTCCGTCGACAATGTCTTCCGAACGAATGTTCACCAATTTGACGTTTTTGCATCGCAGGAAATGCAACGCCGTATCGATGTTATGTAACATGTGGAAACGCATCTGACCTCTTTCTCTTGGCTGAAAAAAAAATGGAAAATGAAATGTTTTCACGAAGCCGCTGCATGACCGTTTTTTTCTCGGTATCGTCTTGTCTTCGACTCGAGATTATTTTCTATCATTATAAACATTCGTGACCTTGAAAAAAATTATCGGCAATAATTCTGCTGCTATAGGGATATTATAAGTCGAACCTTCATCATTTTCTGTTCTCCAATGTCAATGTCAATTTTGATAACCAATTTCATTCAAATTCAAATTACCTGAAACGTTGCATAGCAACAAGCTTTTCCTGCCTAGGCAGAGAAAGTACACTTTTCTTGTATAGGCAGAGAAAGTACACCTTTTCTGTCTAATAAATAAATAAATAAATAAATAAAGCACTGTACAGGGTGCGCCTCTTGAAATGGAACCCCTCCTTAACCCTTCTGTTTTCAGAGATAAGAAAAAATGTCGCATTAAAAAGTTGTTTGACGCGACCCAAACTTCTATTTCGTGAAGTTGCTGCATATAATAATAATAATAATAATAATAATAATGATAATAATACTCTTTATTCCAGAGACATACCCACAATACAATACAAAAATGTAGATTGTTTGAGGATACAAAAATGGCTTAGTGTCAAAGAAAGAGGAACAGTAACTATGTGTCTCGATAGGTACATAACTAGATACATTGATAGCAATTTTCAATTCTCCAAATAATCTTGAATACTGTAAGGTTCAATCTCGACAATCAATTTACTAGTTGCTTTCTTGAAATTTTTTAAAGTGGTTATACCTTTCATATCAATATGCACTTTTTTCAGTTAATGTAAGTTTATGACGAGGATAGCTAACAATGGTATTTCTCATTTTATATGTATGCAATGGATATGAATCAGCAAATATTGTAAATCTACTTTTATAAAAAAATAATAGACATTGTTTTTTGCTTTAAAAATCCCCCTACAGCTCTCTCTATAATCCATTTTATGCATCACTCCGTTACCACCCACTCTCACAATTCTCTTCTGTATAACAAACACTTTTTGAATATCAGGATTACCTCCCCAAAAGCTAAGATATATTATATTTAGTATTAGATTTGAGATTCAAAATTTGCTAAATACATTATTCGAAGACTTTCTATATCTAAATACTTTCTGAGAACCCTGAAGCTATAACAGATTTTGTTTAGCTTCAGACAGACACTGTCAATATGCTCTCTATAAGTTAAATGCTGATCTATGTGTATTCCTAAGAATTTCGTCCTTTCCACAATTGACTGCTGCTTGTCTAAAATTGTGATAGCTTCAGGGGTATCAATTTACGCTTGCTTTGTTCTGAAAAGGATAACATTGGTTTTTTCCCTATTCAGTATAAATTTATTTATCAAATACCATTCCTCAACATCTGACAAGAGTTTATTTGCATTCTGAGTCAGTACTGGGAATGATTCAGCCCCTACTAAGAGACTAGTGTCATCTGCAAAGTTGGTTATATTATTTTCACTCACACCACTCACACCATATACAGGGTCATTCGTTTTTCCGGAAAGGACATTAACTTTGATTTTTTCAATGGAGCACCCTATATATTCTGACATGTCGATAGAACCTTTTTTTCTGATTTCAAAAATATATATGAGTTGCATATTTGTATAAAAATGATTGAGTTATTGATTATCAAAGTTTACCAAAATACCGAATCTTCCATTCGAACTGTCTATTCATATTTTCTTGTATTGAAATTGAACGATTTCAATTTCACTATAAACAATAATATGACATTTCAATGGAGCTTGAAAAATATATTAACGTTATTTCAAAGCCCACTATATTCAACTTACATTAGATGATATGAAGTGAAGGTTCATAATGTGGTATTGTAGTAAATTTTGATCATCAATAACAAAACTATTTTTCAACCAAATATGCAAGTTTGAAATCAGGAAAAAACCGAGAAAAGGTTCTATCGACATGTCGTAAATTATAAGGAGTGTTCCATTGAAAAAATCAAAGTTGATGTCCTTTCTGGAAAAACGAATGACCCTGTATGTGAAACAATTTCAAGAAATAAAAGTTTGGGCCGTTTGACACAAATTTTTCATTCAACATTTTTTCATATCTCAGAAAACGAAAGAGTTGAGGGGGGATTTCCTCGAGGATTTCATTATGAATTTGAATGTACAGTCGTCTTCAGAAAACATGTCGCGGTTGGACGGTGTTAGCGCTCTTGTTGCAGTAGTGAGTTAGAGAGCATACACCGACCATGTGCGACATGTTCACTGAAGACGAGTGTACATATATACGATACCTGCAGATAGAGGACACTTTGATGGTTCCAAATTATTCCTCATTGATGTGTCTACCATCATTTATAACTGAGATACAGGACGTTATCTTGATTTTGGCAAAATGTTCATCTGATGGTCATAATTTTTGAACCACTTTATATAATTTTTTCATACTTGGTAGGAATATAACACTCATATCACTCATCAAAGCTGAAGAAAATTCGAGATCAGAATCCAGGTCCGTCTTGAAGAAAACCAGAAAAAAATCTTTGTAGATCTGTTCTGGTATTTGGAAAGAGCGGAAAAAGCTGAATATAGAGTGACCCACTTTTTCTGAACGCGCATCCGATTTGACAGATGATTTATTATCAATTTTGGAAATATTCATATTCATTTTGAGGCATTTTAATTGAACTTGAAATCCAATTTTGATACAAAAAAATGACAATCTTCAAACTTCAATATCATTAGGACCAAATCAGGTAAACCTATCGATAGATTCGTTTATTTGACAGAGTAACTTGACAATGATTTAAGAAATTTTTGAGGACCCATTTTATTTTACAATATTTATTCGCATAAGCTGCTGTAAAGAAAGCTGTGTAAATTCAAGGATAATGCATAAAAAGCTCCTTCGCCATTATTTGAAATCTCTCAGAATCAAAACAAAAATTACAATAAATAATAAATATTGCTATCATTTTTTCTTATTATCGATTGTGCAAGTTCTCAAAACATATCTTAGATGTGTTCGAAATTAAATTTTCCGTATTCCTAGCGTGTCATGTGATTGATATGAATTTCGAATGAAGATGGTAATGAAACGTTAAGCAGTCGTAATTTGGAAATGATTACGAACCGTATGACCAATTCAAAAAAACGCTCGCGGACTAATAATTAATGTCGGGCGATAGCGAGTTGCGCCTGATGTCTGATCTCCAGAAAAAAAACAAAGCACAGAATATGAAAAGATTGTGCAAAAAGATATATCTTCTTACACCCTTTAGTGTGCAAAAACTTCAACTCTCTTGCACTAGAGCCAGAAAGTTTAATCTGCAGATAAATTGTATTTCTTATTTGAGTTTACCTGAGAACATGGTAACTAAAGGAGATATTTAGATACCATTGAGTATTCTTCAAAACATTACTCTTTGATATACTGTGGGCATGAATAGGTTTGAACAAATTCGTTCAAAGCTTGATATGGCTATTGAGGAAAAAAGGCTCATTTCAAGAAAACACAAATCACTTTGTTAGATTTGAATTTTTGGCGAAGGAACCGAGTATGGTAAAACCACGACTTTTATCATAAATGGTAATAGAAGTCAAAGAAACAAGACGAAATGAAATTGATAACCTCGGTTCTACTACTACTTTACACGAAAACATGATTTTTGGCTCGAATGGTACGTTGTCTCCCAGAGAACCAAAATTTTGCTGCCTCAAAGTTTTTAATACTTTCACGCTTTCTCGATTTATCAAAAACAGATGCATTGAAATCAATTTTGCTTCTTCAGCGATATCTTTTGGTAGATCGTCTTCGCTGGAACTCAATTACAAAACTCAATTCTAAAGGGTAAACAACGGCACAACTTCTAACAACTGTCGTGTTCGTGTTACCAAAAATGTCATCATACCTCAGGAGATCTTTATTTTCCTACCTTGGTATGATAGCTAGGATCGAAATGTCTGAAATTTTTTCTCCTCGTTTGTACAAATACGAATATTGCCATTATTTCATTTTGTATATCGCTACCTCGATAAACCAACTCCCCATCATGCAGATGTCGAATCTCGTGCGGGATTAGGAGGAGCGGGACCTACAGCTCATAGTGGAATTCGAACCACTTCAAAGAAGCCGAGGTTAATTTCAATACAATATTTTTATGATAGGGACAAATCAGATTTTCTGACCCATAATGTTACTTTCTGTCAAATCAACAAAAGCCCATAACCTCGTACATCAAAGGAAAATTAGTATATTGTTCAACGAGAACGAAATGATAGTGATTTCCTACGAGAATGAAGTTTGCAGCATGAGCCATAGGCGAATGCTGCAATCATTCGAGTAGGAAATTAGCATTCTGTGCAAGTTATGGACTGTACTTTTTCTACGGCTATAATAGATAACAGCGGCATTTTCAATTTCTTCGTCTTGTAACCATCTGATTTCCTGTCAAGCAATGCTCATCTATAAGACAGAGCTGCTGTCATTGCTTGAAATTTAACATTCCATGAGATTTTCTTGATATAATAACACTATGGAGTCATTGTGATATCAGATACAGAAATAAAATTGATGACAAACAAAGTACCTCATTGATGTATCGAACACAGTAAAACAATAGCAATCTTGTGTTATAGCCGTAGAAAATAGTATATTGTTTAACGAGCACGGAATGATAGTGATTTTCCACGATAATGAAGTTTGCAGCATAAGCCGTAGGCGAATGCTGTAATCATTCGAGTGGGAAATTAGCATTCCGTGCGAGCTATACACTATAATTTTTCTACGGCTGTAACAGATAACAGCTACATTTTTTATTTCTCTGTCTTGTAGCAATCTGATTTCTTCTCAAGTAATGTTCTTCTAATAGACAGAGCTGTCATTGCTTGAAATTTGAAATTCTATGGCGATGAGATTTTTTGAAATAATTACACAATGAAGTCGTGATATCAGAAATAGAAATAAAATTGATGACATACAAAGTACCTCATTGATGTATCGAACCGTATCGAACACAGTAAAACAAGAGCAATATTGTTTTATAGCCGTAGAAAAAGTATATACTTACCTCATTGATTTATCGAACACAATTTTGTGTTATAGCAGTAAAAAAAAATATTGGGTACTTACAAGTTGCTCGCCAGTCAACACCTCCAAAAGAGAGATCAGATTGTGGCCATCTCGCAAGTCTTCGAATAGATCGCGAATCTGTCGTCTTGCCTGCGGACAAAAGAGAAAAAACTTATCAGGGGTAGTATACCATGAGTGTTAGCAATACTATCGATATTGATTATGTCTGAAATCAACGAGATCCAATTGTTTGGTAATACCACGAGTCAGCAGGACGAGGGGTGTTACCTCGAAGCAATTTGATCGAGTTTCAGATTTGTGACTCAATTTTCGATAGTATTGTGAGCGCGAGTTGTATTTATTGAGACAATTCCACGACCCAATGAAACTGTTATCTCCGAGGGATAAATGACTGGTCAAAATCGTGTACACCGGACTACTATTTATACTCGGACTGCCACGGACTCCACGGACTGCCACCGGACTGCCACCGGGCTGTCACCGGACTACTCGGACTGCTTCCGGACTGCTGAGGACTGCCACCGGACTACCTGGACTGCCATCGGACTGCCCCCGATATATCACGGACTATCACTCAATCACGAGCTCAATCATGAGTTCCAATGAGAAAAATTGAGCTGTTTATTGGAATTCCCACTTTACCACAAGAACAAAGTACCGGAAAAGCGTTCTGATTGAAGAACCAGAGTCTCGACCAGAGTACTAGAAATGCATTCCCGATTGTGTCGAACACAGACGAAATGATTTATCAACGTACGTTATCTGGCAAACCTTTCACATAAGAAACTGATCCGGAAAGGAACATACAGATTCAGGTTGTTTCATTACTAATCTATAGGGTGTTTCACAGGTAAAGGGAAATATATCAATGGAAGATAGGGGTCACCAAGGTGGTTCTGAAAATACCATATTTGCTAGGTCATAGAGTCTTTATAGAGGAGATACAGGGCGATTTATCGATTTCGAATAATCATTCATTCGTCTATATGTATTGACCCACCTAGTATATTTTTCTTAAATTTGGTGAGGAGCTTATACTCGTGACGTTAAATTCATTCACCTATCGGGCAGAGTGAAAATCCAGGTTCGGCTTCAGGAAAAATGTTCATTTACTCGAAATATTAAAATAACACAATGTATTTAATATTTGACACAGTACATCGAAGGAATTGTGAAGGGGAGGAAAAACTGAATTGGGTTTGGTGTTTTTTATTTTCCCGCCACCAATTCTCATCGTAACAATCATAAACAGAAAGTTGAAAGTATGCCAATTGGAAGAGTATTGAAATCATGAAACCAGTGTCAATTATGATTATTCGATATATTTTAGTCATAAAATCGCTCGAAAAAACTCACTAAGTCTCACAGTCTTTATAATGGAGATACAGGGTGAATTATCGGTTTTGAATAATTATTCACTCGTACTTGGGACGATGGATTCATCAACCTATCAGGCGTAATGGAAATAATACCAAATAATTATAATTCGATAATTCACCCTGTATCTCTGTAATAAAGACTATGAGACTTTTCCTGACGCTGAACCTGTATTTCCATTCTGCCTGATCAGTCAATGAATCCATCGTCCCAAGTAAGCTCAATACCAATTTTGAGGAAATATAACTGCGATGGGTAGTGAGTGAATAATTATTCGAAACCGATAATTCACCCTGTGTCTCTGTTATAAGGACTGTGAGACTTAGTGAGTTCTTTCGAACGATCATTTAAAGATAGACTTTATTGGCTTTCAATATCAAGTGACAAATCTCGCTGCAGCATTGTTTCTGCAGTTTTTCAAGTTTCAAAATTTGTGTCAAAACTATTCATTATTGATCAAAAAGACTTAACCCCATCTTAACTTCTGATTCAGTATCTACTGATATTTAAATTGGAACAGATACAGGGTGATCAGAATTTTGAGGCTTGAACCAATTCATATTCGCTTCAATTGAATGTTACCGGAGTGCCAAAAGAATGTACACCGGACTGCCCCAGTGATTTACCCCACGGTTATCTCCATGTCATATACTAGAGAGTTGAAGTGTTGTCATGAACGTTAACGTCAACGTAGAAATTGACAGCTACGCATGCGCATTTTCCAATTCTTCACGTTTGCGTTGTTAGTGGGCTTACGAGTGTACGTTATCTCACGTTCCTTCACGTATACCTTAAATATCAACGTACGTTAACCAAACTATACTCGAAATATGCCGATGAGTCAAAATTATCAAATTCGAGATCACCAACGAGTTCTGCATCAAGGAGTCCTCTAATTTTGACAGGAATAAATGTTCGAATCTAAACACACAACCAAAAATGACCAATACAAACCGAAAACAAAATGTATTATTACGTTATGATGACAGTGACGACCAAAGTGGCGACTTCAACTCGATTTAACGACAATACGTAAACGTTATTTTTCGTACGTTAACGTCGACGTGGAGGTCTACGTACAGTGATTACTTCAACTCTCTACTAGCTGATGTTCTATTCAGGTTCGTGGTTGCTGTGACGTGGGGTCTTACCAGCTCGAATGAACAAAGCAGCGTACTATCGAGACATGCCATTCTGATTGGTTGAGTATCATACGTCGTGGAATTGTCGATTTGAAACAAATACTGTTTTTGGTTACTAACAGACAAAAAAATTCAACAGCAACAGATTGGTAGCGCATGCATTATTGGCCCGGCAAACAAAACACATTGCCACAAATCACTGAGTAATTGTAGTACTTCAAAGAACATTTCACACCTAACATTTTCGATAAATAAAATGCCTGTATTTTGTATATCGTTACCATAGCAACTAAACAAATTTCAGGAAATGTTTTCCAACTTTTTGAAGAAAAAAGCATGGACATTAGACTGAACACTTTTTGACGTTTATAGATGGAATGACGATTATAGATTCAACTTCCGATCATTAGCGAATTCCGTTGGCAGGAACTGGTAGAGTATGTTTCTGCACTTAATGTATATGTGTCCTTTTCACTCGCATGTGTTAAACAGAGCTACAGGGTGATTCACCATAAATGTCCCCCCCTCTAGCTCAGTTATTTATGAACCGATTGCAAAATTTCAAATATCATCTAAAATGATCTTCGATAGTTTTTTTCCGCTTTATCAGAAAATACAAGGTGCTCGGAACAAAAGATCTACAGGGTAGGTACTATTTGATTTTTCAATGGAACACCCTATTTTCATTGTATTTTTAGATTCTCCCTGAAGAGCTGATTTCATCGATGCCACACACTTGGGGTCTAGCGAAAATGATTACAGAGATATAGGGTGTTCAAAATCGGGATTTTTCAACTTTAGGATTTTCCTGTGACGAAACTATTCATTATCGATCAGAATGGCTTTCATGTCCGTATCTTAACTTTTGATTTACTATCTACTGACATTTCATAATTGGAACAGATACAGGGTGATCAGAATTCTGAATCTTGAACCACACTGTATATGTTCCAATTAAATGTCAGTAGATAGTTAATCAAAAGTTGAGATAGGGACATTGAAGCGGTTTCAACCAATAATGAATAGTTTCGACACAAAAAAATCCTAAAGTTTGAACACCTTATATCTCTGTTATCATTCCCGCTAGACCCCAAGTGTGATGTATTGATGAAATAAGCTCTTCAGGGAGAATTTGAAAATACAATGAAATACAGGGTGTTCCATTTGAAATAATCAAGTAGTACTCTGTAGATCGTTTGTTCCGAGCACCCTGTTTTTTCTGATGCAACGGGAAAAAAATCTGAAAAATCATTTTAGATGATTTTTCAAATTTTTAAATCGGTTCTGAAATAAGTGAGCTGGAGGGGGGGACCTTTATGGTGAATCACCCTGTACATATACACTCATCATGGGAGAAATACTTCACCAGCTCCCGCCAATGTAATTCGCTGTGAGTCAAATTCGTTCTATAAGTTCCTTGTAATAAAATATATTTCTATCAAATTTAGCTAAATGAATTTGTAAAAAACTGATTGATCTACTATCGACTCATTTTTTTTATTTCATTCAACTAAAATCGTTTGATTATATTTTATTCAATCTATATAATGATATTAGGTGAGCGGATTCCATTGATATACTAAATATTACTTCGAGTTTCTCCTGAGAAAATACAAGGTAATTCTAAAATAGGTGGTCAAACTCTGGGAGTATATAGAGTGAGTGAAATAATCACGAAAACCTCGGTAACATTTTTTTCTGAAGTGCCTCCCAAGAAAGATACAGCCCCTCAAAGGGGGGCCTCGGAGAATGATTTTGTATTATTATCTCCAACACCTTGTATGATGAAATTCTAAAATTTTGTTTATTCACTAACTATTCAGTGCCGGTTCGAATGGAGTTGAAATCACCTAAAAATTAAATACAGGGGTGTGTCAAAATAGGGAGGTAGGGGGTAAAAATAACCCCAACTTTTTTGTTCATCGCAATTTCAGTTTTTTTACATGAAATTATGAAATCTCAGGGCTATTAACATAGAAGAGGAGCACTTGTTGAATCTCGATGAAATGAACCATTAGCGAATAAAATTTATTTTTCCAAGATTTCATTTAAATTTCAATTTTGGTATGCACTTGAGTTTAATTATCTAGTTCAAATCTGCAACTGAATTTTTACCTACTTCTAATCGTCTGATCAACTTGGAATCTGGCAGATGACAGTTGACAACCCGTTATGGACTTCTTGATAAAAAAAAATATGGCGGCTCCAATGTGGCTGACCAGATTTGTGATTATCGTCCGATTCGATTCAAAATTGGTTTGTAAGGGTTTTTGGGGTTGGATATTTTGAATTCGTTGTCGGAATTCTTGAATTAAAAATAGACGAGGAGTTTCGTGATTATGGTCTGATCCTATTGAAAACACTAAAATAAAAAATATTGTTAAAAACAAGCTTTTATTATTTCAACTATTGAAATAAAAAATTGAAGATGAAATAAGGTGAATGCTCTTAAAATGAGAAAAAAATGCTTCTAGATATCTTCTTCCACTTCCTGGAGCATTTGAATGGAAGCATATTATTATCACTGATTTTTTCTACCTCTAAGTTATTCAGACGATTAGAAGTAGGTAAAAGTTCAGTTGCGAGATTTGACCTAGATAATTAAACTTAACAATTTGAATGAAATCTTGAAAAAATAAATTTTATTCGCTAATAGTTCATTTTATCGAGATGCAACAAGAGCACCTTTTCTATGTAAATAGTCCTGAGATTTCATAATTTCATGTCAAAAAACTGAAATTGCGATGAACAACAAAGTTGGGGTTATTTTTACCCCTTACCTCCCTATTTTGACACACCCCTGTATATAATTTTGAGGTAATTTTAACTCCATTCGAACTGGCACTGAATAGTAAGTGGATGGACAAAATTTCAGATTTTCATTATACAAGGTGTTGGAGATAATGATACAGAATCATTCTCCGAGCCCCCCCTTTGAGGGGCTGTATCTTTCTTGGGGGTCACTTCAGAAAAAAATGTTACGGAGGTTTTCGTAACTATTTCACCCACTCTATATGCTCTCGAAGTTTGACCACCTATTCTAGAATCACCTTGTATATTCCTACCAACTTTAGTAGAATGAAATTGTGAAAAACTGAAAAATTGATCTACTATCGACTCAATTATAATTATTCTGTGTAACTCAAGTGAGTTATTGTGTTTTATTCAACATAACAATGTTATGAATGTGAATTTTAAAATTACTGCTTCGAGTCCCTAATCAAAATAAGTTTCCACCACCTTGAGTGGAATGAATTCAAACAAGATGCTACCCTAATTTTGTATTTTATTCAGCGCAACCTTATCCTATAGTATTTTTTTATCAACATTTCGGTGTGAAATCTTCCTGAATACCACTCTAGCATCGTTTAAAAACCAGAAATTGAAGCTCTCGTGGTTGTACTGGTGAAAAAAAAATGGTGCGAGTGTATTCACTGTTCGTGTACATATCAGGCTGATCAATATCTGCAGGTCAGGGCTACGAAAATTATTGACCCATACGATGCGTTTTTCAACATGCAATGGTGGATTTGGTGGTGACCTTCAAAAACCAACAACAAACAACTTACAGAAGGGGGACAACAAGGACTGTTGTTGACCACAACACACACGTGAAGGCATGTGTATGTCTGAAATATTCAAAAATCAAAAATCAGCAGGAGAAAATCGGCACAATCATCAGTAAAGAAATATTTTTCAAAGACGTTTTCATTTCAATGCTGTGAGAAGAAGAAAACGAACTCTGAATTGAATTAAACCCATCAATTTATTATATTTTAGAATTTTACTACTTTTCAATTGAATGTGCTGATTTATTGATGCTATATATACGAACTGTTTTAAGAGGGAAAACGCAAAATGACATTCCTTCTCAAACCTTGACAAATAGGAGATTAATACTAGAAGAAACATCATTATATACATTAATATTGAATATTGAAATATTTTTTTGATTCGAATATCATTCAGCTGCTGTTATATGATGGAACGGGTTGATACAGGGTCTCTATAAATGATCGTAGCATCGTAGTGACCGTTGAAATAGTGCCGCTTTCCTGTTATGGAGATCCAACTATAACTCATTCGGTCAATTCAACGATTGTCAACAACGTAAGCACTATTTCAACAGCCACTACGATGCTACGATCATTTATACAGCGTACATACATTAGCGTACATTAGAAACCCTGTATCTTCGTGTATCTTCTCCTTATACAAAGGGTGAACATGGAATTCGAATAAGCGTACTTTGTAATTGAAATAGGACATTTCTCGATTTCTCATTTCTCGATATCCTTTCCTATAAAATTAATGAATATCATTATTGTCTTGAACAGTCATAGCTGGAACACATTGTATAATTGTTGACCAGTAGCAACACAATATTGATGAATACTTCTAGCAGTAACTTATCCTATCAAAAAATGATATAATAATGGCTCAAAGAGCTTTATTTATCAGGAAAAAAGAAATCAAGATTGAGACTTCAGCGGCCTCTAGCGCGAAAACTGGCCATTAAAACGGTTTGCTATTAGGACATTTTGTTCAGAATGTCTTGTCAAATCGACAGAAGGCCAATATTCCCTATGAAACGTGCGGTGTCCTTTTGAATTGAAATTTTTCCCTTTGTACTAAACCAGCAACTTTTTAAACATATTTTGGAGTTTAATATCTGTAGTCCAGAGATTGCCCATTCCTTATGAATCACCCTGTATACAGAGCTGGGCAGTACTCGAGTACAAGTACTCAAATATTGTACTCTGAGTACATTTTGTGTACCCGTGAAATTCGGGTACTTGTACTCGGAGTACTTTACTCTGAGTACATCCAATGAGTGGGGTACTCGGTACTCTGTACTCGTTCTTCAATTATAAATAGTACCTGGTACCCGGTACCCGGTACTCGAGTACAATTTATCAGTACCCGGCCCAGCTCTGCCTGTATAACTATATATTTAATTCAAATTTACGTACTCATTTCAAAGCCACCTTGTATGTTAGATTGCTTATTTATAAAATTCGTTGGTTTTTTTCTTGTGTAATGGCATTCTAGTATATCTCGAGAATATCCCATTCTCGGTGACGTTATATTTGTTCGTTTGTCATTAAAAATAATGAGTATTTCTTTGTTTCCTCCCAGGAAGTGAAGAGTAAACAATGGCGAACGGCTTAGTAATGCATACTAAATCTGGAACTGAGAAGCCATAAAACTGAAGAGTTATGTTTTTGTTTCGATAGTGACTTATTTCCTCAACCTCGGTGTATTCCGTCACTGCAAAATTGGAATGCAGTGCCATTACCATTGCTTTAACAAGTATGAAATGGACTAGCTCATGTGTATAATGTAATAACATTCTTCCTACGACTGGACGCATACGTGTGAACAGAAATGAAAACTTGAATAATAATTTTTCGTGAAATTGTAACGGTTGTCCTAGTTAGCATCAACATTATTACTTTAGTGTTGATTTTTCACTACTTTCCATCCAAACTTTCAATAATTACAGATTTTCCTCGCTTCTATAAAATAAAAGTTATCAAGCTTACAATCAATACCAACACTTTGCCTCATGAAATCGACATAAAATATGCTTTTGAGAGAAATACATAATGTACAATGAATGACGCGTATTCCGACAAATTGTATTGTATTTTTTCTGTTTGAAACGTTGAGCAAAAAATTCTAAAATAGGGTAATTGATTAGCCTAAAATTAGCCTTTCAATACCGATATATCAAATCGGTGAAAAATATAATATTTTCAAAAATGGCTCTGCTGAGTTCGCCCGAAGCCAGCAAAGCCACAGGTTTGTTTTAAAAAATATGCAGCAAAAAGTTCCAAAATGCAATAGTTATTGAGCTCATAATCAATACTAACACTTTGTCTTGAAAAATCGTCATAAAATAGGCTTTTGATAAATATGCATGATGTATAGTGAATAAACGCGTATTTCGCCGAATCGTTTCGGTTTTTTTTAGTTTGAAACATCGAGCGAAAAATTCGAAAATAGGGTAATTAATTAGCTCTTCAATATGGATATATCAAATCAGTGAAAAATATATTATTTTAAAAAATGGCTCTGCTGAGTTTGCCCGAAGCCATCAAAGCCACAGGTAGCAAAAAATTCCAAAATGTGATAGTTATCAAGCTTACAATCAATACGAACACTTTGCCTCATGAAATCGTCATAAAATATGCTTTTGATAGAAAAACATAATGTAAAGTGAATGACGCATTTTTCGACAAATTGTCCTGAAGTTTTTCTGTTTGGAAAGTTGAGCAAAAAATACGAAAATAGGGTAATTAATTTGCCTTAAATTAGCCCTTTAATCCCAATATATCAAACCGGTGAAAAATCTATGTTTTCAAAAATGGCTCTGCTGAGTTCGGCCAAAGCTAGCAAAGCCACAGATTTTTCTATGATAGAGAGGAGCAAGAAGATTGGGAATAGGGTAATAAATTAGCCTAAAATGAGCACTACATTCTCACTATATCAGATATTCAAAAAATATTGTTTTTCAAAAATGGCTTTGCTGAGTTCGGCCGAAGCTAGCAAAGCCACAGATTTTTCTATGATAGGGAGGAGCGAAAAATTCGGGAATGGGGTAATAAATTAGCATAAAATGAGCCTGAAATTATGAGATGTGTCTCATGCTCAAATTCGAAAGTGGCTTTGCTAGCTTCATTGGTATTATTTTCTGACGGTTGTAGAAAACATTTTGGTTGCAACTCGTGCACGAGATTCTTCGGTAATTTCGATTTTTTTGTGCAAAAATCTGTTCTCGATAGCTATTTTTTCACGTATTTATCTAGATTCATTTCGATCAGATACCAACAAAAATTTGGGGCACTAACAAACCCCGTGCCTTGGGGCACAAAACTCTCGAGATGAGTCTGCTTCTTCGGAAGCACCCTGTATGTGTAAAGTATCACGACCCGGACATATTAATCGAATCAAGTCATGTGTTTTTGGTGTCCTGTCCTAACGGTACGTGTAACTCGTTTGTCTCGTATACATTCCCAGAATATCCCTCCATTGTTTTTCTCCTCTTAGTTATCTTGTACAAGCTTTGACGGCATTGCCCTTATGTGTGAGGTTAACATACGATGGGCGATGTCTGTTTGCGCTTGCCGATCCCGGTTTATACGATGAAATTAAGGGTTTCTAGCAACACCAACATTTGTCACAAAATTGACTTTGTCAGAAATTGGCAACATTGAATTATAAAATTATCATATCTTTGCCCCTACAAACTATTTAGCGAGCTATTTCTAGCGAATATCAGAAATGACATTTCTTGTGGAATATTAACACAATCCAAGTCATTGATTGTTATCAAATATAGGAAAACATTAGCTGTCTTTCAATTCTGATTGGTCTATCAGCGTTGATGTTTTCAACGATGTTATCATGGATAGCGAAACAAAGTCTGGATGTATCCATGGATAGCGAAGCAAAGTTTGTCAGTTTGGCATAAAATAATTATGTCTGTACTTGTCAGAATGATTCACTTTTTGCTTCGTGAATGTGAAATAGTCTAGCAAAATACCACCTTGTTCTGAATATCTTCTCATAATTCTGTCTTTCATAGTTAACTCAATCATTATTTGCCGTGCAGCAATACCACTAGTCCTGACGGACTCGTGGTGTTGCTCGGCGATACAGTTTCGTGAATAATGAAGAAACAGAATTATCTCGAATATTCAAAACATCGTGACATTACTTATAACAACATACAATGTACCTCGTTGAATTGAGAGCACTGAACTCCAGCAAGATAAATTCCAAGGTTGTATGGAACTGTATTGAATCACTAGAATGCCTGGGTGCTAACAACAAAGTTACTTTGCTGTGAGTACCTGGACATCAGGGGGTGGAGGGCAACAAGAAAGCCGACATCCCCGCCAAACAGGGAACCGAATCTGTGTTCATAGGACTAGAACTATACTTTGGGGTCAATGCAGTAATGTACACAGATGATTCGTAAACCCCTCTTGGAGGTGGAGCCGGTGTGCTCAGCAGAAAACCGAAGACGAAAATCTCTGTCAATCTCGGTAAGTTTACTACAATCTTTCAGGCGAAGGTCTTCGCAATTGAATTGTGTGCTATAGAGTTTTTGACGAATAGACCTCTAGTAAACAAGAACATCAGTATTGTATCAGACAGTCAGGTTACTCTTGAAGTTCTGAGCTCCCCTTTGCAGATGGTGCCTGGAAGATGACGAAACGCCATCGCATGTTCTCACTGGAGGACGTGGAAGAGATCTAGCTAGGGAAGCTGCTGAACTTCTCCAAGGAAGTCAACATACCCAGCTGAATGTCGTAACATGTGGGCGCACAATGGGCTAGAATAAGGAGGCCTAGGTGCAAGGGCGTTCACCCGCCCACCAGGGCTTCGAAGAAGAAGAAGAAGAATAATAAGAGCCCCAGCAAGATGAATTCCAAGCTTGTATGGAACTGTATTGAATCCCTAGAATGCCTAGGTGTTAACAACAGAGTTACTTTGCTGTGAGTACCTGGACATCAGGGGGTGGAGGGCAACAAGAAAGCCGCCATCCCCGCCAAACAGGGAACCGAATCTGTGTTCATAGGACTAGAACTATACTTTGGGGTCAACGCAGTAATGTACACAGATGATTCGAAAACCCCTCTTGGAGTTGGTGCCGATGTGCTCAGCAGAAAACCGAAGACGGAAATCTCTGTCAATCTCGGTAAGTATGCTACAATCTTTCAGGCGAAGGTCTTCGCAATTGAATTGTGTGCTACAGAGTTGTTGACGAATAGACCTCTAGTAAACAAGAACATCAGTATTGTATCAGACAGTCAGGTTACTCTTAAAATTCTGAGCTCCCCTTTGCAGATGGTGCCTGGAAGATGACGAAACGCCATCGCATGTTCTCACTGGAAGAGATCTGCCTAGGGAAGCTGCTGAACTTCTCCAAGGAAGTCGACATAACCAGCTGAATGTCGTAACATGTGGGCGCACATCCGCACAATGAGCTCGAATAAGGAGGCCTCCGTGCAAGGGCGTTCACCCGCCCACCAGGGCTTCGAACAAGAAGAAGAAGAAGAAGAAGAAGAAGAAGAATAAGAGCCCCAGCAAGATGAATTCCAAGCTTGTATGGAACTGTATTGAATTCCTAGAATGCCTGGGAGTTAACAACAGAGTTACTTTGCTGTGGGTGCCTGGACATCAGAGGGTGGAGGGCAACAAGAAAGCCGGCATTCTCGCCAAACAGGGAACCGAATCTGTGTTCAAAGGACCAGTACCATACATTGGGATCACCGCAAGTACGGCCAAAACAACTATCTCGGACTAAGCGGTCTGAATTACCAGGTTCAACCTATTCGAAGGCGTTTCTGCCTAAACCATCCAAAAATATGACCAGGCAGATCCTAGAATGGAGCAGGGGTAACCTGGGAATTCTAAGATACCACCTGGGAAGGATGGGTCTGAACCAACAAACGGACTGTCGGTTGTGCTTTGTGAAGGACGAAACGGCTGTTCACATATTATGTTCATGCTCTTGTATAGAGAGACTAAGGTTCGACATATTTGGCTTTACCAATTAAGAACCTATCGATTTCAGACAAAACTAACCTAATTCAACCATGAACTTTGTAAAAAGATGTGGATTGTACAGTGAACTGTAACCTCTAGGGGTGAGCCACAATAGACCCATCTACCCACCTTGGGGTCTACGCAAGTGCGGCCGAAACAACTATCTCGGAGTGGGCGGAGGGAAAAAGACTCACGTACTGGTTTGAATTACCAGGATTAACCCATTCGAAGGCGTTTCTGCCTAAACCATCGAGAAAAATGACCAGGCAGATCTTAGAATGGAGCAGGGGTAACCTGCGAATTCTGACAGGACTGCTTACGGGACACTGTCGTCTAAGACACCACCAAAGGATGGGTCTGAACAAACAAATGTACTTTCGGTTCTGCTGAGTGGAAGACGAAACAGCTGAACACATACTATGTTCATGCTCTCGCTTAGAGAGACTAAGATTCGACATATTCAGAACCTATCGTTTTTAGACGAATCTCAGTTCCAACCATGGACTTCGTACAAAGAAGTGGATTGTACAGTGAACAGTAATCTCTAGGGGTGCGCCACAATATACCTATCTGGGGTCGCAGTGGAGGGTTGGTATTCGCCCCACTCACATGGAACCTAACTTAACCTTACCTCGTTAATTTATGCGAAAACAGCATCAATTATGTGTTATAGCCCTAGGAATACAGTTCTTTGCTACAGCTGCTATGAAAAGTTATGTATTTCTCATGGCTTACTCATTTAAAACTGTTTTAATCTTCTCCTGAAGATGCTGAGATAGTAAGCGGAACACGTGTCGAGGCATTTTAAAAAACCGGTTCGGTTAGTGGTGGAACAATGAAAGTAGTAAAAGACCTGGAATGATGGGAAGCTTTCAGATGATGAAACCCAGTGACAAAACTTAAAAAAAAAACGGGAATTAAAAATATCACACCACCTGTATATCGAAAAAGGGGCTCTTACGCATATACTGGGTGACACAGACTCATGGTACACCCCCTCTTTTCCTTACTCTTTCTAGCTATATTTTTGAAATCAAAAACATCGAATCTACTCACTAGAGGACACTGCTCGGGACACTGTCTCACATTTCAGCAATTTTTGTCATCTTCCGGTTTTGATAGAGTTAATAATATATCAAACGAATTTTGAAGATATTTACAGTTGAAGTTTTCATTTGCTCAATGGGTGTGACGGCGCAATATCGATTTTTTTTTTGGAAATGGAAATTTTGAACGCGAATATCTTCGTAATCGTTTGAAATAACAGAATCACACCTGGTATAGTTGAATTCGTTATAGTAATCTCTAATCGATTATGAAATAAAATATTGGGTGTTCTATTTGAAAATCGAGAGGTGATGTCATTTCCAGGAAAACCGGGAAATGAAGAAAAAATTCTGAAATATATCAATATTCGATGTTCCCGCTATTTCCATCAATTTATTTTGACAATATATCTGATTGTCAGTGCTTGTCATAGTGTCCGTACTCTAATATACAAAAAAGTCAAAACACCAGTGTCAAGTACATTTAGGAACGCTAGTGCAAGGTAGAAATGATCTCAATTCGATTTGCGCAATTTGCGACCGCCGTTGCGATCAGAGACAAATAAGTTTATGACTAGACCAGCACCATATTTTTAGCTTGAGCATTGTTGGAAAGCCGCAAAATCTTTGTCGTATTACCTCTACATACGCGCAATTACAATAACAAAACCTTGGTCCACATTTTACGTGTATTTATATTGGACATAATTTAAGTCACTTCGTCGTTCGATGCGGATTTCACTTGTTTTGTTTACCCGTGTGTCGAATCCTAATTGCATTATAAATTGTCTTCTCTTTTAATTTTAACCTAAATACTTTGTCTTGTTTTGTTGCCAAAAAATTCACGATGCCTTAAACAATGTGGTATAGGTATATTCTTGTACAACCTGATACAATGCCTACCATTATCACTATTGTATACAGGGTGTTTCATGATATGTGGGACGCAGTTCGAGATGTGATAGGGAGTCTCAAGAAAATAAAAAAGTTTTCATAAGCAATGTCGTAGAAGGCTTCGTTTTCGAGCAGGGTTGGCACGAATTAATTCATATGAATTAAGTCAGTGATTCAATTCGTGAATAAATTCAAATGACTTTTTTCAAATAAGTCGTGAATTAATTCAAAATTTATCAAATGGGAACGAATCGCATTATTACCTTCAATTTAAACTAGTATTAAATGAAATATCCGATGGCATCTGACAACTGACAACCGTGAAGCACCACACGCGGAAAACAAAATTTTCGAAGAGCCGCTTTACAGTTTACAATATTTCATTGCATGCAATTGATTGCTCCAATTCATATTTCCGACACAAATAATATGTAGGCTTTTCAACACTGAATCGGAATTACCGACTTGCAATGTCTTTTTGTCATAGATTCTGTGTATTACTTCTCAACGAGTTTTGAGTTGGGTCAAGAGTTGGGTAGAAGAAACCATGAGAAAGGCAAGAAAAGTAAGATCCAATGTGTATCTAATGATGCGTGAAATTCCGAAAATCTAACATGTTAGTGGTGACATGTTGCACCAGTAATACAAATTACCACAATATAAATAAATATGTCCGGACTCATTTCTTGCAATGCATCGAAAAATTGCTTTCCAAGGCGACACCAATCCGTAGGCGCGCCATCGATATTGCAGCATTTTATTGAAATTAACTGTAAAGCGCCTCTGTAATGAAGATTGTGAATGAGTAATATAATTTGCATGAACATCATTTTTCATTCAATCAATAGTCTCAGTTTATATTGCAAAAATTGCATATTTTGAGTATTTTATTGTCACGCTTTGAGATTTTTAACGGAAATAAAAACTTAGTTTTTCGATGTTCTTGTATTTTGTTCAAGTAAATAGAATTTGATTTGTTCTCAAATGAATTAATTCAAAAAAGTCCGAATCAATTCAATAAGTCAATCTTTTTTGACATTTTTATATTACTCATGACTTATTCCAACCCTGTTTGCGAGATACAGGGTGTTAAAGTTGAAATTAAAAAAATAATTTTCATTGAATTTCTAGGTATCCGCTAGACAAAAATTCTTGATATTTTGGTACATGACTCAGTACCTGAGAGTGATTGAATGGGAAGCATTATTTATTCAATCTGATTCCCATGTGTGAGTTTTCAGAAAAAACATGAGTGGCGATGAAACTTCCGAAATGTTATTAGAAAATATTGAAGGGGATGCAATTTTGTAAAAGAAGCACCAAGTGTTGCAACTCGTAAAGATACACTGTTCTCTAGAAAAACCGAGTAACAAAATTCAACTCCAAACATGACGTCATCGAACCTGGCGTTTTTCGAAGTCGCTCAATATAATTATCGAAAAAAAATATTCGCGGTGATTTTAGATAACGAATGATTGCATCAAATACTATTTATACACGGAATGATCAATATAAAATAGCTATGTGGCCTATATTCGACTAGTGTGTACAGTGTGTCCAGTTTTCGATGCTAGTGCGTGATATCTCAGTTATCTCTTGAGATAGAACCTTGCGGTTTCCGCGGTCCCGTGCCACTTTTTTGTGAAACTTGATATGGCCTAATCAGATTTTGCATAACTATTTCCGTTCATGAGATACAGGGCGATTTTGAAAATGTATACTTGTTGGACCCCCCTCGGGACCCCCTCTATATCTACGAAGTTTCTCATCGAAAATATCAAATTGAAATCTCATCCCATAGAGAATTTTGCGCAGAATCCAGTGGCGCACGCAAAATTTTTTGTCGGGGTATGGTTTTGGAGATACGACTCAAACTTATGATTTTTCAAATGGGACACCCTGTATTTTACAAGCTCATTGAATTCCTCATTTTTTCCTCTTCAAAATGATATATGATGTATAAATGTAAGATTTTCAAAAATGCTCCAAAATCACTAAAACATTGAATTTTAATAGTGGGCTATGGATTTTTCATATAAAAAAGTTCCAATTGAAGGAATATTCCTTTTGATTTTTCCATAAAGAGGACTAAAACAATACCAACACTAATTTACTAAGAAAACACAAAAATTAGGTACCTGATTGCAACAAATAAATAGTAATAGAAAGTTCATAATGTATAATAAAAACCAGATTAAATATTTACACAAAAACAATTGAATTTCGAAATTATTCTGTAACTTATTAATTGCATTGTTCAAATTGATGTCCATTTTCCCTAACTCACAATAATTGACAATTTCTCAATACGTCTTGATACAGTAAGAGGCACAATAATCTTGAAGAACTTCGTGCAACAACATGCAGAGGCAGTTTTCCAGGAATCACAAAGACATCCTTTAATGATTTTGAATTGAGAAAGTGTGTGAAGGAGTTCAATTTGAACAATTCAATGAATAAGTTACTGATTAATTTCGAAATTCAATTGTCTTAGTGAATATTCAATCAGGTGATTATTCTATATTATGAACTTCTTATAACTATTTATTTGTTGCTATATCAGGTACCTAATCTTTGTGTTTTCTTAGTCAATCAGTGTTGGTATTGTTTTTGTCTCGGTTTTTGTCCTCGTCATGGAAAAATCAGAAGAAATATTCCTTCAATAGGAATTTTTTAATATAAATGAAAAATCCATAGCCCACTATTAAAATTCAATGTTTTACTGATTTTGGAGCATTTTTGATAATGTTATATCTATACATTATATTTCATTTTGATTAAAAAAAAATAAGGGATTCAATGAGCTTATGAAATATAGGGTGTTCCATTTGAAAAATCATAAGCTTGAGTCGTATCTCCAAAACCATAACCTGCATAAAATTCTCAATGGGATGAGATTTTAGTTTGACATTTTCGCTGAGACACTTCGTAAATATAAAGGAGGGCCCAAAAAGTATGAATTTTCAGAATCGCCCTGTATCTCATAAACTGAAACAGTTATGCAAAATCTGATTATATCATCTTCAGTTTCACAGAAAAGTGGCACGGGACCACGAAAACCGCAAGGTTATATCTCGAAAGATAACTGAGATATCACGCAAAGACATCGAAAACTGGACACACTGTTCACACCATTGAGCATATATCATAATTATATTTCAATAAGATAGAAAAATATAGAATTTCAATTATCTAGAATAAGCGGATGAACATCTACTTCTAGACCCTTTTTTAGACCATGCAAAATATGTGTGTACTTTATATTGTGTGATAATTGTTTTTGGTTCAAGTATAGATAAAGACATTTTTCTCAAAAATAATAATATTAAAATCAAGAAAGAGTCAACATACCTTCATATATCTCCAGTGCTATACGGAGCATGAAAATAAGATTATATTGACATAAAATCAGGAAAACTTGTGGTTGAGGACAAATCAGATGATTTGCCCCAAAATGTCACCAATCATTTATCTCGATCAATCTACAGAGAGTATAATTATTCTGACTGTAGAAAAAATACAGAGGACTCATACGACAGTGACAACCTCGGTAACAGTGAAACTGAATATTACTTTTTATCGAATTGTGAACAATATTTCTGATGTAGGTATAATGCTTAAAATACAATTAAAACATCTGAGTATTATTGTTGCTCTTTTAGTAACACAATATCTGTCCAATTGAATCCATGGTCTATTTTTTTACCCTTTTTTAGACCTGAATGCTGCATCACATATAGAATAGAAACAAAATACCAAGATTATTTATCATTATGCAAAATGTTAACAACTTCAATATACCAACTAACACATGCCAACATACCAACACATGCAACTTTCGTATCAGATTTTGCTTGATATTTAATGGAAAAATAATAATGAAAAACTTTGTAATCGTTGACCGCCATCTATTATACATACAGGGTGCCCGTTTTCATAGCTCCACCAGATCAGAGAGCCTAAAAGAAAAATTCACTCGATTTTTCTCTTCTGTTTGTTATCTTCCTTTCCAATGATTTTGATATCATTCCATTTTGCCATATTATGTTGTCCATCTTCAGTAAGGATATGTTCAGCTAGTTTCGATTTGTCGATGTGTATTTTCATGATAGTGTACTTATGTTCCGAAACGTCCAAAGCTATGTGAAAATTTGATATCTATTCTATATACATTTATTTCTCTTCTCCAAACCTTTTTTCAATACAAATTGTCACTGACAAGCTAGTGAATTTTTCTTTTAGGGTCACTGATAGAAAATTCTTTAAACGCAGTGACTGACTATACGTATTCAATTCAATTCAATTTTCAATTTTCAATTTATTTCTCTAATTGAAGTACATGTCATGATGTTAATAAAATAATATATAAAAAAAGAGAATCCTAGATCTTGCAAAAGCCTAGACAAGAATGCCTGTCTTGCTTTGTGCTCGGTCTCAGGATTTTCATGATGATCGTACATTTTGTGTTATGTTGGAATAGTGAGTGCATTTATAAATAAATAAAATATATCTCTAAGAATTCTAGATATCGGAATTCGAAAACTAACACAGTAGATAATTAAATAATAGAGATAATTAAATAATACAGAGTTAAATAATACAGAGGAGAGCAGATGACAGATATGTGGTATGTATATTGAAATAGTTTTCATATTTTTATTTCAAAGAGACAAGGAGAGAAAATCCCTCGGAAAATCCCCAAAAAAATCTGGAATAATTAACTGAAGGTAGTTTGACAAAGATATATTAGCGTTAGTGAATAAATTCAAATTCCTAATTAAAAAAGCTGAAATTAACCTTTCCTCTCTGCTACTTACAAATCTGTGTTTTATGCTATCGCTTGAATAAAAATTATCTGATCACAGGTTTCACAGGAAAGTCAAGTATTCGAGACGGACAAACTGTATGTATGTATCTCGGTATGTATAGAAGCCAGGAAACCATAAAAATAAAAAAAAAAATATATCTTTAGTTAGCAAATCATACGACGCTCGGGAAAATATTAAGTGGATCAACTTGTATGGGATAATTATTTCAATTTCAATGATATATTTCGCTCCATGTACGGGCGCCGTCTAATGACATTTATAAATGTTATAAATAATTGCCGGACCAATAACACGGACATGTGTCATTTCTCATTAGCAACAATCTTGGAATAGTTTTTCGAATTCTACAAGTATACGCACGATGAATCATCCATGTACTATCTGCGGGGTATTATATCGCATTTATTTATGCTGTTTGATATAAAATATTGAGAAGATGTAATACATTTTCCAATTATTATTTGATTCCTTGATTATACGTGTTAACTCTCCTCTATATCTAACTCGTTAGTGGTCCCTGGACCCTTTTCATCCCTTACTTACCTCAATTTTCGTTATTCTGAAACAATAATGCATCAAGAATGAATGGACCGAAATTTCAATTTTTTTTGCACGGCGGTTGAACGTTGAATGAAATTCACTCACCACGAAGAGAGAGAGAGAGATATTCAAAGTAATTACCATAATAGTTCACAAAATGAACGAAAATGGTAGATAACGAGAGGAAAACAACTACTTTCCTGGCTATATGCCACGCAAAACATTGAATTACATCCTCGCGAAATCTTTGCAATAATTCGTATAGACGAATAAAATCGCAAGTGTTTCATTCCAAAACGCCGAGCTGCGCCTGAGTGGTTCAGGAACGTGAGACTACCTGCAGACCGGTTTCGAGCTGTTGACCCTAATCAGTGCAGAGCTGTCCCAGATAGCATTCTTGACCGCTTTCTGGTGCGAACCTGACCCAACGTAAACGCATCTCAGCAGTTATACCCTACGAGGCGTTCAACGTCCGCGAAATGAACGCCAACGCCGAACGCCACCTGGCAAGGAAAGAATCACTTCAAAACAAGTAAGGTACGTAGTTTTTGAAAGGTATCAGATTATTATAGATGTAGTTTTCATTAGGTATTAGATCAGAATAGAGGTCTGATAATTTATACGACGCTATAAAAGCAGATGATATTTTATCATTGCTCATGTAAGATGGAAGTAGAGGCCATGGCACCATATCATGAGCATATTTTTATATTGAAACTATCATTGGGCACCAAATATGTGTATACGACGCTATGGAAGTTCAGAGAAATGGAGATTTTTCCCACAAACTACGTACTTAGCCCACTCGACTGTCTTGGTTTTTCCACACAAACTACGTACCTAGCCCACTCGACTGCCAATAGGGATTAAAAAAACAAAAACAAAAGGAATGCCAATGCCAACATATTTCTTCTTTGTGGGAAATCAAGACAGTCGAGTGAGCTATGTACGTAGTTTATTGGCGAAAAATCAAGACAGTCGAGTGAGCTAGGTAGGTAGTTTATGGGCAAAAAATTAAGAGAGTCGAGTGAGCTAGGTAACCTAGTTTATTGGCGAAAAATAAAGACAGTCGAGTGAGCTAGGTACGCAGTTTGTGGGAAAAAATCAAGACAGTCGAGTGTGCTTTCTTTACTTTCTTTTGTTTTTTGTTTTGTTTTCTATTGGCAAGTGATAATCTAGGAACTTGTAAATTTTTTAGTTTTTTCATCGTATCTCCCGAACTATTGAATTCAGAGAAAAATGTTATACGGATTTTTTGTAGATTCTATCAAAAGGAATAATTTTGGTTCCATAACATTTTTAGATATTTTCAGTTGTTTTCGAGATATTTGGAATTATCTGAGAATAAAATTTTCAACACTTTTGTTCCATCTTCCAATCAACAAAAGGAAAAAATATTTCATGGTTCAGTGGAAGTCGATGAGCTTCATCTATCGATAATCTTTGTTTTTCAATATATCTTCATGGTACCCTATGGACCGTTCAAATTTTTGTTCCATTTTTTTACTTTATTTCCTGTACTATTGGGTTTACAGAAAAAAATATGGGCAATAATTTGTAGGAAATGTTCCAGGGAATAACTTTGCACTTCTGATAATTTTCGATTTTTCCATTTGTTTCCGATATATATTGAATTGAAAGGATTTCAAATTTCGATGTTTTGATTTTCATTTGTTTTTCCATTATCCGATGGATGCACGAAATAATGGTGATATAATAATTTGTTGCGTCATCAAAGAGGCATACGGTGCATTTTTCAAATTTGGATTTAGTCTATTGGTTCAGGAGATATGTCGTTTTAAAGCGAACCGTGTGTTTCGGAAAATCTTGAAAAACCCACTTGGAATTTTCCGACCCTGCTCAATTTCGATAAGCTTCGTCTCTTCCTGGTAGAGTTTTTTTTCACGAAACATAAAATCGATCGGACCACTTTTGCGATTTGTAGAGTGGTTACAAGAAACTTCCGGTGAAGAATCGAAAAAACCCGGAAAAACCACATTAGAGTTTTCCGATTTCCTTCATATTTGAATGACATAATATTGTTTTAAGTACAATAAGATGGCAAAATTTGAAGTCGATATGTCAAAGGGTTCCGGAGTACAGACAGACAGACAGACCACACACAAAAACCAAAGTTGCTCAAAATTCGATGAGGATCATTTTCTCCAAAGTAACTATTCCTCTATCTCGCTTAGTTTCCGAGATAGCATTTTTGGCAAGGCCGTAGTATACTCCACTATGTATAGCGTCGTATAACAAGATTCCATTTCCGGTGGAATGAGAGTGGCTGGTTGCCCGACTGGCGTGTATTTTCAACAAGGAAAAAGCCAAATACTCAAAGTGGAATGCAATGGTCACAAAGAGAGAGAGAAACTCAAAGTAATGATCACAATAGTTCATCAAATGAACGAGTATGGTAGATAACGAGACAAAACCAACTACTTTCCTGGCTATATGTCACGCAGAACATTGATTTACATCCTCCAGAAATCTGAGAGCAATTACATTGGATCAGGTTCGCACCAGATAGCGGTCAAAAATGCTATCTGGGACAGCCCTGCACTGATGAGAGCCAACAGCTCGAAACCGGTCTGCAGGTAGTCTCACGTTCCTGAACCACTTGCGCAGATCAGCGTTCAGGGAGGAAACACTTGCGATTTTATTCGTCTATACGAATTATTGCAAAGACTTCGGAAGGATGTAATTCAATGTTCTGCGTGGGATACAGCCGGAAAGTAGTTGTTTTTCTACCCCAATAAACTTAGCAGAACCACTTCAATATTTCGCATTTGCAATAGTACTTTAATTTGTTACTAATTTAGTACTGATTTATTGTCATATTCGCAAATTTATTACTCTTCATTAAACAGAGAAAAAACCAACGGCTCTGCTAGCTTTATGTCAACCTAGCAGCACCATAGGTGGAAATTTGATATTTTGAAAATTTTAAATATACCATAATTTATAACTATTTTATTACTAACTTAAAGCTATAATCACGAATTGTTTACTCATCATTTCAAGGAAAAAAAAGACGATTTTACTTTCTCGATCTCAACCTATGTAGAACAAGAACTCAAATCACATGTTTTTTGAAATTCTGTTGTATCATCGATAAGTTACTAATTTATTACTGATTCATAACCACATTCGCAACTTTCTAACACTTCATTCAACAGGGAAAACCAACGGCTCTGCTAGCTTTCTGTCAACCTAGGAGAGCCATAGCTAAACAATTATTATTTTGACCGTATACCATAAATTATTACTATTCCATTACTAACTTATAACTATAATCACGAATTTTTTACTAATCATTTCAATTCATTAGAATTTGAAAAAAAACATGCGATTTGAGTTTTGGTTCTGCTGGGCGAGATCGAGATAGACAATTCGGCGTTTTTTTTTCCATGAAATGATTAGTAAAAGATTCGTGATAATAGTTATAAGTAAGTAATAAAATAGTAATAAATTATGGTATATAAGTTTTCGAAATAATAATTGTTTAGCTATGGCTCTGCTAGGTTGACAGCAAGCTAGCAGAGCCGTTGGTTTTCCCTGTTGAATGAAGTGTTAGAAATTTGCGAGTGTGGTGATAAATTTAGAAATAAATTAGTAACTTATCGATGACACAACAGAATTTCAAAAAACATGTGATTTGAGTTTTGGTTTTGCTAGGTTGAGTTCGAGATAGACAAATCGTAGTATTTGTTTGAGCGAGACTTTATGCAGTGGACTGTAATTTTTAGAGATGAAATTCAAACCGGCACAAGAAAAGTAATAACGATAATGCCACTCACCATGTGTTTCAGGAATACAGGAAAACAGGTCTTCTGCCTAGCTAGGATCTTTCTTGTGTAGCACCAAACTCTTGATTTGTATAGTCAACAACGGAACTTTATATCACCATGATATTTTATTAAAAACAGTATGTTTTTGGGTATTTTAATTGCGCGAGCGTATCGTACGAAATCTCGATCGGTTCTCTCTTTTTCTTTCTTCGAGCCTCGCTACCAAGACTCGCAGTTTTTGCTCAGGTTTTTGTTTCTGAGCACCCAGTGGCGGAGTTACAATCCTTGTGCCTGAGTATTATTAATATGCTAGTTTGCTAATTCAATAAGTTTCACTTACACATTGATAGTTAATTATTAAATAAAATTAAAATTAGTTAAACGGACGAACCATACCGCCCACCAAAATAGAATATTTTAAAAACCCGATCCAAATCCAAATCAGCAAGATAATTATTCAGATATTGGGACAACCAGATAGCAAAAAAAAAGAGATTTTATTCAAATGGGAAAAAAAGAAAAAAAAAAGAGAAAAAATAAATTAATTACATGGGAGAGGACAGACTTTTGAAACTGGTCTTTTGTATTCCCCATTAACAGTTTTAACAGTAACGACTCGAGTGATTCCATCGGTTCCAGTGTGCAACTGCGTAACCCTACCGCGAGGCCATTTCAACGGAGAAGAAAGTTCATCTTTTAATAAGACAATCGTGCCAAGCTTTATTGGAGTTGATGGATCTGTCCATTTACTTCTTTGCATTAGCGTATGAAGATATTCGGCGTGCCATTTTTTCCAAAAATCTTGGTGTAAACGTTGAACGAGTTGCCAGCGTGACAATCGTCCTAGCTTAAGGTTACCTAGGTCAGGCTCTGGAATTGCATTGAGTGGTTCTAAAGTCAAAAAGTGACCCGGAGTCAAAACACCAAAGTCGTTCGGGTCAGAGCTTAAAGAGCATAACGGCCTTGAATTCAACACAGCTTCAATTTGAATCAAGGTTGTATTCAGCTCCTCAAAGGTAAGAAGCTGATCTCCAATGACACGTGTTAAATGGGTTTTCAAAGATTTAATATTTGATTCCCACAAACCACCAAAATTTGGTGAAAGGGGAGGATTCATGTGGAAGGAAATTCCTTCATTTTCGGCAGCAGTTTTCATGTGTTCTGCTAGTTGACGTGAAGCTCCTATGAAGTTGGATCCGCAATCAGAGTATAAATCATTGCACCGACCTCGACGAGAAACGAAACGGCGCAATGATCCTAAAAATGTATCGGTTGATAGATCGGATGCCAATTCTACATGAATTGCCTTTGTGGCCATGCAACAAAAAATACATACATATGCTTTCAGAACCTTAGCACCTCGGAGTTTTGCCATGGTGATCCTGAAGGGTCCACAAAAATCTATGCCAGTGTGAGAGAAGGTTTTAACCTGTGATACTCGAACTGCTGGGAGATTTCCCATGGGCGGTTGCGGAGACTTGGGGTTTGCTCGAAAACATTTCAAACATTTGGAAATTACCTTACGAATAGTCTTCTTTGGAGAAAGAATCCAATACCTTTGGTGAAGTAAATTTTGCATTGTCTGGAGACCAGGGTGCAGATAAGTAGTATGGGTAAATTCTATAACCAAATGAGTGAGTCGAGTATTGGAAGGTAGAAGGACCGGGTGTCTTTGCTCATAGGGGATTGGCGAGTTGACTAAACGACCTCCTACTCTTAGGATTCCAGCATCATCCAGGAAGGGATTAAGCTTACGCATGGATTTGGGAAGTACTTTGTTGGTCTTAAGACAATTTATTTCATGTGAAAACTCACTTTCTTGACTCAGCTTGATGAGTACAAGAAGAGAATTTTCCAGATCAGATTTTGTTAGCTGATCTGATCGTCGAGAAGTAGGAAATCGAGAATTTGCTGTGAATCGCAAAATGTAAGAGAGTATACGTTGAATTTTGGGTAGTGATGAAAATCGATCTGGGAGAGAGAGAATAAGATTTTCATCAATTTCAGTGGCTAATGTTACCGTACGACGTTCCTCCAAAGTTTTCGATGCATCAGAGTTATAGAGCATTGGAGGCCATTCCTCATTTGGAAGGCATAGCCAAGCTGGTCCCGCCCACCATAGGCTATTGCTGACAAGTTCATGAGGTAGAAGTCCTCTTGAGGCTGGATCAGCTGGGTTGTCCTCAGATTTGACATGACACCACGAGGAAGGAGGTACCTTATCTTGGATGTGGGTGACCCTATTTGAGACGAAGGTTGTCCAATTATGTGGAGAGCTCTTTAACCAATCAAGGACAATCGTAGAGTCAGTGTAGGCAGAGATGTTTTTAATATCCAGTTTGCCTGAAAAGACTCCTTGAATATAAGAAATCAGATCAGCAAGGAGCAAGGCTCCACACAACTCCAACTTGGGAATAGATATTCTCTTGAGAGGGGCAACGCGAGACTTGGAACAGATAAACTGAGTGGAAATTCCAGCATTTGTGCAATTTCTGAGATACACAACCGCTGCATATCCACGTTCAGAGGCGTCACTGAAACCATGTATTTCGCAAGTTGCTGATACAGAAGAGGTTATACGACGAGGTATTTGAATATTTGAGAGAGCACTCATTTCAACCTTGAATCTAGACCAAAGATGAGATATATTTTCAGGAGGCGAGCTATCCCAATCAATACCCAGAGCCCATAAGTTTTGAATGAGGATTTTGAGAAAAAGTGTTGTAGGGGTGAGAAAACCCAGAGGGTCGAATACTCGAGCTAACTCGGAGAGAAGTACTCGTTTGGAACATGGTTTATCAAGTGGAGTAACATGGTACCCGAATGCATCCAGCGTTGGGTTCCACTGGAGACCTAAAATCTTCAGAGTAGATGCACTGTCCTTATCAAATGATGTCGGATCCATTTGCAACATATCGGGTGATAAATTAATTAGAATGGAGGGGTTGTTGCTTGCCCACTTTCGGAGCAGGAAACCTCCTTTGGCAAGTACCTGATTGAGGTCAGACTGCAGTTTGAGAGCATCATCGAGTGAATCGCAGCCTGAGACTACATCATCTACAAAAACATCGTTTTCTAGAATATTTGCTACCTGGGGAAAATTGTTGCGGTACTCGTGGGCAAGCTGACGTATGGTCCTTATGGCAAGGAAACACGAAGCGTTAATACCGTAGGTGACGGTAGTGAGACGATAGTCTGTAATTGTATCTGTTTTAGAGAACCTCCAAAGAATTCTTTGATAGTCAGTGTGATTGGGAGAGACAAGAATTTGCCTATACATTTGCCGAACATCAGCTGTGAAACAAATAGCGTGTAATCTGAAACGCAGCAAAATGCTAACGATGTCAGGTTGCAGTTTGGGACCTATCAGCAATGTGTCATTCAGAGATAGATTGTTACTACATTTACTGGAACCGTCGAATACAACCCTAAGCTTAGTCGTTGAGCTGTCAGGCTTGAGCACACAATGATGGGGCAAATAATAGCTACAGTCACGTGATAATATATCTTGGATAGGCTCCATATGCTTGGATGAGAGATAATCTTTCATAAAATCTCGATATTGATCATAGAGGATGGGATTTTGCACCAGTCTCCGTTCAAGAGCTAGAAAACGTCTGAGCGCTATGTCCCTAGAGTCAGGGAAGTGAGGTTCTGTATCCCGGAATGGCAAGGCTACCATAAATCGTCCATCACAATTTCGAGAAACAGTGTTCTGATAAATTGATTCGGCCTTCTGTTCATCTGGGGAAATGGATGTAGTGGAAGGGACTTGCTCAAGCTCCCAGAATTTCTTGATAGAATCTTCTAAGGATACTTGAATAGAGGCTACTAAGGAATTTGTTTCCAAAGATAAATTGAGCTTACCCATAATTATCCAACCAAATAGAGTGTCGAAGGCTACAGGGTGATTGTTGGATATGTGTCGAGAGTTACCTTTAAAAACAGTGGCGAAGATATCTGCTCCTAGAAGCATATCGATGGGCCGAGAAATGTTAAATGCGGGATCAGCCAGATCGAGATTCAAGAATTCAGAGAATTTTTCTTCAGAAATTGTAACTGAAGGCATGTTTGAACATATTTTGGGAAGAACGACGAAGTCCAGAGTGAAAATCGGTTCAGGTGAATTTTTTGGTTTCAATGAGCAAGTAACGCCATGGGAAGCGTGAGAAGTGACTTGACCAACACCTTTTATTTCTAGAGATAAAGGTTTCCGTTTGAGGCCTAGTCTTGTACAGCACTTGTTAGATATAAAGTGGCTCTGGCTAGCACTATCTAGCAGAATTCTGACTGTTTGATAGCAACCTTGACTATCGCGCACCTCCACAGTAGCTGTAGAGAGAAGCACAGTATTGGGGCTCTCTGAGTGCAGATTGACAGCTAAGGCCTGAACCTTTGCCGATGCTTGTGTCGAGTCGTCATTGTCGAGTGAATGCGGAGCAGAGTTGTTTTTATTGGTATTGATTCCACTTATTGGAACAGAACTGGTGGCATTTGGAGAATATTGTAAATGTAATAGGGAGTGATGTCTCTTAGGAGTTGAGCAAAGCTTGCATACAACCTTTGATGTGCAGTTTTGAGAAGTGTGTTTGAATCCAAGACAATTTGAACACCATTTATTATTTTTTACAATGGTATATCTCTCTTCTGGGGATTTAGCTAAAAATGTAACGCAATTATAAATCAAATGATCCTTCTTGCATAACTGACAATTATTGGTAACTTGACTTGAGTTTACAACAAACGAACTACTCTTAGTTTTGAAACCTTGATTTGAACTAGTCGAGGATTTATTTGCAAATTGATCAGGTTTCTTTGATGAGGTTGAGTTTGGAATATTGGAAAAAGATACTGTATCAAGTGCTGTGCACTGTTTATTCAAAAATGATCTCAAGGTTTCGAAATATTTTCCATTCACGAGTGTAGAATGCTCCATTTCGAACCGAGTGGCGGTTGATGTATCTAACCTATCGAAGAGCATGTTGAATATTATAAAATCCCATTGATTTGTGGGATATCCCAAGTTTTCCAACGCAGATATGTTTTCTGTGAATGTGTCTAGAATATGTCTGAGAGACTGAGAATTATCATTACTAATTAGTCTTTTCGTATTTTGAATAGAGTGCCAGTGAGAAGTGGCTATAAGTCTTTTATTATCGTATCGCCCCTTCAAGGCATTATATGCAACTATATAGTTTTGACCACTCAATGGTGTGCATTTTACTAGAGTCAAGGGAGCATTTTTTAGTGAGCTAATCAAGTAGTTGAATTTTTCTATATTAGAAAGTGAATCATTATCATGGATCATTGCGTCAAACATGTCGATGAATACTTGCCAAGTCTTGACATCACCATCAAATTTTGGTAGTTCAATCTTGGGAAGCTTTATATTATTATTTCTGGTCAATACCGAATTATTTGTTACGTGAGATTCATTTTCCGTTTCGAAAAGTTGAGCATGAATAGCTTGAATGTGATAATAATCATTTTCGAAATCAGTAAACATTTGGTTGTGCGGTTCTAAATCAAAGGTTTCTTGAGATGAAACAAGAGCCAATATATTATAGTGAACTTTTTCGAAACTCGCATATATTGTTTCAATGTTTTTATATCTGCATTTAAAATTATTGTGATATTGAATATCAAGTAACGCAGCATCACAAATACGTTTGAGTTCAGCAAGCTTGATTAATTCTGTCTGCCTTTGCGCTGTGTAATTTTTCAATTTCTTAGCCTCTGCGGACATCCTGTATATCTATGCTACAAGAACTATAATAGCGCGTAATCTATTCAAAAATGTGCAGCACTTCACATGGACTCCCCGAGCCTGAGTAGGAAACCAAATACGAAGCATACGTGGCACACGTAACAAAGAGATGAGAATTATCAGAGAATGAACAAATATGAGAGAATGTGCCGCTAAACACTGTGTTCGTGCTAAGCCCGAAATAAATAAACTTGAGATTTTGGGAAATTTTATATGAGAAGTTATACCTAACTGTGATTTCGCGAATACTATATAGTTTGAGAAATTAATGAACTGAGAACTGAATTTCCGCTTATGTTTAAACGAGTGTCATGGATTTTCACAGGAATTTGAGATCCGAATGTAAAATACGATTTGTACAATAATATGTGAATGCAAACTTTATCGGTGAACGAAACTAGAGCGAAATACAAAATACAAGAGAATGACAACGCGCCGATAGGATTAAGCATGAAGCAGAGTGGAGAATGAAATGCGTGCCGTGAATGCGCGATCGTTATTTACCTGCTGGACCTGGACACGGAGTGAATTTCGATGTGAATATGAGAATGAGAGAATGACAATAGAGGATTATTTTAATCAATTAATGATATAAATATTTGATTTATATCTTTCAGATCGACTATCACTGTGTAACTCAGTAAGTTAATCCGGCTCGAAGGACCAATGTTTGAGCGAGACTTTATGCAGTGGACTGTAATTTTTAGAGATGAAATTCAAACCGGCACAAGAAAAGTAATAACGATAATGCCACTCACCATGTGTTTCAGGAATACAGGAAAACAGGTCTTCTGCCTAGCTAGGATCTTTCTTGTGTAGCACCAAACTCTTGATTTGTATAGTCAACAACGGAACTTTATATCACCATGATATTTTATTAAAAACAGTATGTTTTTGGGTATTTTAATTGCGCGAGCGTATCGTACGAAATCTCGATCGGTTCTCTCTTTTTCTTTCTTCGAGCCTCGCTACCAAGACTCGCAGTTTTTGCTCAGGTTTTTGTTTCTGAGCACCCAGTGGCGGAGTTACAATCCTTGTGCCTGAGTATTATTAATATGCTAGTTTGCTAATTCAATAAGTTTCACTTACACATTGATAGTTAATTATTAAATAAAATTAAAATTAGTTAAACGGACGAACCAGTATTCTTCCTTGAAATGATGAGTTAAAAATTCGTGATTATAGTTATAAGTTAGTAATAAAATAGTTATAAATTATGGTACATTAAAAATTTTCAAAATATTAAATTTTCAGCTATGGTTCTGCTAGGTTGACATAAAGCTAGCAGAGCCGTTGGTTTCTTCTGTTTAATGAAGAGTTATGAATTTGCGAATATGTTAATAAATTAGTACCAAATTAGTAACAAATTATAGTACTATTGCAAATCCGAAATATTGAAGTGGTTCTGCTAAGTTTAATGGGGTTGTTTTTCTCTCATTATCAACCATTTTAGTTCATTTTATGAACTATTGTGGTAACGACTCTGAGTTCCTCTCTCTTTGTGACCATTGCATTCCACTTTGACTATTTGGCGTTATCCTTGTTGAATCACTCACCACCCCAAGCTACTTAAAATTATTTGATATACCAAAATACAGGGTGTAATTCAATTGATGGCTGAAAATAAAGGATATGGTTCCTTTGCTCATTTCCAGAAGAAAAGTATATATGAACATATACCCTAAACCTCTCAACTTTCGAGCTTTAGGGTGTTCAGAGTTTAGGAAAAAATTCGTTCATAGGGGATGAATACTGCAGATTTTTCTGCAAAATAATTGTACGCCCTCGCTTTCTCCAGACATCAAAATCATTTTCAAAATCCTCATTTATCTTGGAACGACTTGACAATTTTAATGCATTTGTGGCATAAAGAAATTATTTCTAGAATTATTTTGACCTCGATTTTGACCCTAGTAGGCTAGTGCCCTATTCTGTGATGACATTCGATCGATAAAGTTGCGGTCTTATTTCGACAAGTATTCATAAACGTGACAGTATTTTACATTGTGAAAGTTTATTTAATCAATGAAGAATAAATAAAATTCGAACACCCTATAGCTGGAGAGTTGAGAGGTTTGGGGTTAGGGCATATGTTCATATTGTCACGATAGGAACCAAAAATATTCATAGCTACTATTCAAAATTATATTGATTCAAGAATCATTAATAAAAGTTCATTATTCATTTTATCGTATAACATTCGATTAAAAGAATCGAGTATAATGTTTCACTCACGTTGGCAGCTCATTCAACCGGAATGAAATACCCGCATATGGAGTAAAACGCTGACTATATCAAAATATTCTAAATAAATATCGAACAGCCGATAAGGCAAGGCATCAGTTTGGATCTGATCAGCTCGCCTTCACTATGGTTCATCCCCTGCATCTGCTAGAGATTATTTTGTAAGTACTACTGTCACAATCGTTATGTTGTCAAACTATTAAATGTTTCTTTTCATTGCGAAGTCTGATGTATTTACGTTTGCATTGAATCTCGTTTGTTAAAATCACTAATGAAACTAATTTCTTTCAATAAACTGTAGCTTTATAACGAACAACTGTTTTGATTTCTCGGCCTCCCAAGCGAGTTCACCCCCGAGTCACCACCCTGTATCCATGGGTCGTGACAATATATTACGAACTTTTTTCTCAAGTTTTCTCCTTGAAACGAGCTGCTATATTTTCAGCCAACGCACTTAAATTATATATACATTGTAAACATCAAGTCGACGTCTAAAGTAAAAAAAAAAGTCTAATAAAAAAATCTCCTGTGTCGAATTCATAAACTGAGGAATTCGTTAATGTATGTTTTTTCTCAGTTTTAGTGCTGATTTCCTTGAGAATTGAACTTGACAGTTACCCAGAACAAATATTTATTTTCGGTGGATCACTGTTTGCATGTCTCGCATGTTATAACTATAATTAATGTCAACGACATATAGAAGTCGTTGCAAAATCATTGTTGCAGATTACAAAGTAGTGTCAGGATTCCCTCAAAAGATTCAAGTTTCTATGAAACAGTCAGCACTTTCTTGAATTTGATAGGAGGAACCTACGAAGCCATAAGGGACAGGAGAAATAAGAAAATAAAAAAAAAGTATTCTATCTCGGAATTGTAAAATGACTTTGTGACACGCTACAGAAGAACTATAAGTTCACTCGTTCATTTTTCGATTTCTAACAAATCTCGCCACGCTCAGAGCTTACCAATTGTTAATTTCCACAAAATTCTTACCCACACGATAAGTTTCGCTAACACAATAGCTTCATCAGGTGAAATTCTGGTACAATGCAAAAAGACGATGCCTACAATAACAAGAAAGGAAAGTACAGAAGCTCTAATCAAAGAATATTAATGCTATCAATAGCGTCAATATTCTTTCTTTGCTCTAACTTCAGATGAATTAATTACAATTGTACGTAGATATGATGAGGATACCCCAGACGGCCTGCAGAAGAATTTTTATTCAAATAGTATCTGCAGCATTGTAACTTAATAAAATAAAATGTTGAAACTCATTTGAACCAGTATTTTTACACTGTTCATGAAATAACCTTCCTGAATATCACTCGACCATGACAAATGAAGACAATTATTTTTAAGCTTTTATTTAACTTGCATTGTATGTTTGTATGGATGTATGTATGTTAGGGTGGAATCTTTGAACTCAATTTTGAAGTAGAAATTGAAGATTGAGCTGAAATTTTGTATACACGTTCAGTTTGGATGACAATGCACGATAAGGTTTGTCACGTTATTCTAAATCCAATATGGCGGACTATCCAAGATGGCGGAATAGCTATTTTTGATATACTTTTACAATATGGGTATCAAATGGAAAGGCTCGTTGAGAGTAACTCGAAAATGATGTGACGTCATTTTAAATCGAATAAGGCGGACCATCCTAGATGGCGGAATGGTCATTTTTAATCTACTTTTACAATATGGGTATCAAATGAAAGGGCTCGTTGAGAGTAATTCGAAAAATAATGTGACGTAATGGGGGAGACCAATGATTTTTTGAAACGACATTATCGTGAACTCTATACTGAAAAACTACCAGTGAATTAATTTTGAATTTTTTCATTCATGCTAGGACGATAGAAAAAATAAATTAGAATCTGTCCATTTCAAAACATACAATTTGTGCGCCATTTGAAATTTTGTCAATTCATTGGTGTAACTGTAAATGGTGCGACGTCTCAGTCCCAAAACGCCTATTGTCCTTGAACTCACCAATCACTGCAGAATGACGAGGTATCAGAGAGAGATAGCTACAGTGCGGGACTAATACGTCACGGCTCCATCATTATATTTGGCTTCTCGAAAGAACGAATGAAATATGCTGATTTCAAAACGATATAGATTCGATTTCCTTCAACTTCAACTCATAATATTGATTGTAGATCAAACGTAAATCATGATTCGTCGATTGAAAGAGGTTTGCACGGATTTCTTCCCTCAGTGGTCTTCCCCATTGTAAATCCAATATGGCGGACCAGCTATTTTTAATATACTTCTACAATATGGGTATCAAATTAAAAAGCTCGTTGAGAGTAACTCGGAAAATGATGTGACGTCATTCTAAATCCATTATGGCGGACCATCCAAGATGGCGAAATGGTCATTTTCAATATACTTCTACAATATGGGTATCAAATGAAAAGGCTCGTTGAGAGTAAATCGAAAAATCCAGCTAGCGATAACTAAAAATTAAAAAATGAATTAAAAGTAAAAAAATCTCTTTAATAATAAAAAGCTTTCATTTAAACGCTCTTAAAAGAAGAAGATGAAATTTTTCTCAATAATTTTAACTATCAACTTATAATTCATTTTACTTGGTTCTTTGGGATTTTCTCTCCTCGTTTCTATAAAATAAAAGTATTCGTATTATTTCAATATATTTGTAGAGGGACAAATCAGATGATTTGCCCCAAAATGTCACTGCGTTTAACAAATTTTTCTATCAGGGAGTCTAAAAGAAAAATCCAGTAGCTTGTCAGTGACAATTTGTTTGAAAAAATTTTTGAAGGAAAGAAATATAGATATATTGAAAAAATATCGAATTTGTACTTATCTTTGGACGTTTCGGGACCGATTCTGCTCCCGTTCTCAACATGTAAATGCAAATTATTTTTCTTTGAAATTTTTGCTGCGTATAGTTTGACACTTTTCAATGTCATACTGATGTTGGCATATGAATGAGTGATTAATGAAAACATCCTGTAACTCATTTGTAGACTAAAATCACTCATTCATATGCCAACATCAGTATGACATTGAAAAGTGTCAAACTATACGCAGCAAAAATTTCAAAGAAAAATAATTTGCATTTACATGTTGAGAACGGGAGCAGAATCGGTCCCGAAACGTCCAAAGATAAGTACAAATTCGATATTTTTTCAATATATCTATATTTCTTTCCTTCAAAAATTTTTTCAAACAAATTGTCACTGACAAGCTACTGGATTTTTCTTTTAGACTCCCTGATAGAAAAATTTGTTAAACGCAGTGACATTTTGGGGCAAATCATCTGATTTGTCCCTCTACAAATATATTGAAATAATACGAATACTTTTATTTTATAGAAACGAGGAGAGAAAATCCCAAAGAACCAAGTAAAATGAATGTACCACCTCCTCGATTAACCTACAGACAGTATTTATCAACTTATAACCTCATTATACACAATTATTCATATGATCATAAAAGCTTGTCGCTATGATCAATATTTAAATCAAATCAAATTGTAATTTTAAAAATTTTATCTCAGCTGATTTTTCATATATTATAAGTACTAGTTCATTCACACCAGTGAATCGCGCGACAAACTTTAATGATCATATAAATTATGTATAATGAGGTTATAAGATAATAGGTATATGAAATTATTGGGAAAAATTTTATTTTCTTATTTTTAGAGCGTTTAAATAAAAGCTTTTTATTGAAAAGTATTTTTTTACTTTTAATTTATCTTTAATTCATCTCGAGTAACTTGTATTTTGGGAGAATTCAATTCCCCCATATGAACATAAATAATCATAGAATAACTCTGTTCTGTTCATATGGTCTCATCAAATTGTCAAAATACAAGGTACTCTCGATAGAATCATGAAGAAAATAATAGTCGGCCATTTGTCATGGTCTCGGGATATTACCCACGAATATTCAGAACGTCGCGATATTACTGTTGAATGTACCAGTTGTCTTTGGTTTCAGATTATGTGAGAATTAATCATTCCTAAATTACGTCATTTGACAGGTTGCTGAGGGGAAAACATTGTATTTTGTCAAGATTTGTCATATGAAACCAGAATTAGTGGAATTGTTTTCCTTCGAATCCGAGTTGGATCCAGAAAGACTTTCATAATTTTATTTGGTGAAACTGTTATTATATTGTGGATATGGGATGGACAGGGCTATGCTCATCAAAGGTAACCTAACAGATGGTAGAGAGTTGAAGTGTTGTCATGAACGTTAACGTAAACGTAGAAATTGACAGCTACGCATGCGCATTTTCCAATTCTTCACGTTTGCGTTGTTAGTGGGCTTACGGGTGTACGTAATCTCACGTTCTTTCACGTATACCTCAAATATCAACGTACGTTAACCAAACTATATTCGAAATATGCCGATGAGTCAAAATTATCAAATTCGAGATCACCAACGAGTTCTGCATCAAGGAGTCCTTTAATTTTGACAGGAATAAATTTTCGAATCTAAACACACAACCAAAAATGACCAATACAAACCGAAAACAAAATGTATTATTACGTTATGATGACAGTGACGACTTCAACTCAATTTAACGACAATACGTAAATGTTATTTTTCATACGTTAACGTCTACGTGGAGGTCTACGTACAGTGATTACTTCAACTCTCTAGTTTGTATGCCCCTCAAGAAACCATGTCAAAATCACGTGTTCTGGAATGGTCAATTTTGAGATGAGTATGAAATAGTCAATGTAAACCAAGAATTGACAGTGTTTTTATGGGTTTTGAAGAGACACGCTATCCACTAATAACGATCACTTTGCCAGCTGTGCCTCAACAACAAAATAATCTACGAGATGATAATATACGAAGAGGACGTGCGTCTAACCATAAATATTCAAGATTTCCGCTGACTTGACGTTGATGGGTTGGAAAATTGTCTCGTTAACGTTTTCGTGATCATGCGAAGTAGTTGAATAATCACACAAATTATGCTTGTGTACAATGGCGGACAGATAATCGCCACTAACGCTTGCTTATTCTTGAAAACAACGCAATTCACAACGTGAGATAATTTTTCATTATTTATTTCAAGGTATTTTTGTTGAGTCTATTCATACAGGGTGTCTCAGAATGACGTTCGTACACAGTGAAAAATTTCCGGGTGTAATTTCAACCGAGTGGATTTCAGAAATAACTCCGATTGAATCAACACTCGATTAGCAATTTCATGCCAATATTATTAGAAATTTGATAATACCGTGTACAGTGGTGTCAATTCACACAGTCATAGTGAAAAATTACACGGATGTGGTAATTTAGAGGGGTTCTGATGAAATATCCATTCGAGAGAAACACCAACAGGATGAAAAGTAATTACTTTCGATAGTGGTATCATCCAAGTTAACGCAAAAAATACACTTATTATATAAAATCATCACCTAGTTACACCCTCACCAATCACAAACAAATCAGAACCGTGTATGAATTATGAGATTTGGGGCATCATCGTCTTGCATTCTCCCATGTGAATAAATAATGTTGGCTGATTATGAAATTACCCACTGAAAAACCTGAACTCATTGAAGAATGGATGGACATTGTGTAGGTATATCATAATCCAAGAATTCTGGTATCCAGATTGATAGGTGACAATATGAACGGATGATTTCGTGAAAATAATGCATTAAATAAATTTTAAGCTGATTCATAAATTATATATGATGATTTTTATATTGCGAAGCGATATAGAGTTCTTATATCGAATCAGATTGAACATAAAATTGAAAAGCAAAGTAGAAATTTTGTGCACAGAAAAATATTTAGTGAATTTCTTGATAGATGGTGACACTAGCGCTCCTTCGACGCACGTTTCTCGACAGCCTACAAATAGTATCAGCTCAGAGATATTTTGTAAGTCACAATTCTCACTACATTGGATCGTTTTATACACTGAATACTAATGTTAGTATATCAGAGTCGTGTTATTCAACACTCAGATGCATACAAGAAAACACTGCTTCTCAGCGTGATAACACTCGATAAGTGTGTTTTCACAACAGAAGAATATCCGACAAATATTCACATATTATCATAATATCATCAGTAAAAGTAAAAACGCAACAGATACAGTGTCAAAATAATCACCAACTGATTGTATAGTCACCACTCTGGTGTTGAATAACACGAATCGGTCAAATTAGCTCTAGAAACTCTAGTGTAGTTCTTGACTGTATGTAAGAGTAATAACGAATGACACCCTATGATGGTGTTAAAAATATCAGAGTTAATTCCAGCTGAAATGATCAGGACCTCAGGGGACACCCAAGGGTGTTAACTGGTGTGAACTGGTGTAATTTTTTTCACTGTGTATACTCCGGGAGGTGATTCTACAGATGGAAATAAGAAAAAATGATGCTATCAACATGTGTCCCTATACAATGTGTTTCTTAAGTACGTGTAGAAAATTCAGGAGCATGGTGCTGACGTCAAAATAAAAAGAAAAGTTCGATAAATATACTTATGTCCGAAATTTATTCGTTTCTGAGATACCTACAGAGTGTCAAAGTTGAATTCTTATTCTTGTGTTTTGTTGATAAATTTCAAAATGATTGTGATATTGAAATGAAATTGGGTATCCAGGGGTATTTTACATTGACAATATCAAATTTAATGTAATTTTGAGTCTTTTGAAAAGTCATATATTTTTGGTGTGTACCTGTATAACGTTTCATAGTAGTGAAATAGATTTCTAGAACACTCCTGTGTGAAAAATATATTCCTGGTAGGAGTCGCTGCGAGCAACTGTTTTCGAGTTATTGGGATTCGAAATAGTCGATGCATTTGAATTATTTCCATGTGGCTCGTAAGGCACCTCTTTGAATTCTCCTTCCTGAACCGGATATGAATTAATTTCACATAGTTGCTCAAATTGAGTACTTTCGATTTGAACTCTCTTGACAGTTGATGGAATCAGACACTGGAATAATTGAAATCTGTAGACATCCAGAATTTTTCTGGGGGGTTCTGGGGGGGAAGGAGAAGCCCCCTTGCCTTCCCTCCTGTATACACCACTGTGTGATCACACCTTGACATAGGTTAAATGAAATTCATGCTATGGAATTTTGGATAGATTGATCTTTTTGATGTTGTTTCTGATTGATCCGATTATTTTAGAATTATTCTAAGATGAGTGGAATGATGTGTGTCCCTGCAAAACGAAAACTTGAATAGCACGTCGAGCATCTTCACAACAACGATTCACTCTGAACCTGTAATGCAATATAAATATATGTATACAGAAGTGAATTCTTTACCGTTGTTGAGTTGTCATTGTTTCAACCTCAGGGTTTCAACACATCTGAATTCCCACCATCATTTTTTATTTCCGCCATTATCTTTCGTTGGACAAATGTTCTCTACGCTGATTTACTTCATTCCAGATACATTAATTATTAATTGTGACTAGCGGAGAAGGTTAAAACAATCAGAACAATTAAATCAGTAAATACGATCACCAATTATAATAATCAGCCATCCGAGCTTGTCTATAAAAGCAGAAAACTAATAAGGAACAAATGAATACAAAAAGCTCAAAGTCATTTCCACAAATGTTCATAAATGAACAATGGTGGATGACAAGAGAAAAACAACTATTTTCCTAGGTAATGCCATGCAGAATATTGAATGGACGAGTTCGAAAATTCATTGCCAACCTTGAAAATAGCTAAAAACCACTAAAAACAGATTATCTTCATAAAATATTGATTCCAGTTTTGTTCTTATCGATTTTTGTATCATCCACAAAAGGTCCCTAGAGTCCGAATCTCTGGAAATTATAAAAACTTTGATATCAAGTGATTTTCAGGTTATTTCAGTTATCATATGGGTTGCGTGCAAGAACTATCAGATGACCGACCCTTGAAACACAACCTCACTTTTCTAATTCGTTCACGAATGATTGAAATAGTTTTTCACAATTATTTTGGCATATACAAATCGTGTTTTTCGGCTATTCATCAATTCGCGCATGCCATCACATTGTGCTGTTGTACAATGTACCAAAAATGCAGCGAGAGACGAAGGAATCCGGTTGGAACATTATGATTTAAACTAAGTACTCACTATAGTCACTCACCTATAGTTTTCATTTTGAAATTTAGAAAATTCTCTGATTTCTCATCGAAATTCCTTCTGCAATAGGAGCTAATAGAAATATTCGTGAAATTTCTAAAAGAATGCAAGAAGATTGTATTCATGCAATCAAACGAGATGACTGGTGTGACTTGCTGACGGAATATGATCGTGTGTGTTGTAGACATTTTCAATCAATTAGCAGTATTAGCTACTATTATTGCAGAAGTGGATGAAAGAAATTTAATAAGGGAAAACAAAATTTCATAATGAACTATTATGTGAGATTATACCGGGTGACACAGGATACACGTACCCAGCCTGTAGTTTTTTTTATTTGAAGAATAAAAAAATGAAATTTACAAAGGTTATATTATATCGATGATGGCACTTTCCTTGAACCTGATGACAATTTTTGTCAACCACGTGTTTGATCGGAAGTAGACCCAACTTTTTTTTCAAATGGCACCCTGTTTATTTCTGTAGCCTATCTCATCCGCCTTGAAATTCTCTATTCAAATATGTATCACAATTTGATATTCGTTAATTAATTGGCTGTCAAATTGCATTACATTGAAATACATAAGTTGGCTGTCGCCGAATATACAACGACAATTCGAAGCTTGATAAGCTCAGAAATCCAAAGATCATTATTCAGACGATATCATCCAAAAATAATCTCCATACCCTAATCGGTCCCAGAAGATTGCAATTCAATGAATAATTGTCAAACTAGACATTTTGTGTAAACCGCCTACTAAGCGAAAATACACTAATGTAGACTTATGAACAGATATTAGGACGATACATCAATTATTTATTTTTTTTTTATCGATTGGAGCGCACGAAAGGGAATCCCTATAATGTTCAAAGAACATCGTGCGTTCCTAGGGAGGATAGGGACAGGAGGTAGGTATTGGAATTTTTTTAAAACTTTTGGAGATTATGTGTTGTTGGGAATACTTCTACAGGCAATGAATTCCAGAGCCTAGCCGTTCTAGGGATGAAGGAGTCTTGATAAAGTGCTGTTCGACATCTTTCGAGGTTGACAACGAAAGGATGTGCTGACTGGGCTTGTCTAGTTCGTCTGATTGGTATTGCTAGTGAAGGGATGATTGCAGAGATTTCCGAAGAACATTTCCCGTGGAAGTATCGATAAAAAAGTGAAAGGTCGCCGACCTTTCTACGGTGTTCCAATGATGTCAAAGAGTGAGTGAGTGTGGCGTCACCCACCAGGCGAATGGCTCTTCTCTGGATGAAATCTAAGAGCATCAGCGTATGTTTTGATGCTGAACCCCATTCAGAACAGTATTCTAGAACAGGCCGTATCTGCGCTTGGCAGATCATGAGAAGCTGTTGAGGTGTAAAATAGCTTTTCGCACGGAACAAGAATCCGAGTTTTTGTGAAGCAGCTTTGGCGATGGATCTGACATGATTATCCCATGAAAGAGTGTTGCTGATGGAAATACCGAGCATAGATATGGTGGGCTTGGTGGGGATGGTGGAGCCAGACATTACAATATCGGGCATACTGAGTTGCGCCTTTCTAGAGAAAATGCAGGCTTGAGTTTTGGTGGCGTTGAATTCAACTAGGTTGTTCGTTCCCCAGGCTGTGATTTCAGCAAGATCTTCATTGACAGCATTGACCTGCCAGCGCCGTGAGTTCTTAGTTTCCTGGGAAGAAATGGGAATTCTGGAAGAGAACGCAGTATGGAGGGTACTATCATCTGCAAAGCTGTGGATGGGGCAAGTTGTTACTCCCAACAGATCATTGATATGAAGCAGGAATAATGTTGGTGCCAAAATCGATCCTTGTGGAACGCCGGACTTGATGCCAATGGTATCAGACGATACACCGTCCACCACCACGTGAAGCGATCTGCCTGAAAGAAAACTCGATAAGAGATGGCATAGCTGAGGTGGTAAGCCGTATGATGGTAGTTTGTGGAGGAGTCCTTCGTGCCAAACACGGTCGAATGCTTTCGATATGTCCAACGCGACAGCTACAACAATTTCAGTTTCATGTATCCAAATGGATGATCATATTATGGCTACATGGCAGAAATGAAAGACAAGTAGTTTCTTCACAAGTAGCCAAATGAAAAAAACTGAGTTTCTATCTTACTTTTCTCAATATCGTGACTTATTTGCGGATGATTTTTGAAACACAATGAAATTATTGGCAATCTTCTGGAAACGATTAGGGTAAGGAAAATATTCTGATTATATCGTCTAAGTTATGATCTTTGGATTCTTGAGCCTATCAAGCATCGAATTGTCATCGTATCCGGACCTTAGCCAACTTCATGTATTTCAATGAAATGCAATTTAATAGAGATTTTCATGGCGAATAAGATAGGCTACAAAAATATACAGTGTGCTAAAGTTGGATCTAGTTCCAATCAAACAGGTGGTTGAAGAAAATTGTTATTGGGTTCAAGGGAAGCGGCATTATTAATAACATAACCTTTGTGAATTTCAAATTTTCATCTCTTCAAATAAAAAAACCTAGAGGCTGTTAAAGTTCAACTTTAGCTCCTAGAAACTAAATATGTTGCCTAGCAACATACCTATTTTTGTGTCAGTAATAGAATCGTCAATTCAAGAGCTTGTTTTGGTATTGAAATGGACGACTTTTGTATCGGTTGCAGGAAAATATAATTATGATTTAATTGGTATTGTTGGCATATATGAGTATATATTGAGAGTTGTTACACATTGATGATATTCATATTATGGAGAATCTACTGTAGCAGTGACCATAACCTTATTTGACCTCGCTTTGAAATAACAAAATGATGTCTCACCTTTTTCAGATGTTTGTTGACCCATTTCGTAAATGTTTTCTTTTGTACAGCGTCTCGTTCGTCTGAAACAAGCAAATGACAAGTGATGAAGAGTCTATTCGAAAGAAATGTCGAGTTATACAGAGTGTAATATAATTGATGGCTAAAAATATTCTAGATATTTTCATGAAATTTCACATGCACCTACTATGAACAGTCTGAGCACCAATAGGCGTTTATTGCAGGAGATTTTTCAATAATTAAAACCGTTTTGGAAATCCTCATTTATTTTGAAACAATTTGACTTCTGGAATTTTTTCCGTTTGACGCACTATTTTCGCGAAAAAAAAAACGAAAACCTTTTCGGCTAATTCAATCAAGGGACTTTACTCGAATGAAAATTCGACAAAAACACATCTTTCCTACAAACTACCACATAGGTGCATGTCAAATTTCATGAAAATATGTTGAACAGTATTGAAGTTATAATAAGAAAACGAATTTTTCTTTTCAATTTCAACACCCTATAGCTCGAAAGTTGAGAGGATTAGGACGTAAGGAAGCATATCCTATATTTCAAGCCATCAAATAAATCCTCGATTAAATCACTTCCTGTATATTCAACATTGATTCAACATTAGGAAATAATAGAAAAAACTTGTGCAGTTCTCTGTATACAGGGTGTAAATTTGAAAACTTTCAATGCGAATATCTCGCGAAATAAAAAAGTTAGAAAAACGACGCTTGGCAAAAATGCTAAAGAGTTAAGGGAAACTAGAACCACCATATTTCAGTGAAGGGATGAGTCACCCTGTCAGCGCAACACACCCCAACATTGAAATGTCAAATGGCACTACCTCTTTTGTGATACCTCAAATGAACGGTCTCAGTCAGTAGTATTCACCTGTACAAGACTTTTTTTCCACCCACTACAGGGTGTACGAAAAACATTGATTTGAGGGTCTACATTTGAAAACTGTCAATGCGAATATCTCGCTAAATAAAACAGTTAGGAAAACGCCGTTTGGCACAAATGCTACAGAGTTAGGGGGAACCAGAACCACCATACTTCAGTAAAGGGATGAGTCACCCCGTCGGCGCGACACACCCCATCTTTGAAGTGTCAAATGGCACTACCTCTTTTGTGATACCTCAAATGAACGGTCTCAGTCAGTAGTATTCACCTGTACAAGACTTATTTTCCACCCACTACAGGGTGAACGGAAAACATGAAGTCGAATAAAATAAAATGCAGAATGCCGATATATTCCAAGAGATGTGTTCCAAAATGTTAGAATGGCATTTGAACATCGATTATACTATTGCTTACAACAGAATGGAATGCATTTTGAACATCTGATCAAATGAAATATCCTTTTAACACAATTCATTTTATTTTATTCATACAGGTGAATACTACTGACTGAGACTGTTCATTTGAGGCATCACAAAAAAGGTAGTGCCCTTTGACATTTCAAAGTTGGGGTGTGTCGCGCCGACGGGTTGACTCATCCCTTGACCGAAATATGGTGGTTCTAGTTCCCCTTAACTCTATAGCATTTTTGCCAAACGGCGTTTTTCTAACTTTTTTCTTTCGCGAGATATTCGCATTGAAAGTTTTCAAATTTACACCCTGTACACTATACATTGTGAACTGACCTAATCCTCTGAATGCGTAACTATTTTCCCATTTAAGGTTCATGTAAACCCACGTGAAAAAAAACGGCAAGTTCAAAAATTTTGAAAAAAATCTGGTATATCAAGGTTTTTAATTGAAAACTTCTGTGAGATTTTGATGAAAATCTATCGAACGAATTTTGAGAAAAAAAATTAAAACTCCTTTTTTTATAGGTTTTTTTTAGTTTTCACAAAAACTGTTCGATGAATTTTTGTCAAAATCTCACAGCAGTTTTTAACAAAGAATTAAAATATGCCTGATTTTTTTGAAAATTTTTGAACTTACAGTTTTCCTACAATAGTGAATTAATCATTGAAAGTTGCTGTAAAATCTATATTATTCGAAAAATATGATATATTTTGATTATTCATGTAAGATGTAACGAATACGGATCACTTGAATCCTATTTCAGTCATAAACAATGATTTATTCCATTTTAAAATAGGGTTTTCAAAACCCCTTACCAAATTCCTCTCAAATAGATTAATCGCTCCAGCAGATGCTGCCTCTGCTGGTAATAGTCATAATCTAAAGTAGTTTCGCTACTGTCCACGAGTATCGCATAAAATGTCTGACCATCATAATATTTGTCGTACAGCGTTGCCAATACGCCTAGACAAAGACAACCGATAAATGCTGATTGTTTCTAGCAAATCCTTCAGAAAATCGTCTATGGACAGTATGGACACATTTTCCCTTTTCGACTTGTGAATATTGAATACATTCGCGGGCCTTATGAAGGGGAGGATGGGTCGTGTTGAATTATTTCATATTCATATGAAGATTAAGTCAATTCAGTTGATTATTGTGATGAACAATGAATGCTTCGCAGATGAAATTTTTTATTAATAAAGAAAATGCCTTTCGAATTAGAAGTTTGGTTTTTCGGACATGCATCATGCACTTCATGTACCGGGAAGTGAAAATTTGACGATAGAAATATATATATCTTCATCTTCATTGTGTCATCAACTTGCTCATGGAAGTGCCCCAAATGTTAGGGGCCTCTTTAGATTTTTATTACTTACCATAATGCCCATCTATGGAGGTTTTCATGGTTATTCCTCTAGAAAACAACTAACCATTTAACTTTCATGTTTTTCAATTATCTACGGTTATTATAAAAAATTTTCCATCTTCATGTAAGCTATCTCTATGGTAAGGATTCCTCTTGTTACTTAATTAATTTTTCTCATTGTATATAGGACTATGTAATTTCTTATTAGGCTGATGATGGACATTATGTATGCTCCCTTGATGTGATTATTCACAATGAGCATTTGGTTGAGCATTTTTCTCAAAAATATGTAATTTCTGGTTTTAAGCCTAGCAGCACCTCGATTTCCTAGAAGTGGTTTGAATTCCACGTAGGTCTCGCTCACCATAACCCCGCACAAGTTTCGACTTCTGGGGTGTTGATTCCCATCGAAGTAGCGATATACAATTTTTATAAAATTATATAAAACACTAAAAATTAACAATAAAACGGATATGTATTGAGAAGGTACAATATTTTCTGATCGATTTTCCTCGAAAATGATACATCTCTGATTGATTCGGAACAAGAGCAAATCTTGGAATGGTTTATTTTCACTGCATTGGGCATGGAAAGCTCGATGGAAAGTATAGTTCTTGTACCGAATTGCATTATTATATCACATGGCGTTTCGGAAATATTCAAGAAATATCATATTTAGGACCCCCCTTCCAGGGGGCTGTAGCTCCCTCATATAAGAGACATTTATGTTCATCTGAACTTTTCTTCCTATTTTTGGTCGTAGAAGCCGGTGATGAACTTCGACAGGCTAATTTCGAGATGTGGGTATGTGTTTTTTCTATAGTGAGTTTTTAGTGCTGAATATGAATGATATATCATAATGAACATCGGATTTGAAAAGGTTTGAATATTTCCAATATGTTCAATAGTCCCAAGACACTCTCGGGAATTTCCTATATTTCCATTTCCATGGCAATATTTCCAATGGAAATATTTTCACTTAAATCACCAATGATATATAATAGTGATGATATAAATATTTCCGAAATAAGGCGATTCTCATCAAGAACAGGATCTTTATTAAACCAGACCCCTCCTCTATTCTATAGGTATATAACTCAACTATTATAGTCTTGCGATTTTCACCAAATTCTGATCGGTATCAATAATCATCAATATGATCAGTTTTTCAGAGATGAACATCCTTTTGGACATTTGAACCTTTCAATGGAAATGAATAGAGGTTGATATTTTATGAAATCATATTAGGATTTTTTGCAGATAAACTAACTTCATAGTATTGCTCCTCATGTTTTCTGCCTCGAAAAATACTGAGTTTGAATCAACTGCAAATTCTGAAACGTTCAATGATGATTTGAGACAAAAAAAACGAGGATATACTTTCATTTTTGTACTCTCTGTTTCCGAGTAAATAATTATTCACGCGCGTTCAAAAACCAAAAACAGTCTGTATATTTTTAGATCTGCCTGTTCCTTTGAAACCTTTTATAGAAATTATATGAAAATATTCATATGAAGGTTTGAAACCATTTTCATTTCAATAAAAATACACGGCACTGTCCAAAATGATGATTGTCTTAGAAAAATTGATCATATTGTTGGTTATTCAGTATAGTTATTCATACCGGTCCAAATTTGGTAAAAATCGTAAGACTAATAGCTGATATATAAAGGAGAAACCGTTTGAAGTGGGACAGGCTGTATAGAATCATCTTGTTACACCTCGTTGGCTGAGTAATGTAATCAGGAATTCAGCTATATACCTATGTAATTTTCAGGGCTGATTTATGACTTTTCGCGAAAGTAAGTCGAATATCATGAAGTGCATGAATGACTCATCTTCTGAAGCCTCATTCTGATTATTTTTATGCCCGTTACCACCGAACATAAACATACATAGTATGGTAAAAGGATAGGATTTTGCTTCAAAGACATATGAGTTCTTAGAAAATTACTTATGTGTGCTTCTTTACATTTCTCGGGATGGAATTGTATGGAATTGGCATACCTAAGTATTCCTTTCATGTCTATAAACTATATCGACTAGCTCTACTGCGTAATGATTCAAGTAAAACTGTTTCAATTTCGACATCATATTTTGTACAAAAAACCCTCAGATACAAATTTTTAATATATCATAATTACAAAATTCATCTGCCATATTGAATCCGCCATCTTGAATTTCTTTATTTTGACTAAGGAATCATAATTTCCGATGCCGAAAATCCCCTGATATAACGTTTGAATAGAATCGGATCATAATTACAAATTTCGTGTGTCACATTGGATCCGCCATCAAAAATTTCCGAATTTTGATGGTAAAATCATGATTTCTGATCCAGAAAACCTCAGATATACAATATTTTTGAATTGGATCTTAATTACAAAACTCGTCAGCCATATTGGTTCCACCATCTTGAATTTCCAAATTTTGATGACACAATCATAATCTCCGACCTCGAAAACCCCCAGATACCAATTATGAATACAGTCAGACCATAATTACAAAGTTCGTCTGCCATATTGGCTCCGCCATCTTGTATTTTCAAATTCTGACAGAAAAATCATAATCTCCGTCGATCCCCGAAAACCCCTAGATACCTATACCAGTTTTGAATCGAATCTGATCATAATTATTACAAAATACACTAGTGTATAATCAAGGATGGAATAAGATACTCTTCGGATTTTTTGATGTTCATTCGCGTTCAGTCGTGACTTCGGCGACAGGTCGGAACGGGTTCGGACGGACGGATCGGGACGGAAATTCAATGTTTTTTGGTTTTTCCTCACCCAACAAAGTGCTGAACGCGCCTGAAGTTTTCACTTGAAAAATTACAATAATGTCATCAAGAATGTATTCCCCCAGAAATACATCGGAAGGCAATTTTGGACCACCGTGTATATTATAAATATCATTATCATTCCATACCAATTCCATATATTCCATTCATATACAAACAAATAAGTATATGAGCAACACTAGTGTTTCTCCATTCACCCCTGTAGCGAACGTTATCACTGAAATATGAACGATTCATAATAATAATTAACCCTCGTAAAATCTCCTAAATACCCGATACCCGAAACAGAAGAGGCGGCCGACGCCGACGCTCATTAGCGCATCGCTTCGAACCTCAAAATCAAAGCTTCCGCCTAGCCGCCTTGCGCCCGAGAAAATGACCTTGAAGGCGATTGCCGATCTTTTCATCTATGCGTTCGCGCTATGACAACACATCGTCTCACTATGTATAGAAATTGTTATTATATTTATTGTGTGTTTATGTGTCGCCTTTTTTAATTGCATCGAATCCTCACGAAATATACATGTATATTAATTCTCATAGATGCTAATATAAAATTCAATTCTACTCCTTCACCCACCGGAGACAATAAAGATCAGATAATTACAATGTCGCGCAATATCAGTATATACCATGCAATTTGCAAAAAAATATCGCAAGTCTAAGACCTATTACCAGCTATGGCAACAATGGTATGTATTTTACAGAGGCAACGAAGGAATCTGCATATTTCGGAAGGGTTCTGCAAAATTTTTACCCTATGAAACACAAAAGTAGGGCAATTATGGTTGCATACATCAAGTAACACCTGGAGCACTAGCGACATCTGACAGATCAGAAACGCGAAATTTGTCGCTTTACATGTACCTTAACCGAATTCGTATGGGGATCTTCAGCATTTGTTAGATATTTATGTTCTTAAATAATTTACACCTATACACATTCAATATAACATTCAAAATATCTAAATTACGAAGCTCAATACGTTTGGCCTGTTATAAAGTTGTGAGCATTGTGAATAATGAATATATATATTGAGGACTTGATTTTCGAGAGCATATTCTCTCCATTCAAAGAAATACCTATTCATAGTATTGAATCAAATAAAGAAAGTATTGAATCAGAATATTGCTTCCTCAATTCGAGAAATTATCAATATCATCAAGTTGAAGATATTCCATTCCTTTCAGTTGAGAACATTGATATTCATATTTTTGAATCAAGGCATTGATAGAACTATCAGAAGATCAGAATAAATCAATTTGATGAGATTCTTATATCAATCTGATGAAATTAGAATGATTCATTCGAAGAAATATATATTTATATTTTTGTATCAAGAAGATTACGTATCGCCTCAACATAATATAGTATGTTCTTGCAATTCGTGAAATAATCATTCTTTGATTTGATGAAGTGCATACTTATATTGTTGGATCAAGCAGTAAATGTATTGAAACAAAATATTATGCTTCTGCGAATTCTAAAAACGTTTTTATTGAGTTGAAGTAATTAATTCAGTAACTGAATAATTGCATTCTTAGTGTGAGAATATACTTCAATAATATGACACTATTTTTTTGAATGTACCAGATGTTTCGACCCAAAAGAATATGCTCAATTCAAAGAAGATATACAATCTAATTTTCAAATGAATGGGTTTTCTCATTCGATGAATTTTTCTCCTGTGTGCATGTTGCGCAACCTTATCTTGGTCACACTGTATGGTCAGTCCTAATTTTTTGAGATTTGTTTACCATTTTCGATACCACGAAAGACCGATTATAACGTATACAGGAATGCCCACAATGTGCTGACAAGATGAAATCGAGTCCAACCGGTTGTTGCAAATATAAATAAATATATCACCAGATAAAAATGATAATTGGTCATTTTATCATCGGTCGAAAATAAATATTACCTACAGCCTACTGGATCTGAAGAAACCTTCAGAATCTATAATCATTATCAATGTTTACTATAATTTCAAATGTAAATATGGGTATAGCTGAATAGTATAGGTATAATGAGAATTGTCAATCCACAGGTGATGCTTATCCCTACAAACAACATTGAATAGGTATAAATAATATTGAAGATTGTTGATGAATACTAATAGTATAGGCATAGACTACAGAAGATAAATTATTTCAGTGATCTTTGGTATAGTCCAAGAGCCGGCTGGAAATTTCGGGAACGTCTCGTTTGACCCAATTTTCGATTCGCCCAACGTCTCCGAACATACCCGAAAGATGCATTGTTGTCAAATAATACCACATTTCCTCGGATTCAATGAAACGGGAATTATCAACAATCATTTAACATTCAAATATGTAACAATTTTCGATTGGCTCAATTTTCGATTCCCCCTATTTTCGATTCACCCAATTTTCGATTGTTGAAAAATTAATATATATTCTAGGATGAGGGTTCATTTGAACGAGTCAAGTTAGATTATTTATACAAAGGGGTCCCAGTAGTTTTTCGAAAAATATACATTTTAGAATGGTTCATTTAGGCAGAGTAAGGTTAGATCATTCACTTAGGCCGAGTAAGGTTAGATTGTTTCAAAAAATAAGTCTCCTATGTTCTCTCAAGTAATTGAGTATGCGCAAAATATACTTTCTAGGAAGAACGTTCATTCAGGATCAATTAATGAAAACATCCTGTAACTCATTTGATTGCCAACGTCACTGAGAACTGAAAAGTTTCAAGACAAATACGAATTTGCTATTCAAATGACCATTTTTTTGTTGAAAACGGGAGCAGATTCGTTCACGAAACGTCCAAAGCCTCGTCCAAAGCTGAGTGAAAATTAGATATTTTTTCTATATACCTTTATTCCTCTTCTCCAAAACTTTTTCATTACAAATTGTCACTGAATTTTTCTTTTAGGTTCTCTGGTAGGAAAATTCTTCAAACGCAGTGACATTTTGGGGCAAATCATCTGATTTATCCTTACTACACGTATATTGAAATAATAATAATATTCATATTTTTATTCAATAGAAACGAGGAGAGAAGTCCCAAAAAATCCTCGATAAACCTACAGACACTATTTAATAAAGAGGAAACCTTTTCGTGCGATCAAAAAGATAGAAAATTCTACCCATAAGTTAGATGTAAACTTTTCTTACCCAATACCAGAGGTGCCTAATATCGTTGGAATTTTTTAAAGCGTATAAAATATATTGGGTGTTACCCGAGATATATCACCAAACCTCCTAACCTCCAATACTTAATGCAGACAGAAAGTCTAGAGTTTAGATGGAAGATAAAAAAAATGAATAAGCCTCTTATATACATTCGGAATGCATGAGATCTTCTACATACACCTTATCAAATAATTCTCGACAGTGCCGTCGTTGTTTTCCCAACCAACTTCCACTAAGTGGTTTCATGTGTGGAGTGTGTTAGATTATGGTTTTGCTGAAGTGGATTAATGAAAATAACCTCGAAATAACATGTGAACGTCTTTACATGGCATGAAACCTGCATGAGGGGTTAAAATGCAAATTTCATACCAGTCATTTTCAACCTATCAGATGATTTATTTCGACATTGTTACTATGGTATCCTGCATATTTTCTGACACATGACAGTTATCTTCTACAATATTTTTCATCTTCCGGAAACCTAGTAAGGAAATATTATGAAATCACCGGCAAAAAAAACCGGCCACCAAAAAATTTGCCTACATTTTTCACCCTGTAACTTGTTTGATCCTTGTCCGATTTTAGTAAAATTTCGATCAATTTGTAGATACATGTTCCGAAATATTATCCCTAAATATTAATTTTCGTAAAAAGCTGGTGACTTATACTTATACAGGGAAAAACGAAAGTTGCTATTTCACCCTTTACTTCTTAACACCCTATGGCGTAATTGAGTGGTTGAACTTGGCTTCATTATGCTTTGAACTGAAGCGTCATCCCTTCCCAACACAAAATTCCTCATTCACGTGAATATCTTACTTTTTTCTGTGACGGGAAAAATGTTTTGCATTTCATCTCTGTTGGCAGGTTATAAAATGCCACTTTTCATAATTTACGTTTTTCCCCACTACTTTTTTCCCGGATAGATATCACATAGATATACACTGTTGATGGCTTATGTTGTGCTATAGTTCTGAAAAATGAGTCAATAATACCGTCTCCGAGAAAGAACTGCAAGTCCTTTTCTCTTCCATTCGGCGACTTCGCGGTTACGTATATTACTAAACAACCACTAAATTCGCAATTTTTTTTGAATCAATTCACAAAATTAGACTTACAGAAGTGACATCAGATATTTGATTACTTCAAAAGAATGATTAAGATGTATACAATGCACGTGTCCCTACTGTTAAAAACTTAAAATTTCACGTCGATAACTTTCAGATTTCAAAATAATGTAATATCTTCTCAATATTGATTCGTCCTTTCTTCTGTCACAGAAAAAAATAGTGTATTATACACGGGAAAAATATTAGATTTAAGCTCACGGTTTTTTGTTGACAACACAACCTGGAGCTAAAATCGAGAGTTTTTACGAGTTTTTGAGAAAGTATGACATGTTTCAATGTTTATCAAAAATAATCAGAACCTAGATAAACTCATAGATTGAAAACTCAAAAAATCAGTACCACTTATTTCTAGATCATTTTCTCAGCACTTACCGGAAAAAAACACACAAACAAAAAGCAGACCTGTAGTCAATAACGAGTATGCCGTCCTCAAATTTGAATTACAGCATTCAATCGCCGTGGCATCGGGTTGATCAAATTTCTTGAGTAGTCTTGAAGAATTGCCTATAACTCTTCTTGAGGGCGAATCGTAGATCTTGAAGAGTCACTGACGAGGCCGCACAAAGGCGAATGAGCTTTATTTGAATTATTGTTGATGAAAATTAAAAAATTACATATTTCCTTGAAATTCTCTTGAATTGACGTGGATCAAGAACCATTGTGTTAAGAAGGGACGAAAAAGGATCACACTTCAATTCAAAACATGATGAATGAACAGGTTGGAGAATGGTTCTGAATTATTGATAATAAAAATTAAAAAAAAACATCCTTTCTTAAAACACTTGTATCTTCTCTTTAAAAAGTGGTTATCGACTTTAATCAAACACCATGGTGTTGAGAAGGCATCACACTTCAATCCGAAACATAATGAAGTTGAGTTTAACTACTCACCTTTGCTACAGGGCGTTAAGAAGTTAAGGGTGGAAGAGTAACTTTTGTTTTTCCCTGTATAATGATCAAGCCATCAGCTTTTCTTGGGACCTATTATTCAGAGTATGATTGTGAAACATGAGTATACGATTTGGCCAAAATTTCACAAAAATCGGACAAGAATTAAAAAAGTTACAGGGCGAACGATTTGGCTAATTTTTTTAATGGCCGCGGTTTTTTTTGCCGGTGATATATTAAAGTATCTAAAAAATTGTTGTACTGATCTAATAATATACATTTTATTTCACTAGGGTACAGGGAGAGTAAATATTCACTCAATGTTTCCTTTTTGATTATAATTCCGGCTCGAATTCCGGTATAAAATTTTTTAACAGAATCCCTCACGTGCATGAATTAATTGCGGAAAATTCATGTACTTACCCAAAACAATCAATTCCCTAGAGGGATTATAAGTGAAAGTTCCCGAAATGAAGAATCGTCCAAAACTTGAATGCATTTTTGTACTTCAAGGTCCTTATAGACATATTTGGACAGGTCTACACTATTCTTTTTCAAGTAGTTCCTAAAATTATTCCTTCTTGTTTGTCACCATAGTAATATATAACGAAGGATTTTTGCGGAAAATATTATTACTTCAACTTTTCTCTGAACCGTTCGTTTTACGATATTATATGATTTACAGAAGCTGAACAGTAAGCATCAACTTTTTATTGACTGACAAACATAAAGGTAATTCTTTTCTGACTCCTTTTCTGTCTTTACGTTCTGTCAATACTGTAGTACACAGTTAATTCAATTAACAACACCTTTACTGTTTACTTGCACATCGTAATTGATTTATTATTGTAAAATACTGACACCGAGAAGCCATTGATGAAAGTAACAATATAATGTTCCATTTAATGAAAAAAAACTCACAATTTTCGAATTTCAGTGGTGAAATTTCATATGAATAAATGCTAGTGATTTTAGCATCAAATTGATAACATAATATTCACGGAAATATTACTATTTATATATTCGTCGGTAATCTGTGTACTCGTCTGTGTATACAGGGTGTTCATTTCAGGACTTCCCACCCTAATTTTCTCGAAATGTGTGTATGTTTTTGAAAAATCCCGAGACACGTCAACTACATTTTCGAGGGGGACATGGTTCTAAAATATTTTCAGCCCCGCGGCGTTGCCGCTTCTAACGAAAAGAAGCAACAACTTTGTTATTTCAAATGGAACACCCTGTATTTTATTGCATTTTTAGATTCTCCCTGAGAAGCTGATTTCATCAATGTATCACACTTGGGGTCTAGCAGGAATGATTACAGAGATATAGGGTATTCAAAATCGAGATTTTACAATTTTAGGATTTTTTTGAGTCGAAACTATTCATTATTGGTCAAAACGGCTTCTATGTCCCTATCTCAACTTTTGATTTACTATCTACTGACATTTATTTGAAACAAATACAGGGTGGTTCAAGATTCAGACTTTTGATCACCCTGTATTTGTTTCAAATAAATGTCAGTAGATAGTAAATCAAAAGTTGAGATAGGGACATGGAAGCCGTTTTGACCAATAATGAATAGTTTCGACACAAAACAATCCTAAAGTTGTAAAATCTCGATTTTGAACACCCTATATCTCTGTAATCATTCCTGCTAGACCCCAAGTGTGATACATTGATGAAATCAGCTTTTCAGGGAGAATCTAAAAATGCAATAAAATACAGGGTGTTCCATTTGAAATAACAAAGTTGTTGCTTCTTTTCGTTAGAAGCGGCAACGCCGCGGGGCTGAAAATATTTTAGAACCATGTCCCCCTCGAAAATGAAGTTGACGTGTCTCGGGATTTTTCAAAAACATACACACATTTCGAGAAAATTAGGGTGGGAAGTCCTGAAATGAACACCCTGTATACAGAGTGGGCCTTTGAAAACGAAACAGAGGCTCTGTAGGTCGCCAAAACCGGATTATGAAAAAAATCTGAAACACGTCAACTACATTTTCGAGGCGGACATCGTTCTACAATATTTTCAGCCCTGCGGCGTTGCCGCTGCTAACGAAAAGAAGCAACAACTTTGTTATTTCAAATGGAACACCTTATATTTTATTGCATTTTTAGATTCTCCCCGAAGAGCTGATTTCATCAATGCATCACACTTGGGGTCTAGCTGTAATGGTTTCAGGGATATAAAGTGTTCAAAATCGAGATTATTCAACTTTAACATTTTTTTGTGTCGAAACTATTCATTATTGGTCAAAACGACTCCCATGTCCCTATCTCAACTTGTGATTCACTATCTACTAACATTCAATTGGAACAGATACAGGGTGTATTTGTATTTGTCTCAAATAAATGTCAGTAGATAGTAAATCACAAGTTGAGATAGGGACATGAGAGCCGTTTTGACCAATAATAAATGGTTTCGACACAAAAAAATGTTTAAGTTGAAAAATCTCGATTTTGAACATTTTATATCCCTGAAACCATTACAGCTAGACCCCAAGTGTGATGATGAAATCAGCTCTTCGGGGAGAATCTAAAAATGCAATAAAATACAAGGTGTTCCATTTGAAATAACAAAGTTGTTGCTTCTTTTCGTTGGAAGCGGCAACGCCGCAGGGCTGAAAATATTTTAGAAAGATATCCCCCTCGAAAATGTAGTTGACGTGTTTCAGTTTTTTTGATAATCCGGTTTTGGCGACCTACAAAGCCTCTGTTTCGTTTTCAAAGGCCCACTCTGTATAATATTCGTGTCTACCATTTGAATAACGTGAAATCTAAGTTAATCTGCCTTCGTAGTACCCCCTGTACAATAAAATCTTGAGTTGAATAGATTTTCTGAGAATACTGTTATCTCAAGTGAGCACTGAATGGACATACTGTATAGTCAGTTACATGCACGTACCATATAGCTCGAAGGCCTTTGATATCTGAATACTTATATAATAATTGAGGTAATAATATATGAGATTGTTAATACTTCGGATATTACCCATTAAATCTATAAATAGATGTTCAATAGTTTGGGTAAATGTATATACCCGAGACCTGTAGGTAGAGTCTATATAGTAGCCTAGAGGACGTGGGAAATTTTACATGGTATAGTGTTATTAATGAGTCATTAGTGTTAATGAGTTATTGCATGAAATTCATCACAATCACAACCCAGTGATAGTAATTTCATGTGATAAAGCAACAAAATGCCAATGATAACAAACCAAACCACACAGCACAGCACATCAGCATAAGAGATGCCGTCATACCTGATAAAACAGCCAGCTGCAAATTTTGACCGTCCTTATAATGAAATGATACCTATACAGGGTGAGTCATTGAAATGGGCAAGTGAGATAACGGCTTTGCTGTTTGAGATAGAAGAACAAAACATTTTGTGATGGTCTAGGCCATGGGTCTCCAAACTTTCCAGCCTTAGGGCCATACTGATTCCTCCAGTAAGTTCCGAGGGCCAAAACCGTTTCAATTTTTGTGCCATATATCTTTAATTGCTAGACTACACCTTTTTCAATTCTAATTCAGAAAGTATAAAATTGGGACCGGTATGAAAGCCCCATCCTCGGCCCCATTAATATGATCAGTTTTTCAGAGAGGCACATCCTGGTGGACAATGCCGTATGTTATAGAATAGAATAGAATAGAATAGAATAGAATAGAATAGAATAGAATAGAAATTTATTGATTTCATTAGATTACAATTTCCCATTTTATACGAAAAACAAAAAAAAATTGATTGGTCTATGAAACAGGTCAAAGTTTTACAAATTCATTTATGGCACAGTTGAATAACATGTTGCTCATAAGATGAAACTAGCTTTAGCATTTAGGTATACACATAAAAGTAAAAGTAAAAACACGTTATCTGGGACAAGTTGGATTACAGAAAAGTAGATAAAAAAATACCAAAAAAATACTAACAAAAATACAAAAAATACAACATCAAGTACCTAGCTCGAATTCAAGTGAAGACTCTAAATATAGAGAAATATAGATAGATAGATAGTTCATTCGGTGTGATAAATTGCATTTATGGCGTGAAATAAAAAGGGGTCGATTTTCATGAAATCATATTAGAAATATTTTGCAAGAGAACTGAAGAACTAACTTATTTTCAGCCTCTAAAAAATAGTGAATTCAAATTAAATGCAAATTTTGGAACTTTCAATAGCTCCGGTAGGTAGAAAATCGTGATTTGAAAGAAAAAACGGGTAAAACTATTTTATGTTGGAATCATCGTTTTTGAGTATAAATCTCGGTAGATACAGGGTGATTCACATAAGAACCGACATAGAGCAAAGGGCATGTAGAAGGTCCCAAAATATGGCAATTTAACGCAACTTACCTCTATAACAAGTTGCTTCCCTAAGGAGTTAAAGCGAGAGTTAAAGGCTTTGAAAGTGAAGTTAAAGATTTTGAAAATAATCAATATCTCCGTTATTCTTGAACTTAAAGCAACCAAATTTGGTACACTTTGTGAATGTATTTAGGGCGTTACTTGACAGTAACTAGAGCTTAATTGAAATTTGTAAAGGGGGTATACCGGGTGGCGCACCATTAATATTCAACAGAATTTTGTTAACCCTCGATGGATTTCAAGAACCTTTGCTTTGTTGTGTGGGCAATTCAATTCTAAAACTTTTCTTACTCTAGTAATTTTTCGAAAAACCTCATCATTTTCATCAAAAACTCAAATAACTGAAAACGCGCGCTATAGGTGTGTTATTTAAAATCATCGAAAATTCAAAAGTTGGCTATGAAACTAAACGTACAACAAGAAAGTATAGGTCATTATTTGTGATCAGTAGAAATTGGCTGGCAAATTATTATTTAGATACGTAACAAAATACGTAAAGTAAGTACAGATACTGAAATGTGAAAAACTGGGATTAACAACTAACCAAAATAAACACGAAAAACTTCAAGAACAACCAGAACAAACAATTGTTTATCAATGAATTACTCAATTGAACAACTTACTTGCTTCATAGCCAACTTCTGAATTTTCGATGATTTTGAATAACACACCTAGAGCACGCGTTTTCAGTTATTCGAGTTTTTGATGAAAATGATGAGGTTTTTCGAGAAATTAGTAGACTGAGAAAAGTTTAAGAATTGAATTGCCCACAAAACAAAGCAAATATTTTTGAAATCCATCAAGGGTTAACAAAATTCTGTTGAATATTAATGGTGCGCCACCCGGTATGTATACCCCCTTTACAAATTTCAATTGAACTCTTGTTACTGTCAAGTAACGCCCTAAATACATTCACAAAGTGTACGGATATATTGATTTTTTTCAAAATTTATAACTTCACTTTCAAAGCCTATAACTCCTTAAGGAAGCAACTTGGTATAGAGGTTAATTTGCGTTAAATTGGCATATTTTGGGACCCCCTAGATGCCCCTGCTCTATGTCGGTTCTTATGTGAATCACCCTGTATAAGTAATTATTACGTTCGAGAAAATGCTGTTCAGATGGACCCAGAGGAAGTACGTTTTTTTTAGAACCCTTCATAAGAATATGAAAATTTACATATGAGGAGTCTTTGGTATAGAAGTCCATATTGCTCAAAGTGGAGTTGAATTTTTCAAAGAAAGGAAGGAATGCTCGAAGTCATCTCCACACATTTTAATGGTGTTGTTACACATTCAGAAGGGACATATTCCGGTCTTATAAAAGAACACTTTAGCCTAATTGAAAGTTTTGGAGTAGAAAAAATGTGATGATACTAGTTGTCAAATTTTTGTCAATGCCCATAGTCGAAAAATCGAGTTTATTAATGAAATAACGGGTTCTCAATAATTAAAGGGTATATAAAGGGTAATTGATTGCCGAAGGGTGTTGTTATTTTTGACAACACCATAAATTAACGGGTTTTTAAAAGAGGGGTTCCCCGTGCCTTTATGAAAGCGCTACTGAAGGAAAATATCAAAAATTGATGGGGCAAACTGCCAGCAGGTGTTCAAATCTAAACTAATGGAGTTAGAAAACACTGAAAATATTTTTTTTACATATGAGGGTTTGAAACCATGAAGAACTATATTATGAGGACATTTTTCCTGTAAAAAATGCCTAATATGATTTCATACAAAATTTACCCCTTTTCAGTTTTAATCAAAACGCACGGCACTGTCCAAATGTATGTATGTTTTTGAAGAACTGATCCCATTGATGATCATTCATACCGGTCCCAATTCAGAAATGAGACACGCTGAAGACTCGGCTGTAGATTCGTAAATAATGTTGAATATTTTTTTCATGAAACTTGGTACAGATCTATTTCAGTTAACACACCAATTCTAGTGGCGTACACGGAAATTCTCTACAGAAATCGATAATGAAGATTTCGGATTTTTCCATCTAGTAGACCTTGGTTTAAAAAAATGGGACGCCGCTTGTCTTCAAAAAACAACGTCTTCGCCTCTACATTTCACACGGAAAAAAAGGATTTGTTGCATCAACAAATTATTTATGCTTGAGTTATTTTTGTTGGACTGAGCAATTTTTTGTTGAATCAACCAGATACATGATTATTCCATGGAAGCAGCTTGTTCAAATCAAGAATGTAGTCTAATTGAATCAACAGAATAATATCAATTCCATCAACAAAATATATGGTTTCTCCAAAAACAAATTATGTCGATCCAAAATAATGTGGATGTTGATTCAACTATGAACATTTCATTGATTTGATCAAACAATGATCATTTTGATGAGAATATATATATCTTTGAAACAACATACAAGTTGTCTTATTCCGATGTATCAATGAACTCGTTTCGAACGGATCATTTGCTTGAATAGAGCAACGAAATATGTAATATCAATGAAATATTTTGTTCATTCTACATCAACTTGAATTTTCGCCTCTAGATGGCGATCATTTCGCCTCGTCTATGCCTGCCTCGAGTTCATTATATACGTGAAGCCTGATGATTCTTCGTGTTTGTTATATCCGCTGGATAAGTCGAACCTCGAGTCGAACTTAGGATGATTAGCAATCCGAAATAGTTTTCCATCAGCTAAAGAGAAGTGAAGACTGAAGATCTATGCTAGGAGTCGACTAGTTTCCTAGTTTTGTTTATTCTATTGATGTGGAATTTCAGAAAATTCCCGAATATTGAATTTGATTCAACAAAACAATTTGTCGAATGGATGCATAGTTTTTCTTGAATCAACAAAATATTTCATTGAAGTAACCAAATATTTCATTGAATCAAGCAAATATTTCTATGAATCAACCAAATATTTCGTTGAATCAACTAAATGTTTGATTGAATCAATATCTTGTTATTTTGAATCAAACAAAATGTTTGTTCGAGTCAATTCAATATCTCTTCATAAACAATTCATGGATATGCTTGATTGAAGAAGATTCAGAGTTCATGCAAGACATATTTACTTGATTCAATCTTCAAATTCGCTCTGAAACAAGACATAGATTTACTCATTTCAAGATTATATTTTGTCGTGCATATATGACACTTTTATTTGCTCCATTCAATCAAATTTTGCTTGATTCAACAATCCTTTTTTTTTCGTGCAGAAGAAAATTCGTGAAAATCGTACCTGGTTAGAAAGCTAAAGCCACTCAAGTCATGCCTGGAAAACCGAAAACCCGAAAACCACCACCGTACCTTCAGAAGCCTCAATAAACAAATCCCAAATAGTACCTTTGAACTTGGTCAGGTTCTCTTCGTAGCCGTGCGGCTTTTCATCGGTTTTCCTCTCGGTTCTCCTGTATTTTTCCGGAGGCCCGTCGACATAGTAAGCTTCTCTAGGGTCGAAACCCAATTTTTCCTTGTAGTAATTCTGCGTCGACATTTTTCTTCCTCTTCTTTCTTTTTTTGTTCGGTATACGTGTTAACACATTTGACGCGCACAGCACAGAGTTTTTCGCGGGGAATGATTTTCGGAAAAGTCAACTGCAATTTTCGCCAGATAATCACAGTTTCCTTGAGCCTTTTTTTTCTCGGAATGTATACGTTTCGTGTCGATGTATTTTTGTATTCGTGTTAGGTTTTTTCGTTGTCGTTTCGTCGGTGCACTAAACTACGTTATAAGGTCATCTGCAGAGAATTATAAACAACAATATTAGAATGCGGATTCGATTGTTTTTGTGGTACCAGTGAAGAGATTTTTGTTCATTGTTTTATTGTCTCTTTGAATACAGAAGGTTCCGTTTTGAAGTTTTACTCACTCCGGGATTTCGAGAATGTGTAAGGAAATATTTGAATGGTATTTTTAGGTGTTGATCATGTATTTTGACTTCTCAATACGAGGTGCTTTAGAAATGAGTACACATATTCAGCACATCGGTCTTACGAAAATATCAGATTTTTATTTATTATTTCTATATTAACGAGAAACTTCCACAAAATTTAACAGCTCGGAGGGAGTACATTTTGGGACACATGTTCATATGAAGAAATAGTCTTATTTTGATCCCCACAATACGCACTTAAAATATTTACATCGAATTTGGAATCAATGTATATAAGAGAGCAAAAATCTCGGCAAAAAATATGTGAATAAAAGAGATTAACCTCGTTCCCATCGGATGCTGAGGTAGCACACAAAAAAGTTGGAGAGGGTTGAATTGGGTACCCCACAAAAGTGTATCACCCTGTAGATTATCGAAAACACTTGATAACTATGAATATTGCATTTTTTTAATGTAATAGGTGTATAAAGGAGAAAACATGAAAAAAATTATAGATGTTCAGGAGAAAACTTGAAAACTTGCTTGAAAAACATTGAAATTATCTCAAATATTGACACCCTGTATATCTAAAACAAAGCTCCCTCACATATAATGTTTATATGAAATTTTCCGAAAAATCTTGAAATAAGTGTTCTATGAGCTGTGGAAATTTTGCCATAAAAACTGACTCACCCTGAATATAAATCATAGTTCTCGTCATAGTTATAACTGAGTAAGATTACGGAAACTATTCGCTGTCCCCCGTAATTCTGTTACTTTGGATATTGGACAGGTAAAAGCTAAGAGCAATGGAGTTTAATAACCTTAATGTGCCTTAATGGCATGCAGATAAGAAATTAGCGAGAATGAGGTACCTATAGGTATACTCAGTCTGATTTGCCTAATGCATTTTAAATCGATAAACAAACACCTCACGATATACAGGGTGTATCTAAATAACACCGAAATAATTCAAGCGGTGATTCCTCGTGATATTCTAGCAAATAAAGTTCATATAAACATGTATCCTAACTTGCTCCGTTTTTGAGATACAGAGGATGTTGAAGTTGGAAGTATCAATTGTTTTTATTTATAACCTCCCCGTATAAGCCTTCATGGTGCCAAAAAACCCTAAAATTTCCAAATGATTATTATTGGGGTTATTGGGTAATCTCAATGGAAGTCTTGAAAACACCTACAGTAAAATTTGTAATGGAGTCTCGTTTGTAATGGAGTCTCGTTTTCGAAAGTCTCGCATGGTCTCGTCTCGTTTTCGATACAAGACTCGAGACGAGACTCGGACTAGACGAGACGAGACTTTCATTGGACTCGTCTCGGGTCTCGTGCAAGACTTCTCGTGTCTCGTGCGAGAGTCTCGCAGGTAAATATTTCTGCGTGCCGACTGCAGACTTGAGAATTTCATTCATAATACAACATATTTTAGAAAGAATTCAGACTATTTAGCACAGAAAGACAAAGCATTTCATCCATAAATACTTTAAAAACACAATCCATGATTGTTGTAAAACGACGTAATGTGTGAAACGAAAACGGACTATTCTCTCTCTTACGGCGGAATGTTGGATTAAAGTTGTTGTTTTGTTCATTTGTTTAAAATATACGTGATACCTACTATTCATTTCATTTTCATTACTTTCGAATATATAATGCGGTGTTTTTTTTCCTTGTTTAGATGAATGATGTAGGTATGTACCTATTAGGTACATACTTAATTTTAATAAATAATGTTATTTTTGTTGTAATTTTCTCTTCCAACTTCTACATTATACCTAAAAAGTAGGTAAAGGCGAGGGTAAAGGTAAATATCCCGTACTAGACTGAAACAAGATTATGCATGACGAAATTACGATATATCTGCGGGACTCTCGTACGAGACGCGAGACAAGACGAGACTCGAAGCTGCGAGACGAGACTCGAGACAAGACTTCATATTTCATCGGCCAGACGAGACGAGACGAGACTTTATAAAAGACTTGTCTCGTTGGTCTCGTGTGAATCACTAAAAATTTGGAGTAAAATCGAATTTTTATTGTTTCATATTTTTATTAGATGAACTATCGAAATAACAAATTTTTTATCCTCTTTGTGATTTTTGAATCTAGCTTATTTTAATGTAAGTATAGGTGTTCAAGACTTCCATTGAGAGTCCTCTATAACCCCAATTAGAATCATTCTGACATTTTGGGGCTTTATTATTATTTAGGTACACCCTGTATACTGTTGAGAGAAAACCTCACTTTCAGATTAACCCTGTATTATAGGTGAGAATCAGACAGAGCTGAAATCTGATGTAAATGAACTCCTTATCAAGGTAATACCGAGGGTATAATACCACAGTACCGAGTATATTATTCATTATCATCATGATGAGCTGATAAGTATCTATGGATAATCTAAAAAAATGCAATAGGATAAAGTCCAGGATAAAATTTATCGGATTGATAGCTAATCATTTATTCAATTCGATGAAATTCACGATGAGTGCTTTATTAGATGAGGCGGAATTGATCACAAAATTAATCAATTCGCGCTGTGTTATACCAATAATTATTGAATTCGTTTGAAACTTTAAGTATCTTATATCTATACATCATAATATTATATACAGGGTGTCTCCTAACTACGGTTCCAAACTGCAGGGGGTGATTTGTTAGGACATTTCAAGAAGAAAAGCTCCTAAATTTCAGCATATCAAGTGTCAATTATATTTTTGGCGGAAATAATGAAGAACTCATTTCTCCAATGCAGGTGTTCATGAAATGCAATACAGTGGCTTTAATTTTTTTTTTTTTTTGAAAACGAAGCTGGATATGAAGAAAATATAGGAGACCAAAAAGTTGTATTGTGAGTTGCTTGATCCAAAAAAAATAAAAATTCACCAAAAAAGTCAGTGGCATACTTTTTTTTACAATATTGTTGGCTGTGGTGCCTACTGAGACACCACAGGCCCCAATAATTTCAATCTAAATACGGCTAAATAAGCGCCTTATCAGTTCAAATAAAAGTACCAAATTTCAACCAAATCGGTTCCAGGATATTCATGATATTCATGATATTTTATAATAACCGTTTTTTTCTTTAATTTCAACGCCATGTATCCGAGCATGTATCTCAGAAACGAAGCAACTCCGGACATATTATGTTAATAGGAATTTGTCTTCCTAAAATGACCTAACGAATCACCCTGTATATTACTGTTGACTCTTCCACGCTTGTTCTCGAGAACCAATCCGAATTTACCATTTTCAAGATTCCTCCTGTATTACAGCGATATTTTCTGTTTACTGAAATTTATCGGACTTGCTCCACCAATACAGAAACCGAATTGACCCACACGTGACCAACCATCCTCGCGTGTTTTAGTGATGAAATTTTTGACGTTTATTACGTCAATTATGTTGGAAGCCGGAATGATGGATGAAGTGTTCGCAACTCTCGCGAGCCGCTAGTTTATTGTCTCAATCATGAAATACTCAATACAACTCGTGTTACTATTTTTCGTGAACATTTTTGTCGATTGACATACTCCAGTTGCTGATTTGATTTCGCTCATGACATTGTTCCAAAACTGCTTGCTTACGGCTCGAAAGTTTCGATGAATAATGTCATTCGGCGAAATTATAAGGCAAGAAGCTAACGTAACAATCAGCGAATATTTCCGGCAGAATACCATCACTTGTGGTATTACATATGAGAATTCCATTCCTTATTCAGATACATGTGGATCAAGTATAGTATTCAGTATACAGGGTTGGGCGGGGGAAACACCTAATTTCTGACTGAACCGAAAACATATTTTTGATCTTTCAAGACTTTCATAATTTTGTTCTGTTCTACTCAGGGGCCAATGTTGATTTTTGGTAGCTATCATATTGTCGCAAATATAACGAAGTCAGCAGATTTTGTAAATGGATCACCCTGTATCTAAATATTTGTTCGTACTACTATTATTTAGGCATTCGTTTATTTTGTTCCAGAAAAACAACAGATCACATTTTAAACTTTCGGTTTTACATTTCGCAGTTACAACAAAGTAAACACACAATTTTCAACGTGCTTATATTTAATTAGCATTGGTTTTGTCTCGGGTTTCAGTCTTCAGTATCACTCGGTATATCATATATCTTCGCACCTGCTCATGATTATTCAATTCAGAGTTCAGTTCTATTATTGGCCAGACGTTATGTGCTTTTTCAGAAACAGGGTTTTCATTTTGAATGTTGTATACAGGGTGTTTTCTATACATACGTTCGGAAATGCAGAGGGTGATTAGCGAGGTGATTAGTCAAGTCCGGTTAAGTCGTTTTGAAAAAAAAAGTTCATATAAACATATTTGGTATGTCTGGAGTAAATTTTTTTCTGAAATACAGGGCGTTGAAGATTGAAAAAAAAACAGTATTTATAAAATATTAAAAATATTCTTGAACCGATTTGGTTGAAATTCTGTCGATTTCTGGCACTTATTAATCCATCACTTGATTCATTAGCGCCAGTGGCGTCTCAGTAGGCACCATTACACAGCCAATCTCAGCCAATAGTATTGAGAAATAAAGTGTAGGCCATCACTGACTTATTTCTGTAGTTTTAATTTTTTTTTTAATTGAACCACTCTATTATTAACATGGATGATAATTTAAATAGTCGAATTGTCTGATATTGTTCTAATTTCGTTTCTAATGGCATACAGAGTGATTCATTAAAAATGGGAAATCTTCGAACTACAGATAGTAAACACCAAAATACGAACAATCAGCCCAGCATGCTCACCAGTATAATTTATAAAAATGTTGCTGGTTTAGGAGATACAGGATGTTCAAAGGAAACAAATATTTCAACTTTCTAAATAGCTTTGGTCGAACATTCATTCTGAAATTCTGTTCATTGATGTCATTATTAATGAATATATTTTATTCAGTGTCACATGACCAACTCTATGATTTGAAATAATGATGCAAATTTCATAAGTGAAACACATAGAATATCTAATACAAAACCCGGAAGAGCTATATACAATTCAAAAGATATTATATTGTTTATGTAAAACCGAAGTGGCGTCAAGATTTTCAGCTAATTTTAACCATTATTCTATGGACGAAGAAGATATGATGTAATTCACTGAACTTATGAACAGTGCCATACATGCGCCCTCTATGGGCTCTTTGAACAAACTCTATGAGAAATCTTCCTAATGAACACCCTGTACAAGGCATGCCTATTAAGAAATATTATTTCTCATCTCTCATTGAAGACCTGCGGATTTCAATTTAAGAATGTATATACATTTGAATCTGAGCACACCCTGTATTTTTCTTGTATAGAAACAATGAATGCATAACTGAAAACTTAAAACATAGGGACCTCGGATGAGTCCTAATTAGATTACTTCGCTTTTTATGATTAAGTAAATGAGCTTTGACTATAGACACGTGATTTCTTCGAAGCAGTTTTGGAATCATTCGAATCGCACTCGGAATCGCATATATAAAGTATGTACAGGCTGTCCCATTTTCGATGTCCTTACGGTATATCTCACTTATTTTCAAAGATAGAGATTTGCCGTTCTCGCGATCGTTGGCTATTTTTTTTGTGAAACTCACGACTCCGCAAATACAATTTTCATAAAACGCTTCGTTTGTGAGATACAGGGTGAAATTAAAAAAGTTGCATTTTGGGACCCCTCCTGTATCTCAATTATATTTCAACTTACCGAGAAAGTAAAACTGCCTATTACACATTTTTTCACGTGGTATCTAGTGGCGTCAGACTTTCGAAATAAGCTATAATTATGCAGATTTACCGTTAGTTATGTATTTTTTTAAATGAAACACCCTGTACATTTTTTTCGTATTTGAAACAATGATGCCTTGTGCTTTCTGAAAAGATATAACACACATGTGATATTCTGAGTATAAGCCATTAAATTAGCGAGGGAGTTAGATAATTTCTATAGTTTTCCAGCGGATTTTTCATCGATGGGCATTTTAAATATGTGGCAACATTGTCCATAACACAAATTTTCATATTTACCTTATTGCTGACGCAATTTTTCGTCACACAAAAGTTTCAATTTCCACAACATTCAACATTTACAAATATTCAGCACTATTTATTGACTATAAAAGCTGTGGACCTCGTTATAGGAGGTCGTAGGAGGTGGATATGAAAAAAAAAGCGAGTGTATAGAATTTTTCTTAATCCTTGTCACCTACCTGTCGAAGTTTTCATATCATTTCTAGAATTTTCTTTTGCTGGTGTATGAGAATTTTGAAAATTTAGCAGGTAGGTGACAAAGATTATGAAACATTCTGCACTCGCTTTTTTTCATAGCCACCTACTAATTAGGTCCACAGCTTTTATAGTTAATAAATAGTGCTGAATATTGGTAAATGCTGAATGTTGATAAAATTGAAACTAGTGTGATGAAACACTATATCAGCTATAAGGTAAATATGAAAATTCGTGATATGGACAATGTTGCCACATATTTACAAGACCCATCGATGAAATATCTACTGAAAAACAAGAAATATACAGCATGTTCCGTTTTTAGAAACATAACTATGGATTATATCTGAATAAATAAAATTTATTCTGGAAATCTGACTATGCCACTGGATTCGACGTAAAAAAATGTATGAGCGACAGTTTCAACTTTTTCGATAAGTTGAAAGATAGCTGAGATACGAGGGGGTCCCAAAATGCAACTTTTTCAATTTCGCCTTGTATATCTCAAGAACGAAGTGAAGTTATGAAAATAGTGTTTGCCGTATCCTGAGGTTCACAAATGAGTAGCCAACGTTCGCGCGAAAACCACAAATCTCTATCTTTGAAAATAAGGACATCGAAAATGGAACAGTCTGGGTACAGGATGGATCAAATTCGAACCTTATCTCGTAAGATACAGAGTCGGTTCAATTATGGTTCATGGCATAGCTGTGCAATGTTATGCCTAACATAATGCCGTTTGAAAATTGGAACATTCCCAATACTTTCAGAGATCTACGAAATAGCCACAATGCTCACAGTGGAATGAAATAGTAAATAAATGTGAAAAGCTCACAGTCATTTCCACCCAGTGTTCATAAAAAATGAACAACAATGGTAGATTTCGGGAGAAAAACAACTACTTCCCTGGCTAATGCCACGCAGGATATTGAATTACATCCTCCCGAAATCTATGCATCGACTCGTTTAAACGAATACAGATACAAGCGAGGATACAAGTGATTCTTTCCTGAATGCCTATTGGCTTAATCGAAATCAATAGGCATTCAGGAAAGAATCACTTGTATCAGTATTCGTTTAAACGAGTCGATGCATAGATTTCGGGAGGATGTAATTCAATATCCTGCGTGGCATTAGCCAGGGAAGTAGTTGTTTTTCTCCCGAAATCTACCATTGTTGTTCATTTTTTATGAACACTGGGTGGAAATGACTGTGAGCTTTTCACATTTATTTACTTTCAGAGATATAATATATTCGAAAAAAAACCTAAATTTCCGGGAATTAAATTTTTTCTCCGATTGGCAGCAAATATTAATTTTGCTGACACATATCAATCAGCAAAGTATTACTTTTCCTGCCTAGGCAGCAAAGTGGTTACTTTGCTGATTGATATGTGTCAGCAAAATTAATAATCCATAAATCGTTTATGATTTCCTTCATATTTCATCCGAGACTTCTCCGGCAACAAATTCAACTCTATATTTTTTGCCACCTCCCTTATTTCTGGAGGAGTGAGTACTTCCAAATCGCTATCACTGTCCATTATATAATAATTTATATATACCGATATTTTTTTGCACAACTGTCAGAAATTTCATGAATTGTCAAACTATAATTATTATGGACATTTCCATAGCAACCAACCTCGCAACCAACCCTCGAACCAACCATTCCAACTACTGCGATTTCTATCAAATTCTATTTTAATTGAACACTACAGGAAAAATAAAGAGATTGTGGGGATTGTAATAATTTGCAAATACAATATCCTCTTATTTCATCATGAACAATCGGAGAAAAAATTATATGTTCAACTCGGCAGCAAAATAGATTGCCTGCCTTAGCTGAATTCCTAGTTAAACAAATAAATATTTTTCCAAGTCAATTGAAGAAATCAATGGAAAGGAATGACACTTTATCGTGTTCTCCCCTACAAGTTGACGTTTTCGAATTTGAAATCCGACGTTTCGTCTTCCAGAAACCATCATTAACATATTTTTTAGAATACGTATACCTGGATCCTGGATTGGTATTCTCATTTTTTCACACCTTTAGATATCCCAAAAGCTATGACAAATTTTATTTTCGGATGTTTTGTTTACAAAAATTTACAGATTACCTAGTATTGAATATTGGAAAAAAATACAGAAAATGTAAATTTTTGTGAACGAAACATTCGGAAATGAAAATTTGTTACAGCTCATAGCTTTTGGGGTATCCACAGGTGAAATGGAATAAAATATCCATTTCAGTATTTATAAAAAAATTAGTTGATGATGGTTTCTGGAAGACGAAACGTCGGATTTCGAATTCGAAAACACCAACTTATAGTGATGAAAAAGAATATTCAATTACCGTGAAAGAAATATGGTTTTAGAAAATATGTTTTTCTGGTAATTTTGCACTTATCTTTCAAATTTCAACTTCTTTTCCGCCTGTCATTTGGATCGCATTTAAAACAATCTGCCCTTCCTTGTTTCATCATTGGACAATTTATTCATCATGATGTATGTCAATGACACATTATTAATGAAAGTCAACCGGAAATATGATTTTCTTGTGATTTATTCATATTTAGTGGAAAGAAGGAAGACTATGATGTTGTGTAACGTATAACGTCATTCGAAAGCAATCTGTTGACATTTGACATCTCGTATTTGGATTGATTATTGATTAAATGGCCGTCATCTCGTATGATAATTCACTGAATTTGAAAAACTCCACCACTGAAATCATATTTCATATTGAATTTTCTATATGAAAATGTGTCATTCAAATACATCATGAATATATAAAGTGTCCAATGACAAAATAGGAAGTGGTATGTTTACATTTCCATTATCAAATTCGTTTTTTTTTTCAGACAAAAAACGTAGGTAACAAAATTTTTTTTCGAAAAAAAAAACCATCGCATAATAAGTGGAAAATTACTCGTATCTCCTCGAATATCTCCAAAAGTATTCGGGATATCACAAGTTTCAAAACGGCATTTTGTGGGGTATAAAATTGCGCACCTTTTCCATAATTTAAGCGACCCTGTATCTCTCACGATTTACGAGATTTCCCTGATAAGGCTCGAATTCCAGCCACCCTGTATATTACGCATCAAACTATCGATTATTCAGTAACCTTATCACCCAATACGGAAACAAACAGATATCGAATGCACACAACACTGTCACCGAGCGATATTTTGGCACATCCGCAAGAATTTATATCACCAAGAAAAGTACAAAAAGTAATTTCCCACCGCGCGAAAACGAGGTTATGTTTACCGAGCATACACTGCGCGCTTGTTGCGACGTTCGACAATCGTTGGACAACTGACGCGATAACTCTATGAACAAAATCGAATCGAGATTCGAGAGCCACGGCCGACTCTGACCAACTATGGATCATGCTCGACGATCAGGTAGGCCGTGGAATCTGCATAATTATTATCGCAGTAGGTGATGAAAATCGCGTAGGAATCGTTACGAGTAGGCAAAGAACGGTGGGAAAAGAATGGGCTCAATCTGATCGACAAACACAGAATTTAGGAAGTTTCGTCTCTGCTAAGATCGAAAACGAAAACGTCGGAAAATTGCTGTAATCGTTTAGTGACCTTGAAAACAGATGACATTCACTTATTCTCTTGTTTTTGGATGTATGATACATTGATATTCATCATACAGGACGAGGAAAAAAATTCTGAATTGAGAAAACCTAATCAAGAATCTACGACTGAAGGTCTATACAAATAACAAGCTTCCATCGTTCAAGTTTGAACTCCTTGATTGGGTGAAAGTATTGGACAGGAATATTCTCAGATATAATTATTATGAACATAAAAAAATGGATATATTATATATATAAAGAAATACATTGACAATTTGCATTCTCACTGTGCCCAACATAAGCTTGTCAGGAGTAACCATACCTTTGAAGACATCCAATTTCGATTCTTGGTATTACTATCAGCCATAACCTTTCTTGGGAAAAATCACGTGAGATCAATGGCTAAAAGTGCATCCCAAAAACTTGGTTTTATGTTTCGGGCCAGGAGTTATTTCACTTCCAGTCAGCTGCTTATGATCTATAAGGCACATATCCTATCTGTCCTGGGATACTGTTCCCATATTTGGAGTGCAGCACCCAAACATACCCTGAAGCTGTTGGATTCTGTCCAAAAAAGGGCAATTCGCTCACAAACTCACTCACTTCTCTGGAACATCGTAGAAAATTTGACGATCTGGCTCTATTTTATAGATATTTTCATGGACGATGCTCTTTTGAAATATCAAAAATTATTGTTCTTCCCTTGGCAGTCCCCTCGAGATTAACCCGTCGAGATGAAACTTCGCACCCCTTCGTGGTCACTTTGGAGACCTGCAGAACATCTCTTTCCAAAGACTCGTTCATCCAACGAACAGCGAGGCTCTGGAACACATTGCCATTCCATGAGGCATATCACCTCCAGAAATTTAAGAAGAACACCAATTCCTACCTTATTTCCCTTGGTTCTCACGATGTTCTCCGAACATTACAGGATATCCCGTTTCGAGGGAACCAGAACATGAAATAAAAGTACTGCACGAAACTCTGCAATGGTTTTTGAATGAGCTTTTCTCGAAACCCAGTTATTTTAGCAAAATCCAGTTTTAGAAACATGAAAAACCGTACCAAAGTTTCCCTGGTTCACGGTACGTATTACCAAACTTCTGTAGTCTATGGTATTACAGGTCCAAAGTCCATGCCCAATATAATTTTCTCCCAGTAAAAGAATCATCCGTGTCTGGTTTTCGAATGACCATGTATTTGCGTCACACCTAGTATTGGCGTTGTCTTCTTAGGAATGAATGGAGAGTGACGTAAGGAGCTCCAGGTCGACCTATATGGTGATAATATCGAAATCCCACCTGATAGAGTGACGTCACACTTCCAACTCGTTAAACACTTCCAATACCCGATCTGGAGATTCATCGAAAATGCGATAGTCCGAGCAGTTATAGACATTTTCGGCCAGAGACGAATGTTTTCACTGCTTAACATCTTGAAGAAAATTGCATTGCGTCAGAGTACCATATTATACAAGATGGAATTACGAATTTACGATTTTGCACTGACAGCCCCACTTCATGAATAGAATGTACTACAAAAAATCGAAACTTAAAAATGAAGAGTAAAAAGTTGTGTAAAATGACGACCGATTCAAATGTATTTGAATGTCGGTTTCGCGAAGGCGTTTTGAACGAGTGATAGCCTAAAATAGAGGTAGATTTAAATGCCGCTATCGCGATGGCATTGTGAATGAGCAACAGACTCAGATAGCTATGGATTTGACTATTTAGTCCAATAAATAAAGGAGAAAAAAAGGCAAGGTTAACGTTAATTACGCACTATTTTCATCTTCCGGTTAGAAGTAGCTTTTGGTACCTCATTAAACATGAGACAAAGTTTGACTGGAAAACGCGTGCGATGACGGAGAAAATGGCCCCAAAAGACCAGGAAAATAGGTTCTCAGCCAATATCTCCTAAAATATGGCAGTTAGAGCTTTTCGGGTCAGATAAAAATTGAAGTTCAGTTAATTTTCTACAAAAATTGTCCCTATCATTTTTCTCGAAAATTTGCCCGGTTTCGAGAAAAACGGCACGAAGCGCACCTCGAATAATGAGCTTTTGTGTTGTATGCCGGAGAGCACAGTCCGTGTATTTACACATCGGCGGGGGACAAATTATTCAATAACTTTGTTAAAAATGCATATTTTCTCATGATTCACAGTTCATGTGAAAGGGGAATTCTGCTGCTATCATACCCTGCGTGGCCGCATGGTTTGTAGCAGACGACCCGAGCGCCACGTAGAGCACACACGCGGCGAACGACGGAGGAACGAAAGTAATAAATTATAGCGTGTACATTTAGATATACTGGTTTTTTCCCGGGATATCAAAGGTATGATTTATATATACATCGATGGAAAGGTGGGAATTCCCTCGTTACACTAGTTAAGGTGTTAAAATGTTAGAAATAAAGAGCACGGAGAAAAAAACCACCGAAAAAAAAAGTGCGTTTTTTCCATGACCCAGCTTTTTCTAATTTTATTGAAAAATGGACTACTTCGTCTAAAAAAGTAATTACACAATCGAAAAGTAGACCTTCTTAGCTTTCAAATGATGTATCATAGAAACCAATCGGATCATGTATAAACTTTTAATTGATGGTTGTTCACAAAATTTCCCCGCGCTCCAAAAACAGCAGAAAATTGGGATTCAATAAAGATTAAATGAAAATAAAAAAAAATTAGGGTATACAAATTTCAGGGATGACAAAGGACCTTATGAGAACCCATAATCAAGAAGATTTTGAGTAAATTAGTGCAATACAAAAAAAATAGGAACAAATTCCTGGCGAGGTCAAAATTGACCAGGAGCAGAAAGATTGACCCATGTTCCGATATGGCCAAAAGAGTCAAGCGTGACTCAATTCACAGGGTATGATAGCAGCAGAATTCCTCTTTCACATGAACTTTGAATCATGAGAAAATATGCATTTTTAACAAAGTTATTGAATAATTTGTCCCCCCACCGATGTGTAAAACCACGGACTGTGCTCTCCGGCATACAACAGAAGCTCATTATTCGAGGTGCGCTTCGTGCCGTTTTTCTCGAAACCGGGCAAATTTTCGAGAAAAATGATAGGGACCATTTTTGTAGAAAATTAACTGAACTTCAATTTTTATCTGAACCGAAAATCTCTAACTGCCATATTTTAGGAGATATTGGCTGAAAACCTATTTTTCTGGTCTTTTGGGGCCATTTTCTCCGCCATCGCACGCGTTTTCCAGTCCAACTTTGTCTCATGTTTATTGAGGTACCAAAAGCTACTTCCAACCGGAAGATGAGAATAGTGCGTAATTAATGTCAACTTTTTTCCTTTATTTATTGGACTAATTTGTGTCACGAGGCAAGCACTGAGAATGAGCGACGGTCTCTAATAGCGGTGAATTTGAATGCTCGTGTCGCAAAGGCACTGAGAATTAGCGACGGACCCAAATTGCCATATGCCCATCTGAATGAGCGAGGAACTCCCATAGCGGTGAATAATGCCTGTGCCGCGGGGTCGAGCTCTGAGTGACGGGATAAAATGACGCTGGATTTGAGAATCCGTTTCACGAAGGCGTTGTGAACGAGCGATGGACCCAACTAGCGTTGAATGTCGATGTGGCGAAGGCGTTGTGAATGAGGAAGGTGTCAAATAACGGTGGATATGAATGACGGTATTGGGACGTCGATGTGAATGAGCGACAGACTCGAATAGCGTGGATTTGAATGTCAGTGTCGCGAAGGTGTTGTGAATGAGCGGCGGACTCAAATAACAGTGGTATCGAATTGAATGCCAGTGTCGCGAACGAAAGCACTGAGAATGATAGACGGGATCGAATATCGGGATTTGAAGGATAAAGAGGGCGATGGACTAAAATAGCTGTGGATTTGAATGCCGGTGTCACAGAGATGTTGTGAACGAGCGACGGACTCGAACAGTGGTGAATTTGACTATTCCTGTCGCAACGTCAAGCACTGAGAATGAGCGACGGAATCGCACTGAGAATGAGCGGTGGATATGAATGGTCGTGTCGCGAAGGCGTTGTGAATGAGCGACAGACTCAACTAACAATGAATTTGACTGCCGTGTCGCGAATGGAAGTGCTTCTAGTGCAAGTGTTTATGTTAGAGAGAGAGCTTGACTTATTGAAATCCAAAACTAAATCTTTTGTGCTGCTACAACTGTCCATATATGCATTTCGTCTCTGACAGGTGGATAGGTAAATGAAATGTAGATCCTTTAGATAATTTGACCATATCTGAATAAGGTACATTATTTGCTTGGTAATCTGGAAGGGATTGTGTGAAACGATTTCACCAGAGGTAGGTTTTTTGATATTTTGAAGCGAGATCTGAGATGTTGTACTGAGTTGATAATTTTATTAATCTGATGAAGGAAGGCCGTCGCAGAAAGTAGATAGAAAAATTTATATGCAAGACACAGAGATGAGAAATACTGAGATGATCTTCTTTCTATGAACGTGGGTAAAACAATTTCTCATAAGGCAGCTATACGCACCTCAGAAGATGCAATTTTTTGAATAATTCCAAAACGCCATGTGATAAAATGATGCAATTCCGTACATAAACTAAACTTTTTATGCCCGATGCAGTGAGAATGAAAGCATTTCAGAATTGCATTCAGTAGTGTAATATGCATTTAATATTGCAAAATTTTTTTTTATGCATATCTTTCGACAATTCAATCTCGGAATATAGAAATCCTTACAGAAAAATGTACTCTATTTTACGCGTTTCCATGAGATTTTTTGGTGAAAATAAAGGAGTTGATTTTTTCTATAGCCACTATGATTTGGAAATTTGGCAACGATATGCATAAGATGTGTGTAACAATATTTTTGAATCGATTTTCCTCGAGGATGACACATTTGATCGATTCGAAACAGGAGCACCTTCTTTCTGTAAAAAGATGTGGATTTTCATAATCTCCGAGATTAAGTTGTCGAAAACTATGCACACAAGAGTTTGAGCATTGAATCTAGTCCCACCCTGTATTATACACTCCTCAATGCAATTTTGAAATAATTTTATTTTCAACGCACTTTTTTTATGTTCAGGTTCCCATGAAAAAGGATATCCTGTAATGTTCAGAGAATATCGTGAGAACCAAGGGAAATAAGGTAGGAATTGGTTTTCTTCTTAAATTTCTGGAGGTTATATGCGGTTATATGCCTCGGGGAACACAGATTTCATCATACGACGTTTCGGAAATATTCAAGAAATATCATCTTCAGGAGTACCTACTCTTTCAGGGTGTTGTAGCTCCCTTATGAGACATTTCTAGACTCATGTTTATTGAAACTTTTCTTTCTATTTTTGATCGTAGAAGCTTCACTTCACAGGCTGATTTCGGGACACCCTTTAGATATTTTAGTTATCTGAGTCTGAGTATGCACTTTTAGATGACGGAAAAAATTCAATTTGCCCACTATTGAAAAATGCTTGGACTATAAGACGCAGATACAGTTGTTCTTGCAGAGTAGGCGGTCAGGTTGCGATATAGGTGGAAAAAAAGGATCTCGGATTTGTTGTTTGGCAATGGACGAATACAAAATGGAATAAGTAATGATAATTTTGCCGCTTTCACTTTTTGACATCGAGTGGACTGATAATCACAAAATATATGTAGCACAGTGACAAAAAATGTACAGTGCGCGCACGAAAATGGGACTATAATGAGGTGATGAGTAAAAATGAAGAGCTCAACTTTTGAATACTGCAGCTCACTTTTTTTTGGTCAACTTCTGATACTCAGGAGTGTGACTGGACAAAAACAAAGATTATTTATTTCCATTTATGAGTTGAAAACGGGAGCAAACGTCCAAAGATATAAGTTGAATTCTATAGTTCAATTTACTTCAATATAATTTTTCAAATGTTTTCGAAGGTGTACCGATTCAATTTCTCTCTTATATTTTCTATAATGAAATCTGAGCCGCATGCAAAGATATTTTGTGACCAATCTGACTGATTTGTCCTTAATAAGAGTATATGTATATTGGAATATTATGTATACTATATTTTTTATTTATGGAGACGAGAAGAGAAAATATCAAGAATTATGAGAAACTCAACTATTAATTTTGACATGATGATAACATTTTTTTTAGTAGTCCAAACCCTTTGAAAAAATTCATAGTGTGTATATACAGGGTGTCCGTTTTTCGAGCTTCACCACGGGGATCTCAGTTATTATAAGAGATACGAGGTCGGTTAAATCAGAGCAAAGTTACGCATTATCATGCTGAACATTTTCAGTATATGAATTATTTGGAGAAAACGAAAATTTGTAATTTTTGTTTTCATTATTTCAAGCGAAAACCAAGAGACCTAGACGTTTCTGACTAGGACATTCTTAAGGCATTTTTTCACAAGAAATCTGAATCTGGTTAGCGTATTTTCCATGACGCTGAAATTACAACACTCAACTTTGCTTTTTATTGAATTTGTGCATTACTTAAAAGCCTTTTTTTTTCTGATTACAATGATGTATCACACGATATGATCGAATCTTTCCTGTTGATTAAGATTGGGAAAAACATGTTTGCGAAGAGTGCTTTTGAAGGAACGCCAACAGTTTTGTTTAACAAACTGAATTTTGACAGTTCAATTGAATATGCGAACAGAACTGTTGATTTCTTGAGCTTATCCACATAACGCAAGAAGAGTTGCCAAGTGTCTGTCAGATATGTTCCTTGACAAGGTAATTTCCAATAACGGAGACATACGTTGGCCAGCGCGGTCACCTGATCCCTCTCCGCTGGATTACTATTTATTGGGAACTATGAAAAATTTGATTTTCAAAACTGTACCGATCGATAATGATGAGCTGAGAAGAACCATAATCATCACTTGCAGGACTAACATAAGGAGACGGGACATCTCGCGAGCCAACAGTTTTTTTACGGTGTTCCAGATAAGTGAGTAACTTTGTGAGCGAGGCATCACCCACGAGACGAATTGCCCTTTTTTGTACAGAGTCCAACAGTTTCAGGGTATGTTTGTGTGCTGCACTCCAAATATGGAACAGTATTCCAGGACAGGTCGGATCTGTGCCTTATAGATCATAAGCAGCTGACTGGAAGTGAAATAGAAATAGAAGTCCATATTCATGTTGTCAACATTTCTTCTTCGTTCATTTCTGATTTGACTGGCTGGTATTGGAGCCCTGGAAGGAAAGGCGGTATGTAGCGAAGCTGTGTACTGGACAGGAAGTTGCTTCCAACTAATCGTTGATATGGAGTAGAAATAGTGTTGGTGCTAGAATTGATCCTTGCGGAACACCAGCATTTATGAAAAGAGAATCCGATCAAACTCCGTCTACCACTACATGGAGAGACCTGTTTGAGAGAAAACTAGCTAGCAGAGAACATAGCTGGGGAGGCAAGCCATAAGATGGAAGCTTGGCGAGCAGTCCGTGGTGCCAGACTCGATCGAATGCTTTGGAGATATCAAGTGCCACGGCTAAGGTTTCACCATATTTTTCAATAGATTGCTGCTATATATGTCAGACCATTCTGAATGTTCCAGGTATTTAATGAACTCGATGTTGATAGTTTTCTCCATGATATTTGAAATAATAGATAGCAGTGCGATCGGTCTGTAGTGCTCTTCAATAAGAAGACCTTCTAATGATTTTAACCTACTTAAAGCCACGTATATGCTTCACCAGCAGCGAAGAGCTGCGAGCCTAAGTAAATAACGGCGTAGTCGACAGTATACTACCTTGCATTTTGTGTACTGTACAAGCCCAACATAATACAATTGGCATCATTCTTCGTTCCGCGGTTCCGTGACTATATTTTTTGCTGGAATTTGTACAGACTTAGGCTGAATTAGGTGAATACCGTCTTTACTGAAGTCTATACGGACGGATGATATATCATTCATTTGATACTCATATAGTAAAGATATTCCGCCATCTTGGATGGTCCGCCATATTGGATTTAGAATAACTTCACACACCTTATCGTGCATTGTCATCTAAACTAAACTTGTATACAAAATTGCAGCTCAATCGGTTGAAGATATTTACTTCAAAATTGAGTTCAAAGATTTATATATCCATACATTTCCCGTGAGGAAAAACAGGTACTTTTTTACCGGATATATATCACATATACAACACAAGCTGGAGCTAAAATCTACTACTTTTGTCTCTTGTATAATAATAGTTATTTATTATACAAGGGAAAAAAGTAGTAGATTTTAGCTCCAGGTTGTGTTGTCTCCCGACGCGTAGCGGAGGGAGACAAAAAACCGTGAGCTAAAATCTAATATTTTTCCCGTGTATAATACACTATTTTTTTCTGTGACAGAAGGAAGGACGAATCAATATTGAGAAGATATTGAATTATTTCGAAATGTGAAAATTATCGACGTGAAATTTCAAGTTTTTAACAGTAGGGACACCTGCGTTTTATAGACATCTTTATCATTCTTTTGAAGTAATCAAATATCTGATGTCACTTCTGTCAGTTCAATTCTGTGATTTGATTTTGAAAAATTGCGAATTCAGTAGTTGTTTAGTAATATACGAAACCGCGAAGTCGAATGGAAGACAAAAGGACTTGCAATTCTTTCTCGGAGACGGTATTATTGACTCATTTTTCGGAACTATAGCACAACAAAAGCCATTAACAGAGTATATATATGTGATATATATCCGGGAAAAAAGTACTCACTTTTTTCCCACGGGAAAAAAGTAATTTATGAAAAGTGACATTTTATAACCTGCCAACAGAGATGAAATGCCAAACTTTTTTCCCGTCACAGAAAAAATAACTATTAATCTAAAAAGAGATTGATATATCAGGCATACCGAGTTCCGCATATCTCTTGGTGATTTTTTTCCCAGGTCAGAGGATATATCGAGGGAAATATTTTGTAAACTTCCTCTGTGAAGCTTCCTCGCTCTGAATTTACATGTGTGCGTACCGTTCTGTTCTAGAAAAAGCATGTTATAATGTAGACGACAAGAAACAGTCGTATCCCGTATTTATGGTCCAATTAGTTTCGAATTTGCCGGTAGCACTCTTTGATCGCAATCCGTTTGCGTGGACGCAAATCATATTATTCAAAGACAGTTGACAGTCGCAATTTGTGGGCGTGGGCGAATCCAAACCTAATGATCACCTTCCCAATGCAAAATGAAACGAAAGTCCATGGTTATTATTATTACTGCTTTTATCGGTAGGTATCTCATGAATAATGAATAATAATAATTATTATTGAAATATAATTATATTCAATGCTAATGTGCTATTAAATTGATTGTATTTCTGCTCTTGTGACTTAAGCAAGGACTGGAATATTATTTTTACTCGTATACTCGTATACCTATATCCATGCATGCAACCATTTTTGTGAAAATGCACACGGAAGAGAAAATTTGGTTGCATTGACCAAATAACTTTGGTCAATTCACATTTTTTTTAAACAATTGAGATCAATTTTGCGAAATCTACAAGATAAACAGGGTGATCTATGAAACACCCTGTATTTTAATGCGTTTTAAGATTCATTCTGAGGAGCTGATTTCATCAATGCCACACTTGGGGTCTAGTATCGATAATTTCCAATTTTAGGATTTTTTGAGTCGAAGATATTCATCATCGATCAAAACGGCTTATATGTCCCCATCTTAACTTTTGATTGACTATCTACTGAAATTTAATTTGAAACAATACAGGGTGGTTCAAAAAAATCCTAAATTTAAAAAATCTCGATTCTAAACACCCTATATCTCTGTAATCATTCCTACTAGACCTCAAGTGTGATACATTGATGAAATCAGCTCTTCAGAAAGAATCTGAAAATGCAATAAAATACAGGATGTTCTATTTGAAATAACAAAGTTGCTAGTTGTTTCTGATAGAAGTGGCAACACTGTACCGATGAAAATGTTTTAGACGGATAGGGAATGTTCAATTATCAGAGCATTCCAATTTTCAGAATGTTCTGCCTTTTCGTTCTCCAGATACTTCTAATAGGCCATCCACCGTGGATCACCCTGTATATTCATTCCAGATAAACAACTTATTCGGAAAGAAAAAATATGTTGATTGAAATATTTGATTACTTGAACTAAGTTTTATTCGGTTTTATTTTTTCAAGAACATGACATGACAAACTCATGAATACCTCCCCCCCTTTATTCCTTTGTTTTTCTAGCTATATATATATATTTCTGAAATTTGGAACATCGAATATGCTCACTCGAGGACATTTTCTCACATTTCAGGATTTTTTTTCATCTTCCCGTTTTCTTGGAAACTGGAAATGACATCAATTTTATATTTTCAAATGGAACACTCTATATATATTTCATTCCATGGTTAGAATTATTATAACGAATTCAACGATACCGGGTTCGATTGAGATATTTCAAACAATTACGAAGATACTGTGTGTAGGCGTCTGTAGGTTAATTGAGGAGGTGGTATATTCATTTTACTTGCTTATTTGGGATTTTCTCTTATCGTGTTGATAAAATAAAAATATGAGTATCATTTCAATATATGGCAGAGTGGAATAATATTAAAATCATAGGAAAGGAATATAACAACCAAATGAGAAAAATCAAGGAATCTGCTTTCATTCTTCTAAACGGAGACAATAGCATTGCTTCCTGTTCAGTTGATATAGATAGAACAAGGTATTACCTATATACTGAAAACTGAACTGAACCACATTTTCATGTTAAAAACGGTATATAGCAGATTCGTTTCCGAAACTTCCAAAGATAAGTAAAAACTAGATATTTTTTCAGTTTTAATCTTCTCCTGAAGATGCTAACATAGTTAGCGAAACACGTGTCGAGGCGTTAAAAAATCGGTTTGGTTAGTGGTAAAACAGTGTAGTGTATTATCGTGCCAAAGGTTCCAGTCTTCGACATATGTATAAATTCTGTTGATTTCGCAAAAATTTTCTAAATTTGACAAAAAAAAAGACCAAAATAATTTTGTTGGTGCAACAAATCTTTTTTCTCTATGTATTTCAATCATCATAGTTCTGTGAAACTGAAATTTGGACCTATATGTCACTATGAAAGCACTTCTTCTCAATTCTAATTAAAATGTAGTTGCCATGATAGCATAATTATGACGAGTCGTTATTGATATAAAAACCTACTAGATTCAAGTGCCATTCCTGTGAATATTGCATCAGAACAGTGAATTCGGGTTAATTATAACAATGGTGGCTATGTCTTTATTGACTACACGGAAAAAAAGGAATTGTTGAATCGAGCAAAATTTAATTGAATGAAGCAAATAAAAGTGTCATATATGCACGACAAAATATAATCTTGAAATGAGTAAATCTTCGAGCAAATCTATATCTTGTTTCAGAGCGAATTCGAAGTTTGAATTGAGTAAATATGTCTTGAATGAACTCTGGATCTCATTCAATCAAGCACATCCATGAATTGTTCATGAAGAGATATTGAATTGGCTCAAACAATCATTTTGTTTGAAACAGAATAAGAAGATATTGATTCGGTCAAATATTTAGTTGATTCAATGAAATATTTGGTTTATTCGAAGAAATATTTGATTGATTCAATGAATTATTTGGTTGATTCAATGAGATATTTGGTTAATTCAATGAAATATTTGGTTAATTCAATGAAATATTTTGTTGATTCAATGAAATATTTCGTTAATTCAAGAGAAATTGTATTTTCATTCGACAAATTGTTTTGTTGAATCAAATCCAGTATTAATTCGGGAGTTTTCTGAAATTTCACATCATAAGAATAAACTAAACTAGGAAACTAGTCGACTTCTAGCATGAATCTCCAGTCTTTACTTCCCTTCAGCTGATACAAAACTATTTCGGATTGCTAATCATCCTAAGTTCGATTTATTCAGCTCTTATTCAGCTGATATTTCAAAGACGAAGAATCAGCCTGCACTTATATAATGAATTCGAGGCATGCATAGACGAGGCAAAATGATCGCCATCTAGAGGCGAAAATGTAATGATGTAGAATGAACAAAATATTTCATTGATATGACATATTTCGTTGCTCTATTCAAGCAAATGATCCGTTCGAAACGAGTTCATTGCTACATCGGAATAAGAAAACTTGTATGTTGTTCCAAAGATATATTCTCATGAAAATGATCATTGTTTGATCAATTCAACGAAATGTTTATAGTTGAATCAACATCGACATTATTTTGGATCGACATAATTTGTTCTTGAGAAAACCATATATTTTATTGATGGAATTGATATTATACTGTTGATTCAATTAGAATACATTCTTGATTTGAACAAGCTGCTTCCATGACATAATCATGTATCTGGTTGATCCAACAAAAAATTGCTCAGTCCAAAAAAAATAATTCAAGCATAAATAATTGGTTGATGCAACCAATCCTTTTTTTTCGTGTAGAGGTTCATAAAATGAGGAAAACTAACTTGGTAGTGAAAACACACTTTGCGCCTCGAAAAGGAGTAAATAATGGTAGGTTTTATATAGCTAGTGGTGTAAAAACTTGTTTCTTTTAAGCATCTAATCTTCATGATCTAATAGGTCCCACGATGCTCCAGTAAATCCCTATATTAAGCCTCTTTGCCTCCTCTAGTAAAAATGACGCTGCAAAATATCTTGAGATATAGGTACCGAGTTTTGAAAAAAAAATAGTAAAATTCGTAATTGGAAGAATTCATTATGATATATACTCACAAGGTTCTACATGAAACGACCTGTTGTACAACGTATTGTCTATTTCTGACCTATTACACGCCGTGAAAACCAACGAACTTCCAACCACATCAGAACTTTTTCTTGGCATTTTGACAACTTTTCGGTAACTGACCAAAATCGATGACACAGTAATTTCAAATAAAAAATGCCTCCGTTCCCAAGCCATTCTCATTGGATAATTATTGTCAATAATTGGATGATCTTATAGAAAAATCGAAATTATAGTTGAAGGTCGGAGGTCTTTGGGAGGCTTAACGAACCATAAACAATGATAATTAGATTTCATGGACTTTCATGTGGGTTCACAGGTGTAATTCTACTGATTCGAATGCGGTCACCATGTGGGTTATACCTTATTGGGTCAACAAATATTTCGTCGAGTGCGAACTGTACACGGTGTCCCAAATTCGAGTCTCATGCATCATTGGGATCTCCGAAACTAGAAGAGATACGAGATTGATCGAATTTTCTGTAACTTATTTACCATCTCTTACAAGCTCGGGAATTGTTCGATCTTGGTGGAAAATTGCTAGAGTCCAACCAATCCTCAAACAAACAACAAAAGCCTGCCCAGCAACTATAGGCCAATTGCCCTGTTATCGGTCATCTTCAAAGTGATGGAGAAGCCATCAACATTGAGCTCATCAAATAGCTTAGGGGAATCATTAATGATAGACAATATGGCTTTTGCCACCGAAGATCAAAGGGAGATTTACTTGCCTAGGTCACCCACGATTTGTTGGAAGCAACTTCATGTCCAGTACACAGCTTCTTGGATGATAGTACCCTCCATACCGCCTTCTCTTCCTGGGCTCAAATACCAGTCAGGAAAATCAGAAACGAACGACTTGGCAACAATTCTCGAATAGGGATCCAATAACTTGGTAGATTTCAATGCAAACAAAACACAAGCATGCCTTTTCTCTAGAAAAGTCGATCTCACTGTGCACAACATAATCTTGTCAGGACTAACCATACCTTTGAAGACATCCATTCCGATGCTTGGTATCATTATCAGCAATATTCTTTTTTGGAAAAATCACGTGAGAGCTAAAATAGCATCCCAAAAACTTGGTTTGCTGTTTCGGGCCAGGAGCTATTTCACTTCCAGTCAGCTGCTTATGATCTATTAGGCACAGATCCGACCTGTCCTGGAATACTGTTCCCATATTTGGAGTGCAGCACCCAAACATATCCTGAAACTGTTGGATTCTGTCCAAAAAAGGGCAATTCGTCTCGTGTGACGCCTAGCTCACAAACTCACTCACTTCTCTGGAACACCGTAGAAAAGTTGGCGATCTGGCTCTATTTTATAGATATTTCCATGGACGATGCTCTTCTGAAATATCAAAAATTGTTCCTCCCTTGGCAATTTCCGCGAAATTGACCCAACATCAATTCCTACCTTATTTCCCTTGGTTCTCACGATTTTTTCTGAACATTACGCACGATATCCTTTTTCATGGGAACAAGAACATAAAGAAAATGCAGTTTCTCCTCTATATATATATATATATACATATCTGTATGTGTAGTGAAGTGAGTACAAATTAAAAGATTTGCCTGAAAATAAGACTGTGTTCAAAAATGTCTGTATTGGAGAGCTCATGCAAAAGAAAATATCAATCAACAGTCAGTGACATCTTATTTTGAAAAATGATGATAATAAGAATGTAATAAAAATATCAATAGCGGTATTGATCATTTGAGAACTTGTATATACTGCGCAATTTTTTTCTTTAATTCCTCTAATATTTGAAAGTGGGCTGTTCAAAAAAATCACGAAGAATAATTCCATGAATTTATTTGAATGGCTTATTTCTGTAAGTCTAAACGTGTAAACACAGAGAGGTGATGTATCCATTTTTTCTGTTCCCACATGATGTAAATATTCTTATCTCCTATTTTATTGGAATATACTTCCTGTGATATTATCTATCTTTCAAGATACCGTAAAATTATTATTTGTTAGACAGTTATATATATATAAATAATGATACGAGGTATGTTGCATAAATGAGTAGTAAAACTTTTTTTTACTTTTATTGAAAGAATATATCTTTCTAGGTGGGTAGACATTTGTTTGTGAGTTTGAGCATCTCTTGAAATTCGAAATAAATAGTGAACATTCCGAGGAAAATTCATTATGTACCTATCTAACGTTTATATACGGGGACGGATGATCGAAGATATATATATTTCTACAGTAATAACCTGACAAAAAACAAAAATAACGAAAATTTCAGTGGAAAAGTTATGATATAAGTATGACATAATTAGTATAGTTTTACTCATGGAGTGGTGAACAATACATATTCTGGAAATTTAAAAAATTGAGTTTGTCAATCGAAAACGATTCCATTTATTTTTCAAATGAGAGACTTGATGGTAAGCAGGTAAGACCTATAGACCCAACTGGTATTTGTGGTTCGTTTGGATCATCTTTTTATTCATACGCTGTACCTTAGACAAAAGGCGTCTAGATTCTTCAGGTTATGCAAATTCAGGTAGGTATAATACGCGGAAATTCATTTTGGCCTTGACAGATGCGGTTGAGATGGAATTCCATCTGGCCAGATGAATTAGAATTCGACTCGGAATTCGATACTGAAACAGAGGAAGTCTGGTGTCAGAACTCGCCTTTTAAATTTTTCTTCTAGAATGTAACATGGAGTCTATTCGTTGAATGCATTTAACGAGGCATTTAATTTGTTTGTTCCTGTTGTATATATCGAAAACAGTTCACCCTGTATAAAATCTGGCAGGCTCCATCATTTTCTCGTGTGTCGTTTAGGTTTTTTACCAAACCTGCTCTTTCTCAAATGTGTTTCCTTTGTGATTCGATTATACAGGGTGTCACGAAATTAGCCTGTCAAATTTCAACAGCGGCTTCTACAATCGAAAATAGGAAAACAGTTTCTATAATATATATGAACATGAGACGAGAGATGTCCTCCTCCTGAAGATGATATTTCCTGAGTATTGCCGAAACTCCATGTGATAAAAAGATGCAATTTGGTACAAGAACTAAACTTTCCATGCCCAATGCAGTGATAATAGAATCATTTCGAAATTTCCGTCAAGAGGTTTTAATACAAGGTGGGACTATATTAAATATTGCTCAAAATTTTTTGTATGCATATTTTTAAACATGTTATGAAAATCCACAACTCTTTACAAAAAACTGAGCCAGTCTCGTATTGGTCTTGAAACATCAAGACCAATACCAAGACCAAGGTGACATTTATTTTTCGAGACCAAGACCATCAAGACTGAGACGCAAAATTTATCGACGAATGACATGAAAAAACGTTGAAGCTGCACTTATCATGCGATGGGTCCTTTTCGAGAATTTTTTTTGTATTTCTCAACTACGTATTTTTGCAAGTATTTTTGTCATGAGTTTGATGATGAAACTATTTATCGAGATATTTTATGAAAAAGTTCGAAATTCCGCTTTCTTTTTACCCCTGTGTTGGATGCATTCACAGCTATACTTGCTCTTCGTATTATGTCATTGGACACTTTATATACTCATGATGTACTTAAATGACACATTTTTATATAGAAAATTCAACAGAAAATATGATTTTTATGGCGAGTTTTTGTGATGTCAAATTCCTCATCTATTTGTGATATATACTCGTATATGTAGCTCGTACCGATCTATTTATACAATTTTACCTGATTTTAACTACATGTCTTATTATTATATTCATTTTATTCCATTTATTTATTGACGTATGTATAAACACTATTGTGTAGTAACATGAATAAATCTATCTATCTATCTACTGAACAATCAAACTAGATTACAGCCATTTAATGAAAGAGATGTCAAATGTCAACAGATTGCTTTTGAATGACATTACACACGCAATTATTTTAAATGATATTCTTCCTTCTTTTCATGAAAATCATATTTTCCTCCGATTGGCAGCAAATATTAATTTTGCTGACACATATCTGCAGCAAAGTGGTCACTTTGCTGATTGATATGGATCAGCAAAATTAAAAATCCATGAATCGTTTATAATTTCCTTCATATTTCTTCCGAGACTTCTCCGGCAACAAATTCAACTCTATATTTTTTGCCACCTCCCTTATTAATGGAGGTGTGAGTATACTTCTAGGTCGCTATCACTGTTCATTATATAATAATTTAAATATACCGATATTTTTTCGCACAACTGTCAGAAATTTCATGAATTGTCAAACCAACAACTGCGATTTCTATCAAATTTTATTTTAATTAACACTATACAGGAAGAATAAAGAGATTGTGGGAATTGTATTAATTCGCAAATACAATATTCTCCCATATCATTATGAACAATCTGAGAAAAAATTATATGTTCAACTCGGCAGCAAGGTAGATTGACTGCCTTAGCTGGATTCCTAGCCTCGCTACGCTCGGCTATGAATTCAGCCACGGCAGTCAATCTACTACTTTGCTGCCTAGTTAAACAAATAACTATTCTAGTTGACTGATGTAATAGAAAAAAAATGTGTCATTGAAGTACATTGTGATATATTATTATAAACTGTCCAATGATGAAAAAAGAATAAGGGCAAATTGTTCTAACTGTGATCCAGAAGACAGGCGGAAAAGAAGGTGAAATTTGTATTTAACTTCATTATATTGAGATTATAACAAAACACTTGAGCATGAGAAATAATTAGGGATGGGTAAGGGAAGAATCCTTATAACAACTAGCAAATTTGTAATCAAGTTGTTTAGGAGAGGTCTTGATGTACAATGATTGTCAGTCTTACTTTCACTAGGGAGGGCGCCAGAAATAATCCTTAAAGTTTTGACACTTCAAAAAAACTATTTCAAATTTATATGTTGCAAATGTGGGAGAGCAATAATATACAACTTTTCAACAACAATAGTAACAATTTAATCAGTATGTTAGTTCAGCTCACAATCGGTAATTTCGACTACAATTTTTCAACCGGAGTTAGAAAAGTTAGTTCAAACAATTTAGTAATTAATCAAGAAATTTAAACAATTCAAAAATTTTACGAAAAGCTAATAAAAAAATAGGAAGGCTGAATAGGATTGAAAAGATATACTGCTGTTCAGTTTGACACCTTGAAATTACTCTGGATAGGGGTCAGAGAATACCTGGTAGCTTCCACACGGATTTACTCCTGTCTCAAGACTGGTAGAACAGGCCTCCTTCACAGATATACCAGCAAATATAACTGCTAGGTTGATGATCTAACTGGCAAGGCTCTAGGACTGGCTTTTCAGGCTACCTTTAGAATATCGACATCAGGTTTCTCTTCCCCAAAAACCGTGAGCTGGTGATTGAGCTGCACACAGGTAGTTGGTCTTCTTCAATTGTGGTTGTGTCTCACAAGGTGTGTCATGAAATAAACGTGAAGCAGTATGAGCAAGATTCAGAGGAGGGATGCAGGAATGGAAGAAATAATCCAAAGTGATACAACTAACTATGGATCCAATAATTAGAAATTTTTATACGAACTTTATATAATATGAAATGATAATGTATATAAGGAAATATATAATCTACAAGAAAATAAATTTATAGAATCGATTCTATGAATTATATCCTACGATTTTTACAAATTTTAACTGAGAATAAAAAAAATAGTTTGACTTATTGAAATTTATTAAGTGATTGAAATTGCTGTGGTAGGAAAAATTGTACTCTCAATATTTTTTTCCAATTGAAAGAAAATGACTGATAATAGTAAAAATTACTGATGATACAAAATTACTGATTAGGTACAAATTATGACCATGGACTGAAATGGTACTAATTAAGTATATCTGTTACTTAAACAAATAATGTTCAAAGGAAACTTTCCATGAAATAGCAAAAATTGTCTTAAATCAATTGGATAAAATTGATATCACTCAATATGTGAAGATTCTATTCGAAAGAGTGAAGTACTTCTTCAAAAGTGAGGAAAATAACATCAAATAATTGATAGTAAATTTGAAAATAATTCCAGATAACGAGGCACTTCTAGAAAAATGAGGAAATTATATCAAGAAAATTGATAACTATTGAGAAAAATTCACATAAAATATTCCACAAAAAAATAACTGATCTCAAGACAATTTCTGGTATTATTTCATATGAAAATTATATTGAAAAGATAAAGAAATATTTCTCAAGGATAGCTCAAGAAAATCGGTTAAAGGGTTTGCACTTTGAGACAGGTGACCATTACATAGCTGTTAACTTTATCTTGCAGTGTCTCGAAATGTGATAACACAGAGGAACCACCAAGTACAGTAGTGAATCAGGGTTCTAGCAGAAAACACCACCGGAATGAATTTCAAGCCCTTCAAATGTGGCAATTAGCCAGTACCATAACCAACAAATAGGCAGTAACTGAACTTGAAACTCTAGAGGCTGATGCTCACTACCAAAACACCGACTCAGGCCTGCAAAGGACAGTTTCCTGACAATATCAAAAAAAATGTGAATAATTCACCAAAAAAACTCTATGAAATATGCTATACTGAAGAATGTGAATACAACTTAATCAAAGATATTATACCAACTTTAAAAAATTCACCAGTACAAGAGAAGAACTATAATAAATGTATGTGAATGCCCCAATTATATGAACTCTGTGAATACTTCACCAAGAAAACTATATGAACCCTAGTATATGAAATCAGTGAAAAGTGCAAGTTATGCCAACAGGACGGACAACTACGTCTGTGGTGTAGGAGAGTGGAGTCTCACTTATGGATATGATCCGTGAAATTGTTTGATCTACTAATGATTGCTTATTAAATTGAAAATCCACTCACCTTACACTCAGCGTAGTACTTCAATAGGTCCTTTCCTGGTTAAGCACTCCTTGGGTTCAAATTTTCCAGAATCTCTCCTTGGATTATAATCCCTTCTGTCTGATAACACTTCAAATAACACGTGTGTAGTACTTCAGATAGCACGTGGATAGCACCTCAGAGAGCACGTGGATAGTACCTCAGAGAGCACGTGGATAGCACTGAAAAATGATCACAACGACAGAACAAATCTATGGCACAGTAGCTGTCTCAAAAAAATTGCAATGATATCAGAAAAAAATGGTTTTATTCAGTCCCAGAAACCTCTATCATCATATAAATGAAAAGCACGTGCAACTAATAAATTTAATGTTGAGTGAAAGCCAGGCAGGAATGATATTTAATTCAAAAAGTTATGTGCAAGGAACATTCTGTGAACTCAATGATCTTTACTCAAATCATAAGTCAGACATGTGTGACCATGCCTGATCTGGAAAATATTCAATTTCTCCAAAAATAGCAGGAAAAGAAAAAAATAACTACCAAATTTGCTACTATACGAGAAACTGCAAACAATTAACAGCTAGTATTCAGACAATGATTGAAAATTAAGAAAGTGCAAAAGGGAATGGTTTTACCTGTCTCAAGTCACAAAACCTTCAAGTCAACTCTTCCAGTCGAGAGCCAAATCAAGAGAGAGCTAAAATCTTCAATTCTCCATCATATCGATTCCAAAAAAAAAAGGTTTTTTTTTATAAATTTGATGTTTACTTTTTCCAAATATCATACTCTATCTGATGAAGTGAGATGGACAATCCTCCGTTTACCAACCCAACAAATAAATTATGTTTTGACACAGAACACGAAACCAAGATGATAGATTGACCACGGAACATAAATCAAACTCATGGAACTTGCGGATATTTCAAGCAGTGGGAGTCATTCGCCTGACAAACGTTAGCAATCTTGAAATTGGAGATGATACTTACGGTGTCACAGAACTATTGGCGAGAGTAAATGATATTTGTGGGTACTGCACTACATGAAACGCACTATCGGACTAGAGGCACAGAATACAGAGATGTGATTAGTAGAAATGTAACGACAAATTCAATTTTTCGTTACACACCCCCTTTTCCTGGGGAAAAAAAATCGAAAACGTCAGGTTGAGATTTTTTTTCTAAAAGAAATCCAGTCAAATCAAATAGTAAGGAAATCAATACGATTTGAGAATCGAAGTCATAGCTGATATAGGACTTCAGAAAAACATCTGGTTTCATACAAGAAGTCAAACCAAGCCAACTCAATAATAAGTAGTATGTTTGCTGAGGTTACAATTAACAATTTATACACTCTACAGTTACTCAAATTCAAACAAATATACAATTTATACAAGATGAGACTCTATCTGAAGAATATGAAGTTGATGAGAAGTAATAAGATAATACAAAGAAAGTTGTCGATTTCCGGCATAACAAAAACTCAAAAGATAGTGGATATGCTGCTTCCTCAAGGGCAAATTAAAGCAGATCCATCATCCCAACAAAACTTGGTTCAGCTGGCCTAACTGAACCCAAAACTAAAATATGCACAACAGCTGTGCTCATATCCAAGGTACCAAATTTCACTAAACAGTCACTATCTGAGCGACAGCAAAAACTAAAACGCAAAAACTATGTGACTATCACTTTCAACCTAAGGAGGAGACACCAAATTCCATGTATCAAGACATAATGTATTTCTCAAATGAGGAAGGAACACTCAAATTTCCATGTAGGTGAAAGATAATGCATTCCCAAACCTCATAACTCAGGTATAGGAAAGTGATTATCACACAAGTTCCACTGCCATACAAAAAATTCCTCAAAAACAAAATCCAAAGTACCTACCAAAGATAATCAGAAATTGAATACCTAAATTCTAAGCAAGACTAAAAGATAGCAAACAAATTACTTCAAATCAACTTCAACTTCAGATTCGGTTTCGGACTCTGAACCCGACTCATCTTCAGTATCAAACTCGCAATCATTACTTTTCAGGTCTTTGATGTGCCAATTTCCTAAATCATTTCCTTCAGGATCCTTAAGAGCATAAACTAAATTGGATACAACTTTATGAACTACAGCAGGAATAAATCGAGGCGCTAGTTTGGCTGAATAATCATTTGGAGCACTAGAGAGAGTATAGTTCTTCTTCCAAACTCTATCACCCACATGAAATCTAAGAGCTCTCTTCCTCAAATTATAAGTTTTAGCGTTACGCAAATATGCCTGATGTAGCTTCTTCCTGACATCCTCATACAACTTAGGTATTTCCTGTAAATCATCCAAGAGTTGGAGTTTATCACCTATTTCCACTTTATTACTGTCGTTTTCTGAAATTTTTCCATAATAGTCCCCTGATAACGGAATATTCCTCGCAAAATTCAAAAATGCAGGAGGATAACTATGACTATCATGTTTAGCTAACCGTATGGCTTGTGCTACCTTAAAAATCGACATATCCCAGGTTTTGTGGTTTTCATGAATATAGGATCTGATGGCAGTTACAATAACTCGATTAACTCGCTCGGTATGATTCACCTGAGGGTGATACCTAGCATTATACCAAATCTTTTGGACTTTATAATTCTCCATGAACTGCTTGAATTCTCTACTAATGAACTGACTTCCATTGTCGCACGAAAAAATCTGAGGAACGCCAAATATCAGAAACACCTGATTCTCCAAAAACTTAATAATTCCCTTCGAAGTAGCTTTCGCCATAGGATGGACTAACACGAACTTTGTAAAATAATCAACCACAACAAGTAAATACTGATTTCCATTCTTCGATCGAGGATAAGGCCCTAATAAATCAGCTGAAACTAATTGGAATGGAAAATTGACATTTCGATAGGCACCCATAAAACCAGCTCTAGGAAGATTTGAACTTTTATTGGCAGCACACACAGGACATCTCCTAACATACTGATGGACAAATTTACGGATATTAGGCCAATAATACAATTCCAAAATCCTAGACAAAGTTTTCGAAACTCCAAAAGGGGAAGCGGTTTCGTTATCATGATAAAATTTCATGATATCATTACGATTTGCTGTAGGAACGACAATTTTCCACTCTGACAAGTTACTTACGATATTATGCTTAGGAAATATATGTTTGAAAAGTACTCCATTCTCGACACGAAATGATGGGTAAGCCTCGGGGTTTTCTTCCACATTTTTAATCATATTATTGTACCAACTGTCAGGCTTGAAAGATGAAATATCCAAAACGGCGTTATCCACCACAGAACGACTCAAAGCATCAGCCACCAGATTATTCGTACCAGGACGATGAACTATTCGAAAATTGAACTGAGACAGTTTCACTGCCCACCTTGCCAAACGACCAGAAGGATTAGTAATGTTGTGAAGCCATACAAGTGAAGCATGATCAGTCTCGACAGTAAAAAATGTACCCTCTATGTAACTACGAAATTTCTCAATACCAAAAATTACTGCCAACAATTCCTTTTCTGTAACAGTATATTTTCTCTGGGCTTTATTCAGAGACTTACTGGCGAAAGCGATGGGGTGTTCGAGACCATCCTGTTCCTGATAGAGCACTGCTCCCAGACCAGTATCCGAAGCATCACACTGTATGACAAAACTTTTAGAAAAATCAGCACTAGCTAGAACAGGGGCAGTTGTCAGTAATTCCTTGATCTTTTTGAAGGCATCGTCAGCTTCCTTGGTCCATGTAATGGGATGACCTTTCTTTCTCCCACCTAAAAGTGCTGAAATAGGAGTAGCTACTGACGAAAAATCCCTAAGAAATCTCCTGTACCATCCAACAAGTCCTAGCAGTCTTCTCACTTCCGTAGTGGTCTTCGGAATGGGATAGTTGAGTACTGCAGATACCTTTTCTGGATCAGTACGAAGGCCACACTGGTCAACAACAAAACCTAAGAATACCAACGAAGGACGACAAAATTCACATTTCTTCAGGTTGACGGTAAGACCAGCATCTTTCAGTCTGCCATAAACATCATGAAGTACTTTTACATGAGTATCAAAATCTGGAGTAGCCACAACGATATCGTCTAAATAGACAAAACAATACGGTGCTAAAGAAGGTCCAATGACACGATCCATAAGTCTGGCCATAGTTTTTGGGCTGTTTACCAGTCCAAAAGGCATCACACAAAACTCAAACAAACCTCTACCATACACTGCAAAAGCTGTCTTCGGCCTTGACTCTTCATCCAAGGGGATCTGAAAGAAAGCCTTGCGAAGATCGATTGAAGTCAAAAACTTTGCATCTCGTAGTTTATTGAGAATACTATCGATCAGCGGCATAGGATAGGAATCATTCACAGTGACCTCATTCAGTTTCCTTCCATCAAAACATACTCTATACTCTCCAGATTTCTTCTCTACCAACCACAAAGGACTGCACCATGGGGATTGTGAAGGTTGAATGACATTCATACTCAGCATTTCATCTATTTCCTTATTTAAATGAGTCTGCATGGCTGGACTTAAAGGATATTGACGTTGACATATAGGTTTTGTTTCTTTAGTTATGATAGAATGGGTAATTAAATGAGTTCTACCTAAACGATCCTCTGGGGCAATACTACGAAAAAGATCCATAACTTTTTGAAGTTCAACTTTTTGATGAGAATTTAAATCAGATATAGACTGAATTGTATTAATGGCACAAACGTTAGTGTTATAAGATAAATTTCCAAAATTAACCCTAAAATCAAATATTTGCAAAAAATCAACTCCCAATATTAAGGTATGCTTTACTGAAGGAATTACTAAAATCTTAATTTGTTTCTCAACATTATTAACTGAAATAGGAACATCAAAATATCCTAACATATTTTGAGATGTGCCATCTGCTGTGGTCACACTCAAACAATTCTCATACTTTATAGTTAAATTATATTTATGTAACAGATAATATCCAGAAGAACCTAAAATTGAAGCAGTACTGCCACTATCAATAAGAGCTTCCAATTGGTCATCAAAAATTTTAACTTTTAAATAAGGACGATTATCATCAGGTTTTCTGTGAAAAATGGGACTAACATTGACTTTTGGAATATAAAAATCTTTAACTTTATCGAGCCATAATTTCCATTCGGACTTAGAGGTAATTACTTTTGTTTCTGTTTTCCTTTTCGTGAGGTGATTGGACGTGTTTGTTCTGAACTTTGAGGTACAGGATTGCTGTTGACGACGTTCAGACATTCGTCTCCAGCTTCCTCGTTTTTTGACTGAATCAAATGTGGATTACAAGAAAAACATTTGGTTTTAATTACATTTCTTTTTCCACAACCATAGCAGAATCGGTTACGTGGTTTCCTACACTGACTATGAGCATGCCCAACCACTCCACAATTCCAACATTTAACGATATTATCAACTACAGAAATATTTGGTCTAAATGAAGTTGAATTATTTTGCCTAAATGAATTTGAATTACTAGATTCACCAAATGGACAACTGAGATCAGGTTCAAGCAAAGAATTCCTGAGGGTAGGAGGGGGTTTGTATCGTTCTGCCCAAAGTTTTGACTCCTCCAATTTTTTACACAACTTAGAAAGTTCATCAATACTATCTATATCTTTGAGTGCTAGAGCTGAAACATATGATGGTAACAGATTTTTACGAATCTTATCAACAATTACTTGTTCTCCAGGTTTGTTAGACAGTCTATTATAGAGACTTTCCATGGCAGAAATATAAAGAGTAACCCTTTCGTTGGTACCTTGGGTACGTCTATGGATCTCAAGCATGAGGTCATCATCATAAGAATAAGATAGAAAATCATTTTTAAGTTTCTGTACTAACTCATCCCAATCTCTAACTTTACTTCTAACATTGTTGTACCAAGTAAGTGCTGGACCTCTAAACAAATCACAAGCTGACAAAAATAAATCTTGCTTGGTAACGCCTCTAGCTTGACTCAATAAATTAACTTTTTCTAAGAATGACTGGACAGAATCTTTTTGATTGGAACCGGTAAAATAAATATTCCATTTGTAAGGGGCCACAAACTTTGGAGTAGAACTCACACGAACAGGCGATGACGTACGAAGAGGTGATGATGAACGAAAAGGAACTGAACCTGGATTTGCAGAATCAACTTTAAGTGAAAAATCTCCCTCTACTTCTAAAAGCAACAAATGAACTGTCCTTTTAGCTCCCTCTTCATCCGCACTCGAGGTTTTAATCCTTTGAACCCTCCCTGACAAATGAGTTAAACGTGAAGAAATTCTCTTAAAGGCTGAGTCACTCTTGAGCCCAGAAAAATTATCGACAGCTAATTTTACATCCGATATACTTTCTGTAGTTTCTTCAATATCATCCTCATGAGAATAAGGATTAGCAGGTAGCTCAGAAAAACTTCGGTTTGCATTCTCTTGGCTCAAAAGTCCTCTCAAAAGTTTCCTTTTCCTATTGACATCACCCTCAGGTTCAACATTCCTGATTCTTAATTCATAATTCAACTCATTAACTTTAAGATCATTTGGTTCCATCATAATTAATTATTGAAAATCGATAAATGCAAAAATATGAATTTTTTATATCCCAAAAATTATATCACTCAAAATTCCCAATGTAAAGAGAAAAATGCTAATATAAAACGCAAAAATAGAAAATGCAAAAATAGAAAATGTAATATGTTCACAGAAAAATTCCAAAATTTCAAACCACCAGCAAAATTTCAATCAGCCAAGCTATGTTTATTGCCACCACAGTTGCAACTTTTAGCAAAAGTAAGACTTAACAAACCCAAAAAAATTCCACAAATTATCAGGCCCCACGTTGGGCGCCAATTTATAACAAAACACTTGAGCATGAGAAATAATTAGGGATGGGTAAGGGAAGAATCCTTATAACAACTAGCAAATTTGTAATCAAGTTGTTTAGGAGAGGTCTTGATGTACAATGATTGTCAGTCTTACTTTCACTAGGGAGGGCGCCAGAAATAATCCTTAAAGTTTTGACACTTCAAAAAAACTATTTCAAATTTATATGTTGCAAATGTGGGAGAGCAATAATATACAACTTTTCAACAACAATAGTAACAATTTAATCAGTATGTTAGTTCAGCTCACAATCGGTAATTTCGACTACAATTTTTCAACCGGAGTTAGAAAAGTTAGTTCAAACAATTTAGTAATTAATCAAGAAATTTAAACAATTCAAAAATTTTACGAAAAGCTAATAAAAAAATAGGAAGGCTGAATAGGATTGAAAAGATATACTGCTGTTCAGTTTGACACCTTGAAATTACTCTGGATAGGGGTCAGAGAATACCTGGTAGCTTCCACACGGATTTACTCCTGTCTCAAGACTGGTAGAACAGGCCTCCTTCACAGATATACCAGCAAATATAACTGCTAGGTTGATGATCTAACTGGCAAGGCTCTAGGACTGGCTTTTCAGGCTACCTTTAGAATATCGACATCAGGTTTCTCTTCCCCAAAAACCGTGAGCTGGTGATTGAGCTGCACACAGGTAGTTGGTCTTCTTCAATTGTGGTTGTGTCTCACAAGGTGTGTCATGAAATAAACGTGAAGCAGTATGAGCAAGATTCAGAGGAGGGATGCAGGAATGGAAGAAATAATCCAAAGTGATACAACTAACTATGGATCCAATAATTAGAAATTTTTATACGAACTTTATATAATATGAAATGATAATGTATATAAGGAAATATATAATCTACAAGAAAATAAATTTATAGAATCGATTCTATGAATTATATCCTACGATTTTTACAAATTTTAACTGAGAATAAAAAAAATAGTTTGACTTATTGAAATTTATTAAGTGATTGAAATTGCTGTGGTAGGAAAAATTGTACTCTCAATATTTTTTTCCAATTGAAAGAAAATGACTGATAATAGTAAAAATTACTGATGATACAAAATTACTGATTAGGTACAAATTATGACCATGGACTGAAATGGTACTAATTAAGTATATCTGTTACTTAAACAAATAATGTTCAAAGGAAACTTTCCATGAAATAGCAAAAATTGTCTTAAATCAATTGGATAAAATTGATATCACTCAATATGTGAAGATTCTATTCGAAAGAGTGAAGTACTTCTTCAAAAGTGAGGAAAATAACATCAAATAATTGATAGTAAATTTGAAAATAATTCCAGATAACGAGGCACTTCTAGAAAAATGAGGAAATTATATCAAGAAAATTGATAACTATTGAGAAAAATTCACATAAAATATTCCACAAAAAAATAACTGATCTCAAGACAATTTCTGGTATTATTTCATATGAAAATTATATTGAAAAGATAAAGAAATATTTCTCAAGGATAGCTCAAGAAAATCGGTTAAAGGGTTTGCACTTTGAGACAGGTGACCATTACATAGCTGTTAACTTTATCTTGCAGTGTCTCGAAATGTGATAACACAGAGGAACCACCAAGTACAGTAGTGAATCAGGGTTCTAGCAGAAAACACCACCGGAATGAATTTCAAGCCCTTCAAATGTGGCAATTAGCCAGTACCATAACCAACAAATAGGCAGTAACTGAACTTGAAACTCTAGAGGCTGATGCTCACTACCAAAACACCGACTCAGGCCTGCAAAGGACAGTTTCCTGACAATATCAAAAAAAATGTGAATAATTCACCAAAAAAACTCTATGAAATATGCTATACTGAAGAATGTGAATACAACTTAATCAAAGATATTATACCAACTTTAAAAAATTCACCAGTACAAGAGAAGAACTATAATAAATGTATGTGAATGCCCCAATTATATGAACTCTGTGAATACTTCACCAAGAAAACTATATGAACCCTAGTATATGAAATCAGTGAAAAGTGCAAGTTATGCCAACAGGACGGACAACTACGTCTGTGGTGTAGGAGAGTGGAGTCTCACTTATGGATATGATCCGTGAAATTGTTTGATCTACTAATGATTGCTTATTAAATTGAAAATCCACTCACCTTACACTCAGCGTAGTACTTCAATAGGTCCTTTCCTGGTTAAGCACTCCTTGGGTTCAAATTTTCCAGAATCTCTCCTTGGATTATAATCCCTTCTGTCTGATAACACTTCAAATAACACGTGTGTAGTACTTCAGATAGCACGTGGATAGCACCTCAGAGAGCACGTGGATAGTACCTCAGAGAGCACGTGGATAGCACTGAAAAATGATCACAACGACAGAACAAATCTATGGCACAGTAGCTGTCTCAAAAAAATTGCAATGATATCAGAAAAAAATGGTTTTATTCAGTCCCAGAAACCTCTATCATCATATAAATGAAAAGCACGTGCAACTAATAAATTTAATGTTGAGTGAAAGCCAGGCAGGAATGATATTTAATTCAAAAAGTTATGTGCAAGGAACATTCTGTGAACTCAATGATCTTTACTCAAATCATAAGTCAGACATGTGTGACCATGCCTGATCTGGAAAATATTCAATTTCTCCAAAAATAGCAGGAAAAGAAAAAAATAACTACCAAATTTGCTACTATACGAGAAACTGCAAACAATTAACAGCTAGTATTCAGACAATGATTGAAAATTAAGAAAGTGCAAAAGGGAATGGTTTTACCTGTCTCAAGTCACAAAACCTTCAAGTCAACTCTTCCAGTCGAGAGCCAAATCAAGAGAGAGCTAAAATCTTCAATTCTCCATCATATCGATTCCAAAAAAAAAGGTTTTTTTTTATAAATTTGATGTTTACTTTTTCCAAATATCATACTCTATCTGATGAAGTGAGATGGACAATCCTCCGTTTACCAACCCAACAAATAAATTATGTTTTGACACAGAACACGAAACCAAGATGATAGATTGACCACGGAACATAAATCAAACTCATGGAACTTGCGGATATTTCAAGCAGTGGGAGTCATTCGCCTGACAAACGTTAGCAATCTTGAAATTGGAGATGATACTTACGGTGTCACAGAACTATTGGCGAGAGTAAATGATATTTGTGGGTACTGCACTACATGAAACGCACTATCGGACTAGAGGCACAGAATACAGAGATGTGATTAGTAGAAATGTAACGACAAATTCAATTTTTCGTTACAAGATAATATTCATATTTTTATTTTATAGAAACGAGGAGAGAAAATCCCCAAAAAATTGGAATAATGAAAAATAATGGTTTGTTCACATTTTCATTATCAAATTCCTGTTTTTCAGACAAAAATTCGTAAGTACAGTTTTACCGAAAAAACAAACTCTTCTCGCCGTTTCCGGGTTCAACTGGAATAAAACGAATATTCCCTAGCCTCAAGGAGTACCATAATAGCACTGATCTGTGATCTCTCTTCACTGGTACCGTTAAAAGACACCAAGAACAACCGTGCCAAACACTTAGAGACAGCCCTCTCTCTCTCTCTCTCCTGCTGGATACGAACCTAACCTGCTCGGCACAACATCACTACCACAACGCGCACACACACCCACCCTACGCTCTTTTGTTTCACGGTCACGGCACCCCCGATCGCGAACCCCATATGCACATTCTTTGCTATTTCGAGGTTTCCTTTTCTTTTGCCCACGTAGATAGGTGAAGCATGCCGCTCGAGACGTGAATGCCGCAGAATTGGTCACCTGAAAAGCGACGTTGCCAGATCGAACGGAAAGTATTTCTCAGACGTTCTCCAGAAACTTCCATACCAGTAGGGCAGTAGATGATCGCCCTACTTAGCCTATACAAGGTGTTCCTTAATGACATGCTAATATTTGAGGGGACGATTCTTGGACCCATTTTGGGAATACAACTTTATATGAACGTATGTCGTAAACGTCCAAACTTTTGAGATACAGGGTATCTAAGTTGAAAATATGCATAGATTATTTTTTTGTCCACCCTGTACAGCTTTTCGTAATCAAAAAAAAATCAGTCTATGTGACTGCCACTGGTAGAGCAAATGAAAATTTGTGTACATCAGAAAATGCACCTTGATGCATAGAAGACAGTACCAAATTTGGTGAAGATGTCTACAATATTATCTCAATTATCATTTGAAAACTGATTTTTTCTCAAAACTTTATCGCCCTGTATCTCAAAAGTTAAGACTTTCAAGACATACGTACATAGGAAGTTTATATCTTGAAATGGAACACCCTGTGAATGAGCACTCACCCTCAGCTTGAAAATCATAGTAACAGAAATTAAAAATAAAAACATAATGTACAGGGTGGCTGGGATTCGAGCCCCATCATTGGTATCTTGTAAACCGTTAGAGATACAGGGTCGGTTGAATTATGCCTGACAAAATGACCTTTCGATACTTCCGGATACTTTCATAGAAATGCGAAAAAAAAAACAGTTAGTTACTTGAAGAAATTAATCGAAATGAATGAAACACTATTATACAGAGAAGTGCACAAAAAACGGCTAGGATTGTAACTTTTGAATTATTCTAGATAGGGTTCTGAAAATTGGTAGGCAACTAGTATACCAAATTGCTCATTAATGAATGAAACAATTTTTTCTCCACCACTTCCAGTTTCACCGGAAACGACCCCAACTTTTGATTTCCAAATGGGACACCCTGTATTGTATTCCATAATCGGTTAGGGATTATCATGACGAATTCAACGATACCGGGTTTGATAGGGTTATTTCAAACGATTACAAAGATATTTGCGTTCGAAGTACCCATATGCGCAATAGGTGTGACTTCGCAACATCAAAACTTCTTTCTCTGTCACACTCATTGAGCATATGGAAACTTAGAACGCGAATATCTGCGTAATCGTTTGAAATAACCCTATCAAACCCGGTATCGATGAAATCGTTATGACAATCCCTAACCGATTATGGAATACAATACAGGGTGTCCCATTTAAAAATAAAAAGTTGGGGTCGTTTCCAGTAAAACCGGAAGTAATAGAACAAAAATTGTTTTGTCAATTAATGAGCAATTTGATATACTAGCTACCTACCAATTTTGAAAACCCTATCTCGAATAATTCAAAAGTTACAGTTTTAGCCGTTTTTTGTGCACTTCTCTGTATATGGTCACTGTTTCTCGAGCTGTTTCTGCCCTACAAGTTGGCGCTTTCAAATTTGAAATCCGACGTTTCGTCTTCCAGAAACCATCATCAACTCATCTTTTTCAAATACGGACCTGGATTTTACATTTCATTCATCCACACCTTTGGATATCCCAAAAGCTATGAGCTATCAAAAATGTTTCGTTTATAAATAAATATTATTTTCTGTATTTCTCAAGTATCTATTTAATTTCAATTCAAATATCATACAGTTTTTGTAAACTAAACGTTCTAAAATAGAAATATGTGATGATCTTATAGCTTTTTGGGATATCGAAAGGATTTTGATGAACATCTTCAAACAAATTAAAAGAAACGGTTACGGATGAAATTGCGAAACTTTGCCACAATTCAACCGACCCTGTATCTCGAACAGTTCACGAGATCCCAATGATGAAGACAGCAAATTCCAGCCACCCTGTACATACTTAAAAACGATATAGTCTTCAAAAACAAACTTGCATTAGGAAGAACAACAAACTTGTAGTTGAATCCACATCATGACACTGAAGGACTCTACTTTTTTTGAGGATTTCACCATGAAATGATATTTCTGATATCTGAGGAATGTTTTCAAGATCTGGCACCGCTGCAGTATACTGGGTTTTACGCGTGCGCGACTTATGTAACCGACTAGCAGCGTTTCAGATGTTCTAACTGGATACACGTTGGATTGTTTCATACCGCTCGGATCTTCTAGGTCTTCAGGAGGTTGAATGGTCTCTGACATTCTCGAATTTGGGAGATTTTCCATTATTCGAGATGGTGAAAAATTCAATTCCTTGAATTTACCTCGAATTCATTGAATTCACCTTGCATTTATTGAAGTCACCTTGAAATCCTGGAAAATTTATGAAAATCCTCTCACTTGGGTTTAGTTTTTTTTATCGCTTGGACCGTACAAAAGGAAATCCCTATAATGTTCAAAGAACATCGTGCGTTCCTAAGGAGGATAGGAACATGAGATAGGTATTGGTATTTTTTTTGAACTTCTGGAGATTATATGTTGTTGGGAATACTTCCTCAGGCAATGAATTCCAGAGCCTAGCCGTTCTATGGATGAAGGAGTTTTGATCAAGTGTTCGACATCTTTCGAGGTTGACGACGAAAGGATGTGCTGACTGGGCTTGTCTAAAATTGTTGTTATAGTTCGTCTGACTGGTATTGATAGTGAAGGGATGATAGCAGAGATTTCCGAAGAACATGAGACGATCATGGACAATCTGGATATTTGTTGATTTACTAAGGAATTCTTGAATTCACATAGAAATTCTTGTTTATACCTAGAAATGCTTGGTCTTACCCTAGATATGCTTGGTTTCATCTAGGATTTGGATTAATATCCTAGAAATCCTCGCATTAAACTAGAAATCTTGGATTCAAATGGAAATTATTGGTTTACAGGGACATTCTTGAATTCACATAGACATATAGGTATCTCCAAAAGTTCAAAAAAAATTCCAATACCTACCTCCTGTCCCTATCCTCCCTAGGAACGCACGATGTTCTTTGAACATTATAGGGATTCCCTTTCGTGCGCTCCAAGCGATAAAAAAAAATACATTCTTAGTTGGATTCACCTAGAAACGCCTAGAAATGAACGGTTTTACTTGGTTTGAACTAAATACAGGGTGTCTGTAAAAGGTCTTTACAAAGACATACCACATATTCCTTAGACCAAAATAAGTCGATTTGAATAAAATTACCTCCTCGATTACCTCATTATAAAGTTGCATCGTTTGGGCTCCAGAGGGCCTTGAAGTTACAATTTTTAAATCGTTATTCCCATATAAATTTGAAACGGCATATGCGATTTCGCTGAAATTTGGTATATTGATAGAATTTTAGGTGGCAAAAAAAATGGTGTTGAAATTTTGTCCGATAATAATACATAGGCGTAGAACTTGATTTTTAAAATAATTGCACCTTTAAAAATTCTACGCCGATGGCAGAAAAGGGGTTTGAGTATGAAATTTGGATTGGGTACTCATTTACTACAAAAAAGTACCCTTGATAACACTCGATTTACTCTCATGGTTCTGACAAAGTTTGTATTTTAATTAAAATGCAAATTTCGTCAAAACCTTGAGAGCAATCGAGTCATATCACGAGTACCTTTTTTCAAAGCAATCTAAATTTCATACTCAAACTCCTTTTCTCCCATTGGCGTAGAATTTTTTAAGGTGCAATTTTAAAAAAAATCAAGTTCTACGCCTATGTAATCATCGGACGAGTCATCGGACAAAATTTTGACACCATTTTTTTTGCCACATGAAACTCTATCAATATACCAAATTTCAGCAAAATTGCATATGCCGTTTTAAATTTATATGGGAAAAACGATTTAAAAATTGTAACTTCAAGGCCCTCTGGAGCCCAAACGATACAACTTTGTACTGAGGTAATTTTACCTAAATCGACTTATTTTGGTCTAAGGAATATGTGGTATGTTTTTGTGAAGACCTTATTGAAATGATTTGATTCACAAAAAATTCTTGGATAGACCTAGCAACCCTTACTTCAACCTAGAAATGGTCGGTTTTACCAAGAAATCCTTCTTGGATTCAACTAGAAGTGCTAGGATTTAACTAGAAGTGCTAGGATTTAACTAGAAATCCTTGGATTCACCTAGAAACCTTCTGATTACCCTAAAAAATTCATGGGTTGAACTAGAAATTTTTGAATTCACGTGGACATACTCGGATGATCTGGATATAAATTAATTTACAAAGAAACTTTCGAATTCATAGAAATTTTTGGACTTGGTTTCATTTAGAAATTATTGGAGAATTCTTAGATTAACCTAGAAATTTCTCTAATCCACTTAGAAATTCTTGGATTCACAAGAGAATACATGAATAATTTTGATATATTTTCATTTCATATGACATTCCTCAAATCACAGAAATTCTTGGATTTCACATAGATCTAAATACACACTAGATCTATGGATTTACATAGGAATTCTTAGATTTACCTATAGAAATGCTTGGTTTCAACTAGAAATCAATAGAATCCACCAAAAAATCCTTGAAATTATCTAGAAATCCTCGGAGTCGCCTATAGGACATCTTGGATTTATCTATACCAGAAAAATATATTTTATGGACTCCCTTGCATTTTCAGGTGAATATTGTAATATTGAATTTGTCCTTTATATAGAATTCGAATAGGAATTCTATGGGATATCGTATAGTTTCACTGGAATGACAAGTATTTCAAGGGAATAACAATAATATGGAATACTGAGGAATTTCGAGGATCCACCCGAATTATAGAGAATGATAGAGAATGAGCTTATGAGGAAAAAATATATGCATTGGCAGCAGATGTTATTCAAAATAAATGCATGTTATCAGCAGATAATAATAATACGTTACAGAAATAGTCGCATAAACATTTCATACCATATAATATCAACAACCGCAGAAATACCGAAGTTAATATAAAAATTTCAAAGGAATTTTATTCCTTCTATTGGAAAGATCGTTTACAATTATTATGGAGCAATTCGAAGAACTCCGCATAATGATTGAATTTTCTGTATGACGAATAATTTTCATACGCGGTTTGCAAAATCAACATTAGTTTTTTATAGCTCATACACGATTAACGATTCCAAGAAATTTATCAATTGAACTTCCAGGTCACCCACAATAATTATTATGATAATTGTGGAGATGACCTATATTTCACATAGTATTCTTATGGTGATTCACACAAAAATGGCATTCATTTGGCCGCTAATTCATTGCCATAACAAAAAAATTGTCTCTTATTTTTTTCAACATGATTCTTCTAATATGAAGCTGGCTTCTACTCGGTATATAAGTATTCCGAGAAGTATTCACTTTTGAAAAGAACTGATTCTACCAACATTTGTAGCTAATTTGTCGCTAATTAATTACTACTTTAAAAATTTTCTCCGAAAAATAATGCAACATCCTTATTCTCTAGATTCAGGACAAGAATATACAGGGTGTCTCAGGTTTAACCCGTCTAACTCTGACAATCGATAGCAAAAATTAGAAAATTATACACTTATTTTATTGATTTGTCGTGGAGACACTTGATTTCATTATACGTTATACGTTATATGTTAAAGTTCGCATACATTTTAGGTTTTAATTTTTTATCTCTGTTGCAACAAAACCTAGCAATGTGAACAGTCCCTATCAATGAAGAGGACTCAGCTACAATTATTCTTTGCATATCCACAGATATGGAACCCTGCACATTTTTCCATTGGGATGATAATGTTGAATTATAGCTGATGAAAAATGATCCTCATTTATTCACCTTATTGCTAAATGTGCTTTATTTATTTTGATATCCTTCTTAGATTCCTTGTTATTTGAAATAACGTTATATTATGTATAACAATTTTCTAACTTGAACGTGTATGTACAAAAGATATTTAAACAAATGAAAAACATAAGGTATGGTGAAGAAATAATAATGATTTTTCATTAGGTTCTATCCACTACTATAGTGTCCCAATAAAAGAATCTAATGAGTTCCATGTCAGAGGGCTCGAAAAAGAACAACGCCCAGTGTATTCTATCGATAAGGACTGTTCATATTGCCGATAGAAAAGCCCACATCGAATTTCAGATCGCTAGGTTTAGTTTCAGCTGAGATAACAAAGAAAAAACGAATATTTATGCGAAATTTAACACCTCGTATAATGAAAACAAGTTTTTCTATAACAAAACAGAAAAAAAAAGGATCAAATATTTTGATTTTTGCTTTCGATTGTCGAAGTTAGACGATTTAAACCTAAGACAGCCTAGTAACAACCGCAAAAAAATGTGTACTTTTTTCACACTTTTCCGTAAAATAATGGAAAAGTATTTTGATATTGACAAATTATACACTTCAGTCACACAAAATATATTAAACAAGCAGACCGCGCATAATATATTTTTTCAGTTCAATATTCAACAATACAATATTACTTATTATTTTATTTTCTACTTCTTTTTAGTTTCCCTATCTATAAAAGCCTGTTTCTTTAGTTTTTCAAACTACCATTTATTTCAACTTCTTTTTAGTTCACTTGAATATCCCAATTTTGACAAAAGAATCATAATATCCGACTCCTAAAACCCCAGATGGAAATTTTGAATTGAATCGGAACATAATTACAAAACTCGTCGCAATATAGGATCTACAATCATGAATTCCCTAATTTTGTCGAAGGAAACATGATTTTTGATCCCGAGAACGCCCACTTACGAATTTTGAATAGAATCGGTATATAATTACAATACTCGTCCGGTATATTGGTGGCGGTGGGTCTTGAATTTCCAAATCCCGCCCTTTCCAAATTTTGACAGAAGATCCATAATCTACGACCCCGAAAACACCCAAATAACAATTTTGAAGAGAATCCGATCATAATCACAAAATTCGCCATTTTGAATCCGCCATCTGGAATTTCTCAATTTTGACCAAGGTATCATAATCCCCTATCACGAAAACCCCTAGGTATTAGAGAGAGAGAGAGAACATCTTTATTAGGGATATATACCCCAAAAGGCCATTGACCGAAGTCTTTCAGCACAGTCCTAGGTACTAATTTCGAAAAGAATTGGATTATAATTACAAAACTCGTTCGCCATATTGGTTCCGCCATTTTGAATTTCCAAATTCCACCCAAATTTCCAGATTGATAGATAGATAGATAGATAATTTATTGATCTTTTGGGTGTACAGATGTGATACAAATAAGACAAGTCAAGCTTCGAAAAAAATGAGGTACAGATAAAATCTTAAGTATTAGAAACATATTGAAAAAGTTGCACAAATACAGACATATTAAAAAAAACAATATTCAAAATATATACATATATGTAAATTGCCTATACTTAATGAAATAAAAATACACAAGATAGATAGTATCATTATTCAGCACCAGACCTCAGGGCAGCCATATATTCTTCTATGGAGTAGAGGGCATTCGAAATAAGGAAATCTTTCAAATGTTTTTTAAAGTTGTATGAATTGAGATTTTTTACACATACAGGGAGTGCATTGTAGAGATTCACATCCAGTGAATTTTTGCTAGATTTGTGCAATCTGAATCTGTTAGGCCTGATCAATTGACAGCTCCTGGTGGGATAATCGTGAAAGTCAGAATTTATTCCGTAATCTTCTTTATTTTTATGAATATCCAACAAAAGTTGGTATATGTGAATAGATGGTAGCGTCATGATTTTTAGGGATTTAAAGAATGGTTTACATGAATCAGCGTAGCCCGCACCAGAGCGATAATTCTTATTGCTTTCTTTTGAAGAATAAATATTTCAATGGCTTTTGTGCTATTTCCCCATAAAATTGTTCCATATGAAATTTGGGAGTGAAAGAATGCATAATATGCTGATAGCAGGGCCTGAACGCCAATAATATTCTTCATCAGTTTTCGGAGAAGGAACTGACCAGTTCAGTGTGTCATCTAGAAAAATGCCCAACAATTTGACTGAGTTCTTGTTAGAGACAATTGGAGAAAAATAGATTTCTTGAGTTTTATTCGAATTCTGACGGAAGAATCATAATCTCCGACCCCGAAAACCCTCAGATACCAATTTCCAATAGAATCGGACCATAATTACAAAACTCGTCCAATATATATCCCGCCATCTTGAATTTTCTGATGGTACCGGGATAAAAAAATATCCTATTGCCTTCTCCTGGTTCAAGCTACCTCCCCACCAATTTTCAGCCAAATCGATCCAGTTGTTTCGGAGCTTATTCAATACATACAAACAAACAAAGAAACGAACAATCAAATCTTTTCTCTTTATAATATTAGTATAGATAGATGAGTGCAGTTTTTCTGACAAAAATATTTAATTTTCTACCACTTTACTTATGCTAGCTCCTTCCGCGATACTTGGCAACACTGTCGGTACGTAAGCGAGGACATTCTGATGAAGGCCAACGACCTTGAATGTACCGAAGGAGAATCTTCGAAAGAATTTGGTGTGGACAATTTTTTTCGTCGATTCATTTTCATCTTGGTTTGTACCTACTACAGGGCGATCCATCAAAAGCCCTACTCCTGTAACTTTCGAGTTTATAAAGATATTTGAAAATTTCGAATGCCATCTGTTGGGCTATCCTCAATTATCCTCAGAAACTGGAAACTGAAAACTTTCAGGTCACGAATTATTGTAGATTTAAATAATTATCTAAAAAATGCGAGAAAAATGTACATTGTACATGGAGCTCCGAGTGGACTCTGCATGAGAAAAAGACGATTGTTACAGTCAACTATAGTTTGAGTTAGTACTTGAATGATGAAATGACATTTTTAACATCCCTTTTCCGTATCACCCAAAATATGGGCTAAGAATTTTGACAGATTCATAAATGCTCATATTTTGAGAAATGCGAATGATAAATATGGGCACATAATATTGAGTGGGAGTGGAGAATTTTTGAAAAGCCCTCTGGAAGATCTTTTAAATAGTAAGGAAATATGCACTGTGTTGTGGTCAAACTTCAAGGAGTGATTTTCGGACATAGAAGACTCCTTGAAGTTTTTTTTTATGTTCTGGTTCCCACGAAAAGGGATATCCTGTAATGTTCAGAGAACATCGTGAGAACCAAGGGAAATAAGGTAGGAATTGGTGTTCTTCTTGAATTTCTGGAGGTCATATGCCTCGGGGGACACCTCCCTTGGCAATGTGTTCCAGAGCCCCGCTGTTCGTTGGATGAACGAGTCTTTGGAAAGAGATGTTCTGCAGGTCTCCAAAGAGACCACGAAGGGGTACGAAGCCTCAACTCGACGGGTTAATCTCGCGAGGCCTGTCAAGGGAGGAACAATTGTTGATATTTCAGATGAGTCCATGAAAATATCTATAAAATAGAGCCAGATCGCCAACTTTTCTACGGTGTTCCAGAGAAGTGAGTGAGTTTATGAGCGAGGCATCACCCACGAGACGAATTGCCCTTTCTTGGACAGAATCAGGGCCGATCCTAGGGTGTCGGCCGCCCGCGTGCATAAACCTAATTTGCCGCCCCTCTAGAGAATTTTTCATATTTTTTAACTATAATACCTGATGACTTCATTACTTCAACTACTTGTACAGGGATGAGAAGTAAAACACAGAAAAAAAATGTAGACAAAATCTTCATGCGCCGCAGGCGAATTTTTTCTGAGTTCAAGGTCAAATGCTTTCAGGTAATAACTCCATTTCAGTGCATACCGGGAGCGGCCAAGAAACTCAGACAAAATTTTCCTATGGCAAAAAATGCGCCGCAGGCGAAATTTTTGTTGGGATTCTAATTCATCACATTAGTATATTACAGTTTATTGTAATTGATATAAAATGATCTGGAATCTGAAAATAGGAACAATAAGAAGAGCAAGTGAAAAGTATTTTAAATGGTGTCTGTAGTTTAACCAAGTGGAAGTTCTCCAGATTTTTTGGGATTTTCTCTCATAGTCTCTTAGTAAGTAGTAGAAATGCATAAATAAGCTACCGCACAGTGATGGAACAAAACATCCTTCGTCTGAAAAATATGCCCCTTGGTTATTGTTTCAAATAGAAATTTAAAATTTGGGAATGTGTATAAAAAGTAGACATTAATTGATAATGGACCAACACACTATTTACTATCATTTTATTTATTCAAAATGCAGCATATTCATTCGACTTATGAGTTTCAAATAATTTTGTTTGATAGGACAATATGCGGCCTGCGGCCGCCCCTTGTTTTGGCCACCATTCACGTTTTGCTGTTTCCCGTATTTTCTCTCTGAAACTGAAAATAAATCTCCTGATTCGAAAAGGAAACTTCCTGCAAGGTTTTTTTCCGACTTTCTGTTCATAATAGTCGGAATTTGACTTGCCATGCATACTATTCGATTTCACTAGCACAAACAAGGACAACTTCATCAATAAACAAAAAATCGTTACATTTTTTATTCGTCGAAAATGTTGATGTCGAAGTGTTCATCTAATTTAAATGTAAATTTCGTGTTCTTCTTCTTGTGGTTATGTAAATAAAGCACATTAATTTCAATGCTAGTAGTGTCTGTGATCTAACACCTATTGCTATTACAAGATATCAGCCGGCATGTGTGACAGTCCAAGTAACTGTTCATTTTCCCAATACAGGGTGATTCACAATATCAATTTAGATATGAAAAATAAACATCGAACATCTTATTAGAAATCAAAAACTGATTGACATAAAAAAAAGTATTACAAATCGACAGTCATCTCACGTAGTGACGTATCTCAGTTTTCTTAATTTCACAGCAGAGCAGTTCAAAGATTTTCAACATCTTAATTAGCTCATAACTCAGAGGGTTGTTCATGAAAGATCATTATTTTTTCATTTATCAGTGGATGAACTGGAACTAGTTGTCATGATATGGTGAGATTTCGAAAAAGTATCCCCAAAAACAAAAACAAAAAAAGTTGTGAGATACGTCACTACGTGAGATCATGTTTGTTAATGAAGCCACAGATACACCCATGAATATCGAGTGAATTCAAATGAATAACAGATCCGAATATTCATTTTTATTGATAAAAACACAAATTCATTCCACTTGTACAATCCTCCTTTCATTACCTCCATTTACGTCACCCGAGATATTTTAAATTTCCGCGACAAACCCGATATGAGATACGTCACTTTCGACATTTTCAACACATAATGAAAATATATCTCACGAACTGACGTAACTCCTATAGTTAGGTCACTTCGGTAGTCAAATAATTCGAGATAGGCTGGGTATTAGATTTTCAATTGCACGAAAACCATTGAATATTGAGTTACGCCACTTTGTGAGATCATAAAGTACAAGAATATAAATCACTTGACGAAGTATCTCAGATTCCGATTTTTATGAGATACGTCATTACGTGAGATGACCCGCGAAATGTTATAGTGAAAAAACTTCACAGACGATATTAAGATTTTCATACAAACATGTTTCGCTAACACAGTATAGCTTCTTCAGGTGAAAAACTCCCCAATTCATATTTTCAGAATATCAACAAAAAAATCAAAATCCCGCTATTCATGACTACATCCTAGAATCTTCTTCACATACAATGACCATCGAAATTTCAAGAAAATCGCATCATTAATAACATATTTCAGGGTGTAGTCAAGAAAAGCGGGATTTTGGAATATTTTTTGTACCTCTTGGGATCTCGAAAATATGGATTGGGGGCTTTTTGGGGATACTAAATTTGAATCTGATAGAAAAAGTTATCTAAAATAAACCCTGATATCCTCTTCTCAAATAAAATATTTTTTTTATTCCTACCCCTCAACATCGTACGCCAATGGTGAATGAAACTGTACACTCTGGTGACTAATTCATTGTTTCAACATACAATCACCAACAGAATTTAAAGAGAATCGCATCAAAAATAACTGAGATATTAGGGTGTATCCATGAAAAGCGGGACACACTGTATAATATCTTTGATGAGGGTTTTTTCTTGGATCCTTTATTTATTTTCGTACTGTATAATATGTTTGTGAAGTTTTTTTAACATTTACTATGAATTTCCATCTAGTAACGGCCGAGTAAAAAAAAAATTGTACTATAAACTCCTATATTTTGGGTCGAATATTCCGTAAACTGTATCTTCGATTCAGCTCCGTTGAAACTGTTGAAAGTGGTGCATCCTTGAATTATTGCGAAAAATCCATTTTATTTCTTGATTTCAATACCCTGTATCTCGAGAATAGAACACAATATGTCCCTATCTCATGCCATTATTTCTGAAATACCATGAAATTTCTTGAAATCCTTGAAATGCTTTGGAATTCCTTGGAATGCCATGGAATTCCTTGAAATGCCATGAAATACCTTGAAATGCCTTGAAATATTTTGAAATAACATAAAAAAAATGAAATGATATTTCTGAAATACCATGAAATGTCTTGAAATCCTTGAAATACTTTGATATTCCTTGAAATGCCATGAAATTCTTTGAAATGCCATGAAATACCTTCAAATGCCTTGAAATATTTAGAAATGACATGAAATAAAATGAAATGCCATTTCTGAAATAGCATGAAATGTCTTGATATCCTTGAAATACTTTGAAATTTCTTGAAATGCCATGAAGTTCCTTGAAATGCATTAAATAACTTGACATGCCATGAACTGCATTGAAATACTTCGAAATATATGAAATAAAATAAAATGTTATAAGGAAATGGTAGAAAATGTTCTGAAAGCCTTGAAATGCTTCGAAATACCATTAAAGTCATGAAATGAATTGAAATGCTTGAAATATCACATGACGGTTTGAAATGCTATTCTCGTGAAATGTCACGAAATTGCTGAATGCATTTGAATGGCTTGAAATGTAATGAAATGTCAGAATAAACTGCTTCAGATAACTACCAATCACGTATGGAAATGAATGGAATGCATTTCGAGATACATGAAATACATGAAATGCTTCCGAAATGGATGAAATACTTCTGAAATAGATGAAATGCTTATGAAATGTATGATATGCGGAAATGCTTGGAACCCTTTTTTACTAGTGGTGACCCCCTCGCACGAGGTTTTTTTTTTTTATCGCTTGGAGCGCACGATAGGGGATCCCTATAATGTTCAAAGAACATCGTGCGTTCCTAGGGAGGATAGGGACAGGAGGTAGGTATTGGAATTTTTTTTGAACTTTTGGAGATTATATGTTGTTGGGAATACTTCCACAGGCAATGAATTCCAGAGCCTAGCCGTTCTATGGATGAAGGAGTCTTGATAAAGTGCTGTTCGACATCTTTCGACTGGGCTTGTCTAGTTCGTCTGAATGGTATTGCTAGTGAAGGGATGATAGCAGAGATTTTCGAAGAACATTTCCCGTGGAAGTATCGATAGAATAGTGAAAGGTCGCCGACCTTTCTACGGTGTTCCAATGATGTCAAAGAGTGAGCGAGTGTGGCGTCACCCACCAGGCGAATGGCTCTTCTCTGGATGGAATCTTAGAGCATCAGTGTATGTTTTGGTGCTGAACCCCATATGTGGAAACAGTATTCTAGAACAGGCCGTATCTGCGCTTTGTAGATCATGAGAAGCTGTTGAGGTGTAAAGTAGCTTTTCGCACGGAACAAGAATCCGAGTTTTTGTGAAGCAGCTTTTGCGATGGATCTGACATGATTATTCCATGAAAGAGTGTTGCTGATGGAAATACCGAGCATAGATATGGTGGGTTTGGTGGGGATGGTGGAGCCAGACATTACAATATCGGGCATACTGAGTTCCGCCTTTCTAGAGAAAATGCAGGTTTGAGTTTTGGTGGCGTTGAATTCAACTAGGTTGTTTGTTCTCCAGGCTGTGATTTCAGCAAGATCTTCATTGACAGCATTGACCTGCCTGCGCCGTGAGTTCTTAGTTTCCTGGGAAGAAATGGGAATTCTGGAAGAGAACGCAGTATGAAGGGTACTATCATCTGCAAAGCTGTGGATGGGGCAAGTTGTTACTCCCAACAGATCATTGATATGAAGCAGGAATAATATTGGTGCCAAAATTGATCCTTGTGGAACGCCGGAATTGATGCCAATGGTATCAGACGATACACCGTCCACCACCACGTGAAGTGATCTGCCTGAAAGAAAACTCGATAAGAGATGGCATGGTTATCAAGTATCACTTGTCAAGCGTTGTCGGAATTTCGAAACACCCTGTATATCGTTTGCGTTCGAAAATATTTTCGGTCAGTTCATATAACCTTGTATCACACGAGGAATGATTGATTGAACGAGACTTTTCTTGGAAATGTTGTTAACGAGGTTGTGAATCAGTGATCTGATGTTCCAAGTATAAGATTGTGTAAGTGGGTGAAACTCTCGGTGAAACTTCTGTTTGGTCCAAGAGAAACGAAAATTGATATTAACGTTATCGCCCCGTAAACAGAGAATTTTTTTTTCAGTTCAATCTACTCTGTATTACACGAGGAACTAACTACGAAGAAGAGCAATATTGAAAGTTAGATATTCGAATTTTCAAATATTCCATATACATCGATTTTTCGATATATTTATAAATTTATAATAATAATAATAATAATAATAATAATAATACGTCTTCATTCACCAAAGTACATACGAACAAGGATCCAAGAGGAGATTCGATATTTCAATAATTATTGGTGAAAGGGCGGAGTGTCAGCCTGGACTGTTTTTAAAATCAACCGTTGTACACAAGATTATAGCACAAAAGAAAGTGGTACTTAGTAAATAGTGGTTAGTCAGGAATATGGACAGTCGACAATCCTTAATGAATGGCTATGGTTCGGTATCAGGTAATTTTGGCGTCTAACTGAATTAGGTATAGCTGCAACCTTTTCTTGAAATTATCAATTGAACATGATCTAAGTTCACTGGGGAGTAGGTTATAATGTTTCGGTGCCATGTACGAGAAAATGCGTACCTGAAAATGATGTAAGTTTTTTGGAAAGGTACTCAGGCGTGTTTGTCGTCTGTACATTATGTGTGATAATCAACAGGTGCAGAGTTCTGAGTCTCTCAAGCTTGAGCCAACCTGATCCTGATTCCTTCATTGCTGATGAGATATGGTCATATTTTCGGACACCGAAAGAAAACCGTAAACAACTATTTTGGATGCGTTGCAGGAGCAAAGAGTCAGATTGCCGCAAGGCAGGTCCATAAATTACTATCACAGTGGGAAACTTTATAGATGATAATAGTGACTTACACAGTTTGAGTTTCGAGCTAAGTAGATCTCGATTTGGATACAATTGTCTGAGAACATTGAAGGTAGTTTGACTAAGGAAGTTCACATGCTTTGTGAAACGAAGCTCAGAATCGAGTCACAGTATTTCAATGGATCTCATGGAATTTCAAGGAATTTCATGGCATTTCAAGAAATTTCAGAGTATTTCAGAAATATCATTTTATTTTATTTCATGATATTTCAAAATATTTCAAGGCATTTCAAGGTATTTCATGGCATTTCACGGAATTTCATGGCATTCCAAGGAATTTCAAAGTATTTCAAGGAGTTCAATAATAATAAAAAAAAATACCAATGCTATCCTTGTATTCCAAATTGAATGACAAGTAATTTCCAATGACAATATACAGGGGGTGCCAAGATAAAAAGCGGGGGTAGCTGCTAGAGAACTGTCAAATGTAATAGATTTTCCTATATGTCCTTAGAAAGGTACTTCAATGCCATTCAATGCAGTTTTTGAATTATTTAATTACCTAGTCAGATGAGCAAGATATTGCCTGTATACGATGTTCTTCTGAAATATCGACAATTGTTCCTCCCTTGGCAGTCCCCGCGAGATTAACCCGTCGAGTTGAGGCTTCGCACCCCTTCGTGGTCACTTTGGATCTTTTTCCAAAGACTTGCTCATCCAACGAACAGCAAGGCTCTGGAACACATTGCCAAGGGAGGTGATCCCCGAGGCATATAACCTCCAGAAATTCAAGAAGAACACCAATTCCTACCTTATATTCCCATTGGGTTTCACGATGTTCTCTGAACATCACAGAATATCCCTTTTCGTGGAAACCAGAACATAAATACAAACTTGGGACACCCTGTATAGAATATTTGAATATTCAATTATTCGAATACTCGATACATCAAGTATTCGATATATTGAATATATGAATATATCGAATATTTGAATTGAATATTCGATATTTCGATATTTTACCACCCAAATATAGAATATTTGATATATTGAATATTAGATAGAATAAATTCCAATCCCTACTACGGATGCGTTGAAGGGCCATCGCTGTTATTTTTCATGATTCTTCCGACTTAGTATCTGGGAATAATTTTATTCCGACTAATTATGTCAGAGATCTGACTCAGTATCTCGGAATTCCGACTTATTATCTCGGATATTAGTCTGAATTCTGACATAATAAGTCGGAATTAAATAATTCCGAGACACTACGTTGTAATTCCGACATAAGAAGCCGGAATTCGGAGATACAAAGTCGGAATTCTAACATATTAAATCTAAATTGATAAATTCCGAGATGATAAGTTGTACACGGAAGGATTGGTTGCATCAACCAATTATTTATGCTTGAATTATTTTTGTTGGACTGAGCAATTTTTTGTTGAATCAACTAGAAACATGATTATGTCATGGAAGCAGCTTGTTCAAATCAAGCATGTAGTCTAATTGAATCAACAGTATAATATCAATTCCATCAACAAAATATATGGTCTTCTCAGGAACAGATTATGCCGATCTAAAATAATGTCGATGTTGATTCAACCATAAACATTTTGTTGATTTGATGAAATGATGATCATTTTGATGAAAATTTATCTTTGAAACAACATATATACAAGTTTTCTTATTCCGATGTTGCAATGAACTCGTTTCGAACGGATCATTTGCTTGAATAGAGCAACGAAATATGTAATATCAATGAAATATTTTGTTCATTCTACATCAAGTTACATTTTCGCCTCTAGATGGCGATCATTTCGCCTCGTCAATGCATGCCTCGAATTCATTATATACGTGAGGCCGGATTCTTCGTCTTTGAAATATCAGCTGGATAAATCGAACTTAGGATGATTAGCAATCCGAAATAGTTTTGCATCAGCTGAAGGGAAGTAAAGACTGGAGATCTATGCTAGAAGTTGACTAGTTTCCTAGCTTAGTTTATTCTTTTGATGTGAAATTTCAGAAAACTCCCGAATTAATACTGTATTTGATTCAACAAAACAATTTGTCGAATGAAAATACAATTTCTCTAGAATCAACGAAATATTTCATTGAATCAACAAAATATTTCATTGAATTAACCAAATATTTCATTGAATCAACCAAATAATTCATTGAATCAACCAAATATTTCTTTGAATCAACCAAATATTTCTTTGAATCAACCAAATATTTCATTGAATCAACTAAATATTTGATTGAATCAATATCTTGTTATTTTAAATCAAACAAAAATGATTGTTTAGGCCAATTCAATATCTCTTCATGAACAATTCATGGATGTGCTTGATTGAATAATATCCAGAGTTCATTCAAGACATATTTACTCAATTCAAACTTCAAATTCGCTCTGAAACAAGATATAGATCTACTCATTTCAGGATTATATTTTGTCGTGCATATATGACACTTTTATTTGCTTCATTCAATTGAATTTTGCTTGATTCAACAATTCCTTTTTTTCCGTGTAATTCCGACATAAGAAGTCAGAATTCCTAGATAATGAGTCGACTCCTTCGTAAGGAATGATGGATTGAACGAGAAATGTCGTAAACTATGTTCTGAATCAATGATTTGATGTTCCAAGTGAGTGTGTATACGGTGTGAAAGTAAAGTATGGGTAAAACACGGGTTGAAATTGTGTTTGGTCAGCTAAAATGTAGAGATATAATGACCAGCGTTTTGGATGTTCTCTAAACGAAATCGCCCTGTATACGAAAAATTTCCGAGCACGTCCCAAAACGGCTCGGAACAGGAATATACTGATAGAGGTACCGTACGGAGGACGAACGATAAAATTCCGACTTTACTTTGATTTTGTACATCAGTTGTGCCCCAGGTCTCGATACTACATAATACAAAAAATCTGGTCTCCGTTTTATCCGGTTTCGGAAATACATACTTTGTGAACCGAGAAAAATTTAGTCGCGCCGGGTAGTTTTTGATGTTTGTGTTAACAGTTGTTTTGCAACTTGTTTTTTTCGTTGACACTCGAGAAGGTAAGTAATGATTTTCCTCGTGATTTTCGAGACTATTTCATGGAAAAATTGATATTGGTTAGTATACCGGGTGTCCCAAGTTATCGTATACATCAGGCATTCAGGCAATATCTCGCTTATTTGACAAGATAGTTGAAAAATGCAATAAGCTCATGGAGAAGTATAAAAAAATCCATTATATTTGACAGTTCTCTGGCAGCTAACCCCCACACTTTATTTTCAAATAGCACCCCCTGTATATTTTCAATGGGAATTACGTGTTACTCAATTAGGAATACAACGATAGCGTATACTTGGTATACAAAAATATCAACATTTCGGGACTTCAAGTAACTCAAACATCCTTATAAAAATGAAATATTGCCTCCGCTCATGTGTTTTTGTTTCATGAAGCCGATGCTTCTTCTCATGCCATAATAATAAACACTTGCTATGATTTTCAGTTAATTTTTCAACCCGCATAAAAGCTATTTTAGTTGAAATTCGTACTTCATTAAAAGTTGCTGTTTTTGTTATAATAATGAAAAAATATCAAGTAAATGCTATCGTTATATTCCTTATAGGATGACACGCAATTTTCAATGATAATATAAGTACAGGGTGTGCCATTTGAAAATAGAAAAATGTAATAGATTTTTTTATATGTTATGAGGTAGGTACTTCAAGGCCATTCAATGCAGTTTTTGAATCTTTAAATTATCTTGTCAAATAAGCGAAAACTTGGGACACCCAGTATACGATACCATAATAGTATGTCATACATTACACTGAGGACTTGTTAATTCAAAAAACAAATGATAGACGATATTGTTGCAATTTTTATTGACCTAACGTTATGGTTTCTGTATGAAGAGTCCTTCAACATCAACACAAGCAACAGCATTTTCTAAAGCCTTAATCACACATCTTACGTTAATGTTTTTCCGAAGATGATTATTGTAACAAAGCCTTGTTTTGTTATTTGATATTTCGAATTTACTCTAATATAGTCATAAACTGGTTTTTACTACTCCAGAAATTGGATATCTGTTACCAATTTCTTAATTGTATTCATTTTAACACGTATTTTCATTATGATACTGATTTCGACCAATGAAGACATCTCATCAGATCATATTTTCGGCCAATAGAAACCACAGTTATTGCTCTGAGATAGAAACACGTATTTGGGAATGTTGTTTGACATTTAATTTCAAATGACATTCAATGACGCGTCAATAGTGTACAGGCCATTCATGGACTAATGAAGTTGTTGAAATTTGAATATAGTAAGAAAATTAATTTTTTCTACAATTGTTTTTGTATGTATGACGAACTGATAATCATCATACAGGACGTGGAAATAGTATAAAACTATTGAAAAGGAATATTCTCAGACATTATAAACATGAAAATATACATATATATTGTATATATGAAGAAATACATTGAGAATTCGCATTCTGTGTGTGTCATGAAAATAATTCTTTCTCGGTTTATTCAACAGAAAACAACTACTTTTCTGGCTATATGCCACAACGAACATTGAATTATAACACGCGATAAGAATTTGAAAATAAAATCTTCTGAAGTTGAGAATTCGAATTCTCCTTCAGATAAAAACTTATAAGTGTGAACATAATATCATCCTAAATATTCAACAGAAAACAACTAGTTTCCTGGCTATTTGCCACGTCGACCATTGAATTATATCTGAGGAACATTTAAAAGGACAACATGAAAATAAAAATCACCTGAATTTGAGAATTGATATCGGATAAGTAATAATAATGTTAATCAATTCAGAAGACTGACATTCCTTCAAAATTCTTCCTCTACAATAGACTTTTTTTTACACTAGCAAATTCATTGCCTGAGGAAGTATTCCCATCAACATATAATCTCCAGAAGTTCAAAAAAAATTCCAATACCTACCTCCTATCCCAATATATTATAACTTATTTAAATGAAAATTGAAATGTATAGGAGAAGTATGCTTGCATAAAATTTGCTCTTGATGAGCTTGAAAGTTCCAAAAAAATCATTCATATCAGTGATATCGGAATACTATCTCTCACAAACAGGTCATATGACTTTATTCGAATGAACTCAGTTCGGACATCCAACCCTCTTCAGTAAGAATGCATGGCTGAAAGAATAACTGGACATCCGGTAACTGAAATCAATCCTAAGATTCATTGTACGAATATTACACTTGAGCACCGAACAACAACTTTCGAAGAAGCTACTATATTTATATTGGCGAAATTTTTATGGGAATCTTATCTTCTGTGAAGTTCTTCATATTCACTACACGGAAAAAAGGAATTGTTGAATCAAGCAAATAAAAGTGTCATATATGCACGACAAAATATAATCTTGAAATGAGAAAATCTATATCTTGTTTCAGAGCGAATTTGAAGTTTGAATTGAGTAAATGTCTTGTATGAACTCTGGATCCTATTCAATCAATCACATCATGAATTGTTCATGAAGAGATATTGAATTGGCTCAAACAATCATTTTGTTTGATTCAAAATAACAAGATATTGATACAATAAAATATTTAGTTGATTTAATGAAATATTTGGTTGATTCAATGAAATATTTGGTTAATTCAATGAAATATTTTGTTGATTCAATGAAATATTTTGTTGATTCAATGAAATATTTCGTTGATTCAAGAGAAATTATATTTTAATTCGACAAATTGTTTTGTTGAATCAAATTCAGTATTAATTCTGGAGTTTCCTGAAATTTCACATCGAAAGAATTAACTAAACTAGGAAACTAGTCGACTTCTAGCATAAATCTCCAGTCTTTACTTCCCTTCAGCTGATGCAAAACTATTTCGTATTGCTAATCATCCCAAGTTCGATTTATCCAGCTGATATTTCAACGGCAAAGAATCTGACCTCACGTATATAATGAATTCGAGGCATGCATAGACGAGGCGAAATGATCGCCATCTAGAGGCGAAAATGTAACTTGAAGAATGAACAAAATATTCAATTGATATTATATATTTCGTTGCTCTATCCAAGCAAATGATCCGTTCGAAACGAGTTCATTGCAAAATCAAAGATATATTCTCATCAAAATGATCGTTATATCATCAAATCAATAAAATGTTTATAGTTGAATCAACATCGACATTATTTTGGATCGAAATATTTTGTTCTTGAGAAAGCCATATATTTTGTTGATGGAATTGATATGTTGATTCAATCAGACTACATTCTTGATTCAAACAAGCTGCTTTCATGAAACAATCATGTATCTGGTTGATTCAACAAAAAATTGCTCAGTCCAACGAAAATAATTCAAGCATAAATAATTGGTTGATGCAACCAATCCTTTTTTCCGTGTATGTATTTCCATCAAGTACCTAATTGCGTATGCTGTAACTACAGAAAACTTTTCAATTTTATTGGCCAACAGGCGAGCCAACAGCTTAGTTTCTCCATCTGTACATCGTATTTTCAACTGATGCCGGTAGTTCACTAGTTTTAGTTTTCTGTCTCTTTGCCGCATTCTGTGTCGGTCGAGATGTTGGTCTTTCACCTAGTGTTACTATTCGTGGACAGGTGGCGCCAAACGGTAGATGTGTATTTTACTCGAATTTTACTTGATTTTTTGGGATTTTCTCTCCTCGTTTCTATAAAATAAAAATATGCGTCGTATACAGGGCGATTTAGAAGCGTAATAGTTTACAGGATGTTTTCATTAATTTATCTTGAATCTACCATTTTCAAGATCAATTAATGAAAACATCCTGTAACTCATTTGTAGACTAAAATCACTTATTCAGCTGTGTCTTGGAAGCTACAATACAATAATAGCATATTATTTGATGATGAGGAAAAAACCCGCATTCTACTTAGTAGAGTAGGGGTAATTTCGTGATTCGTCTAACTCAATAACAAAAAAACAAAATCAGAGTTTGGTATTTAATAGGTTGTCGTTGGAATTGTTGGTAATTGTACTAATGATGAATAAATATTGAAACCGAAATTTCATAAAATGAGTAAAACAGAAGGTGATGCATTCTGGAAAGGCAAATCAATAAACAAAAGCAGTTAGACGAAGTTGTCAAGAAATGCCCTGAAATACATTAATTTCTTATAAATTCAAATGAGACAGAATCAGAACCGACAGAACCGTCTCCGGGACGCATTTAAACATTCCGGTATAGGATTCGGCACCTGCTCAAATTCTATTGGCCGATTTTGATTTATCTGACCAATTGAAGGCAGAGTGCCGAAATTCGTACCAGAATGTTGAGCGGTGCTGAAACACAGGTCGGAATGTTGATGAAATGAAAGCTCGAGATAATGTGTAATGAACGCATTTTTCAATAAGTTTAGACATTTTCATTTATATTCATGATGATTATTTGGTATAAAAGTTTCGAATGAATGATTATATGTGATAAAATGAGATAATAAATTCGAAATAACAATCATTAGACCACCTAATGTCTGTTAATGTCCTATTCCATGGGACTTAGCGTTTGGTTGATTTCTCGCCACGTTACCTGCCAAACTGCGTCTTCGTCTTCTTCGAATACATTTCATGAGCATATAAAAAAATATTTAAAAAACATAAAATTGTTACCTGTACAAGAATCTTTTAATATTTGTAGGGCCTGATTTGAAACGCCATGCATGATGTAAACGACTGAGCTTCATAATCATTCATCCATTGCACAACTTCTGTTTCATTCTTCATATTGCCCCTATACAAATTTTCTGAAACTTTTATTAATCTTTCCACAATTAGTGATTTATGGTATACTTCACGCGAGGGTAAATGTAAACAAAAACCGCGCAAAATGCAGGGCAACATTCCGACCTGCTTTTCAGCACCGCTCAACATTCTGGTACGGATTTCGGCACTTCGCCTTTAATTGGTCAGACAAATCAAAATCCGCCAATAGAATTTAAGCAGGTGCCGAATCCTATACCGGAATGTTTAAATGCCTCCGGGACCTTCACGATCTCAAGACGGAAATAGTAAGTTTTATATTTTTTTACATTCAATACGCGAAAAAGGATCTCAAAAATAGATGAGCTAAATATGAACACGACTAAGCGTTGTTTTAGGGATAATCACAACAAATTCCTAATTGATTGAATATTGGCAATTACTGGGAATTCTTTACTATCCCTGATGATTCGTATAATGCCAGTGGTGAAAGGTCATTCTCAACTTTGAAAAGAGTGAAAAACTACCTAAGGAATTTCATTGAAGAGGATACATCGAATATCTTATCAATGATAAGTATTAAATTAACAGTGACATGTTATTAAATCTGAATGTTGATTATGCCATTGACGACTTCGCATCAAATAAATCAAGAAAAGTATTTTAGTATTCATCTGAAAAAAAAATATTTTTTGTTTGTTATGTTCAACGTGTGAAGTAAATAAAATTCGATTCGTTGTACATGATGATTTCATCTTATTGTTATATGCTGTGTAACATGAAAATTTGCCTTTTCGTGTTCCATATTGTGAATTCTGCAAATAGGTAATGGGGAAGCTTTGTAGAAATGCACTGCGTAACTCAATGATTTCTTTTCTAGGTTTTGAGGTACTTTACATAATTCCATCTTGTTAAATGTTTTCATTTTCAATGTCCATGACTGGATGACAGTTAGGTTACTTTAGTCCACTTCTTAACAAATCTTGCACATTTGTCAGATGCCCATGAATAATGTTGTTTCCATCATAGTTGCATCCCTGAATCTGACTTGAATCATATTATTTGGGTGGCTAGATTGACACTGCGCAGAGACGGATTTTGGGTTGTATTATTTTTTTTTGAATAGATCACAAGTGCTCTGATGGACGGAAACTTGTTATTTGAGCAATTTCCGTTTATTCATCCTTCTTGCAAGCTTCTTGGTGATTCCTTCTCTTGCGAAAAGGTTTCATGTGCTGAAGCCAAAATGAAGCTCTTTTTGATTTTGGCTCTCGTGCGATCAAGTCAGGTGGTAGACACCTACTTTTGTGTTAGGCCTTTCCGATAGGAAGGTAAGAAATATTAAATCTCTTTTTGTGTGGATGATATTCGATGGGGTATCTACATTTCAGATATCACGGCCTTATACAGGGGAGCAGGGGGCACAGACTGAGTGGATGATATGAACTCCATTTTCTGTTGACCACATGCTATGTTTCTGGACTTGAATTGAATTTTACCAATGAACACTGTTAACTGGATGGATCACTAAATATCAAATCTCATCAACCATGGGCATTTAGAAATCTTGAACTGTTTTCTGGACTTCACTGTTTGGACATCACTTGGACACTTTTTTCAATGGTTGAGGCACCTGAGGGATCTTCGTGCTTTGAAGCCTGAGTCACCAACACACTTGAAGGTGGAAGCAAGACCCTGGTGATTTCTTGTGTTGTGTCTCTGGGCATCTATAGGACCCGACAGCCTGGAATTTCTGGCAGAATCCTTGCTGCCAACAGTGCAAGTCCCTAGCAGCCCTTCTGGTTCAGATAGCCAGTGATCCTGACTTCTGACAGGAAGTCCAGGGGAGTCCAGACTCCCGGTATGGTTGATGATCCTAAATCCCTAGGATTTTGTTACTTTGGAGCCTGAACTCCCAGAGCCCAGTCAGACAGTGAGACATCCTGGTCCAGCTTGGATGGTAGGAAGAGCTTGCCCTGGTGGCAGCCTGTGGACCCGTCAGCCAGTGTTGCAGTGCAGAATCCAGTTGCCCTGGGATACACCAAGTGCCCAGGTCTCCAGGTGTTTGTGAATCCTGTCAACTGTGTGGGGATCCAGTTTTCCTAGCACACCTAACCCCTACCGCCGACTGAGGGAGGAGTGTCTTTGTTTCATCCAGGTAGTGAGATCTAGTGGACCACAGTTGGAATCTCATGGTTCAAAATCCAGAACTTGCAGCTAAGGTCAGGATATTCCATATATACTTTTTTCCCTGTCTTGAGGACATTTCAATTGCATATTTTTTCCCTGTCTGAGGACATTTAACATGTACTTTTTTTCCCTGTCTTGAAGACATTTAACATACATATTTTTTCACTGTCTGAGGACATTTAATCTACATATTTTTTTCCCTGTCTGAGGACATTTAAATAGTTATTTTTCACTGTCTAATGTCATGAGATATTTGAACACTTGTCAATAACACATAACAGTCTAAGATCGGATTTTATATATAATAGAAATTTTGGGTCTGTTAGAGACTCTGTGAACCCAAAGTATAGGCCTATATGAAGGGAAATCAACCCTTGTACTGAGTTACAATCATAATACATATTTACCACCATTTGAATACCTATTGTTGACATGTTAAGGTGAATAAATCTGTTAACAGTTATTTTGGCTTATACTTATATCTTGGATTTTTTTCTCAGTAATTCAGCTGTGAAAACTGAGTGGCGCCTGACAAAAGGATAACCCCACTAGTGAATAATAAAAAGAACTAACTCACGACCTGCTCCCAAACAAGCGAGCTGCCGTGCCTATAACAAATCAAAATCTCTTTCTTTTCCAAAACATCAAAAGAGTTGTTATAGATAATTGGCACCATGAACGTGGGGCCCGATTTTTAGACTGTTAAATTTGGTCATTATAAAAATTAGATAGTGAAATTTTTGAAACTTTTTAGCACAACATCAGCTGGAAAAAACTAGTGGAAAAAACTTGCGGGAAATTGAACATTTTACCAAGGATTCTATTGGAGTTTTATTGGAGTTCTATTGGAGTTCTGTACACTGGAGTTCTGGATTTGAGCAGCCCCTTTTTAGTCTTCATCTACCTGTAGTGAGGTGAGTCATTTTGTGCACAGAGTATTTTTGCATTGCAGCCTTTGCCTTTTGAGGAATTTTCATTATGATTATGTGATCAGGTTGTTTTCATGTGCATTTATTCAGGTACTTACCCTGGTTAATTTTGAGGTTTATATAAATACCTGGGCTTGTATAACTTTACCTAATTTTTAAAAAAGGAACAAAAAGTTTTTGAAATGGAGTCTGAATTGAAAGCCAGACATTTACTTATTGAGGAAGTCAACTATGAATTGAGATTGAGAGGAATTGTAACAAATAGGCCTATGACTGACAAACGTAAAGTTCTATCAGCAGCCATGAAGAGAGAGGAAAAGTCTGGTATATCAGCTACTAGTCTTGTTGATACAGAGTATAATTTCGATAATGAAAAAGTTTCAATCAGTAATACTTTAGACAACATTAGTCAATTAATTCCAGATTTTAATGGCCCAGTAACTGATCCTTTATATTTGAGGTTGAGATCTCGTTTGGCACATGTTATGATGAGAATAAACAGAATTAAAAATGTTGAAGGAAATAATGCACCTATACAGAATTTCGCAATGAAGCATATGCTTCCTGTTTAACTTTAGAAGCAGAGTTAGATGAGAGGATCGCAGAAGAACCACCCATGTTTGATCCATCTGTCAATACATCTTCTCCACGAATTCATCCTAACATGTTGCCAAGCACTTCAAAACCAGCTTCAATTTATAAGTGGGACTTAAAATTTGACGGTTCAAAAAAATCTCTAGGGGTTAAATCATTTCTAGAAAGGGTTTATGAACTAGCTGAAGCTAGACAGGTTACTCGACAGCAACTGTATGAATCGGCAGTTGACTTATTCTCTGGTAAGGCTCTTTTGTGGCTTCGTCATGTCAAGGAGAACAATATTGTAAGAGATTGGGACTCTTTAGCTAAACGTTTGGAACAGGATTTCTTGAGTAGGGACTATGATGAGGAGCTGTGGGAGACTATCAAGCATAGAAAACAATTTGAGGATGAATCCATCGTCATTTTTGTGGCTGTAATGGAGCAACTATTCAGTAGGCTCACGTCTACCCCAGCACTAGTCACAAAAGTGAAGTGGATTCAGAAAAATTTAAGACCTGAATTTGTAGAAAAACTAGCACTTAATAGGTATAACTCTGTAGAGGAATTAATCACTGATGTGAAAGTTTTGGAAGAAGTTTTCAGAGATCTTCAGGTTAAATCCAACTCAAGAAAACCTCATGTCAATTCTGTTGCCTGTGATTTGGATTATGAATTTACTAATTGCAGTTTAGAAAGCAATAATTTTCAGCAAAAAAAGTCTTGGAATTCACGAGTATACAAAAGGTCTAATAATCAGCAAGCTAGCAGTAGCACTGAAAATAAAAGTAATGAAAATAAGAAACCTATGGTTTGTTTTAATTGCAAATTAGAGAACCATCATTTTAGGCATTGCACTTTAAAAAGAACTAAGTTCTGCTTTAGATGTGGAAATCCAGGAGTAACTCTTAGTGAATGCTCAAAATGTTCGGGAAACGAGTCCCGGAGGTAAAACCATATAATCCTGGGCACGTTTTGCCTCCGCAACTTGATGCCAAAGTTCGAACAACAGAACAAATTAATTTGATTTCATTTGTTAAAAATTATTTTCAAAATATTAATGCTACTGCTCCTATTTTTGTCAAGAAAGATTTTGACAATAGACCCTATGTAAATGTTACAGTATTTGGGCAAAAAATTATTGCTTTGCTAGATTCAGGTGCAAGTAGAAGCACAATTGGTAATAAAGGTATTGAATTTGTCAAGTCTTTGAATCTAGATATAAAAAATTCTAAACACAATTTCGTCCTTACTGCAGATAATGCTAAACAGACTGTCACAGGTACAGTTGATATTCCAATTTTAGCTGGAAATAAATGTCAAATTATTTCATTCCTCATAGTTCCTTCATTAAATTACTCCTTCATATTAGGAAGTGATTTTTGTAATGAGTTTAAGTTGAAAGTAAATTTCAAAGATAATTCTTGGGAGGTCAGTGATTGTACCAATGTCAATATCGCTTCAGTCGGATTAAATAATGACATGTCATTCACAACTGATCAAGTTAAAAGTCTAGACGATATGTCCCGAGCCCAGAAAATTGTGGTTAATGAAGTCATTTCAGAATTTAAAAAATTATCTAAAGATGGTCAATTGGGGAGAACTAATAAACTGACGTATCATATTGAAACTGGAGATGCTCAGCCTGTCAAGCAACGGCAGTATTTAATGTCACCTTATATGCTAGGTCATTTAAATAAGGAATTAGACAATATGTTAGCTCTAAATGTAGTTGAACCATCCAGTAGTGAATGGTCATCTCCAGTACTGTTGGTAAAAAAGGCTAATGGAGAATTTCGTTTCTGCTTTGATGGACGTAAGTTGAATTTGCTCACTAAGAAAGACAGCTATCCTCTTCCTGTAGTTGATAGAATTTTATCATTGTTAGGCAAGGCAAATTACATCTCATCCATTGATTTAAAAAGTGCATTTTGGCAGATTCCCTTGGATGATGAATCTAAGGAAAAGACTGCATTTTCTGTCCCTGGTAGGGGCCTTTTTCATTTTAATGTCATGCCTTTTGGTCTTTCCAATGCTGCCCAATGCCAACAGAGACTAATGGACGCAATTTTTGGTCCAGAGATGGAGCCTAACGTATTTGTTTACTTAGATGATGCAATCATTATTAGTTCAACCTTTCAAGAACACATTCAATTACTCAGAGAAGTGTCAAAGCGTTTAAAAGAAGCCAACCTTACAGTAAATATCAACAAATGCGAATTTTTTAAATCTTCACTGAAGTACCTGGGGTTTGTTGTAGATAAATTTGGGTTAAAAACAGATTCTTCAAAAGTTCTAGCTATGGTGAATTTTCCTAGACCAACAAACACTACAGAAGTAAAAAGATTCACTGGCTTATGTAGTTGGTATAGGAGGTTCATCCCACAGTTTTCTACGTTAATGTCACCTATAAATGATCTTTTGAAAAATAAGAAAAAAGGACAAAAGATAAAATGGTCTGAGGAAGCAGATAAAGCTTTTCAGAATATAAAAAATGCATTAGTATCTGCACCTGTCTTGGCTAGCCCAGATTTTTCTTTACCATTTGTAATACAATGTGATGCATCAGACACCGGTTTAGGTGGTGTATTAACTCAAAATCAAAATAATGTGGAAAAGGTTATAGCTTATGCTTCAAGAAGTTTGTCTAAAAGTGAAAGAAACTACAGCACAACTGAGAAGGAAACCTTAGCTTGTATTTTTGCCTGCGAGAAATTTCGTCCATATGTGGAAGGAGTAAAATTTACTCTTGTTAGTGATCATGCATCCCTTAAATGGTTTTTTAAAATGAAAAATCCCACAGGCAGACTTGCTCGCTGGAGTGTTCGGCTCAGCCAGTTTGATTTTGACATTGCTTATATCAAAGGAGCATTGAATGTAATTCCTGACATTTTATCTCGTAGTCCAGTTGATTCACCTTTGGAAGACTCTGAGAAATTGAGTGTGTCTGAAGACATTTGTGTAATGAATGAAAATTGCATTTCCTTAGATATTGATTTGACTAAATTAGATTCATTTTATGAGAACATTCGCACAAAAATTCTACATAAACCTGATGAGTATCCACAATGGTCTGTAAAAGAAGGTTATGTATACAAGTTAATTCCGTCAAAATTGGATATGGACTCTAACGTTTCTGAGTGGAAGTTGTTGGTTCCAAAGTGTCAAAGAAAACACATAATATCTTCATGTCATGATCCTAGTACTGCTTCACATGCAGGTTACCACAAAACATATACTAGAGTTGCTCTTACGTACTATTGGCCAAAGATGAGGAGAGATATAACTCAATACGTGAAATCTTGCAAGATGTGCGCTTCACAAAAAGCACCGAATCACTCAAAATTTGGACTAATGGGTACTGAGCGTAGTGTACGTTTTCCATGGCAAGTGATAGCCGTAGATTTAATGGGACCTCTTCCCAGAAGCTCAAGTGGTTTTCAATACATTTTGGTAGTATCTGACTGGTTTACTAAATATCCTTTGATTTGTCCTTTAAGAAATGCTACTTCTAGCAGTATAATAAAATTTTTAGAAAATGATGTTTTCCTAGTTTATGGAGTGCCTCAGCACATAGTATGCGATAATGGCAGACAACTCATTAGTAAATCCATAAAAAAACTTGTTCAGGACTATGAGTCTACGTTTCGATATACGCCATATTACCATCCTCAGGCTAACTATGTGGAACGAGCAAACCGTACCATCTGTACAGCAGTCCGGAGTTATGTAAATGGAAATCATAAAACATGGGATAAAGAGTTGCCTAGGATAGCATATGCTATGAGAACTGCGGTACATGATGTGACAGGTTACAGCCCTGCCTTTTTGAATTTCGGACGTGAGGTTCCCTGTTCAGGAAAATATTATGGAAAAGGAGAGGTACAATTAGATACAACCAGTAGAGAGCGATGGGCTCAGAACTTAGGTAACTTATCTGAAATTTTTAAGGATGTTCAAAATAAATTGAATTTATCATATAAGAGGAATGCTAAATATTATAATTTACGGAGGAGGGACATAGAATTTTTCGTAGGAGACAAGGTTTGGAAGAGGAACCGGGTCCTCTCAAATGCTGCTAACAGTTTTGCTCAAAAGTTAGCTCCACGCTACACTCTTTGTACGGTGGCGAAGAAAGAATCAAAACTAGTATATGTTTTGAAGTACCAAGATGGCTCAGACGCCGGAACTTGGCATGTTCAGGATTTAAAACCATATCATGGATCACTTACTGATGTCTCCACAATCCATAGTGATGAGGAATCTGCATGTGACGATTAGTAGGAATCATGATCATGAAGAGGTTACTGAACACATCACTAAAGTGATTTGTACATACCATTGTAGATACAAGTTAAGGTAGATTGTAGGTTGAATTAAGCTTAGCCTCAATTCATAGATGATAGGAATTAGTAAATAGGAAAATTGAGCTCAATTTAATATTAAGAATTTTTTGTGTGTACATATAGATTCCGAGTATAAAAAATAGTCACCTTTCAATGCCTATTTTTTATATCCGAGGAAGGGGGTGAATGTAACATGAAAATTTGCCTTTTCGTGTTCCATATTGTGAATTCTGCAAATAGGTAATGGGGAAGCTTTGTAGAGATGCACTGCGTAACTCAATGATTTCTTTTCTAGGTTTTGAGGTACTTTACATAATTCCATCTTGTTAAATGTTTTCATTTTCAATGTCCATGACTGGATGACAGTTAGGTTACTTTAGTCCACTTCTTAACAAATCTTGCACATTTGTCAGATGCCCATGAATAATGTTGTTTCCATCATAGTCTCTTGCCAGTAGAAGACTGTTTGTCGCGTTTAGTGGCAGTGGCCTGTAATGGTGCAGGGATATTTGCAATTATGTATCGACTATCGTATCGACTATCGTATCGACTATCGATGTCATGATCGATATTTAATATTTCTTTCAAGTTGCATCCCTGAATCTGACTTGAATCATATTATTTGGGTGGCTAGATTGACACTGCGCAGAGACGGATTTTGGGTTGTATTATTTTTTTTTGAATAGATCACAAGTGCTCTGATGGACGGAAACTTGTTATTTGAGCAATTTCCGTTTATTCATCCTTCTTGCAAGCTTCTTGGTGATTCCTTCTCTTGCGAAAAGGTTTCATGTGCTGAAGCCAAAATGAAGCTCTTTTTGATTTTGGCTCTCGTGCGATCAAGTCAGGTGGTAGACACCTACTTTTGTGTTAGGCCTTTCCGATAGGAAGGTAAGAAATATTAAATCTCTTTTTGTGTGGATGATATTCGATGGGGTATCTACATTTCAGATATCACGGCCTTATACAGGGGAGCAGGGGGCACAGACTGAGTGGATGATATGAACTCCATTTTCTGTTGACCACATGCTATGTTTCTGGACTTGAATTGAATTTTACCAATGAACACTGTTAACTGGATGGATCACTAAATATCAAATCTCATCAACCATGGGCATTTAGAAATCTTGAACTGTTTTCTGGACTTCACTGTTTGGACATCACTTGGACACTTTTTTCAATGGTTGAGGCACCTGAGGGATCTTCGTGCTTTGAAGCCTGAGTCACCAACACACTTGAAGGTGGAAGCAAGACCCTGGTGATTTCTTGTGTTTTGTCTCTGGGCATCTATAGGACCCGACAGCCTGGAATTTCTGGCAGAATCCTTGCTGCCAACAGTGCAAGTCCCTAGCAGCCCTTCTGGTTCAGATAGCCAGTGATCCTGACTTCTGACAGGAAGTCCAGGGGAGTCCAGACTCCCGGTATGGTTGATGATCCTAAATCCCTAGGATTTTGTTACTTTGGAGCCTGAACTCCCAGAGCCCAGTCAGACAGTGAGACATCCTGGTCCAGCTTGGATGGTAGGAAGAGCTTGCCCTGGTGGCAGCCTGTGGACCCCGTCAGCCAGTGTTGCAGTGCAGAATCCAGTTGCCCTGGGATACACCAAGTGCCCAGGTCTCCAGGTGTTTGTGAATCCTGTCAACTGTGTGGGGATCCAGTTTTCCTAGCACACCTAACCCCTACCGCCGACTGAGGGAGGAGTGTCTTTGTTTCATCCAGGTAGTGAGATCTAGTGGACCACAGTTGGAATCTCATGGTTCAAAATCCAGAACTTGCAGCTAAGGTCAGGATATTCCATATATACTTTTTTCCCTGTCTTGAGGACATTTCAATTGCATATTTTTTCCCTGTCTGAGGACATTTAACATGTACTTTTTTTCCCTGTCTTGAAGACATTTAACATACATATTTTTTCACTGTCTGAGGACATTTAATCTACATATTTTTTTCCTGTCTGAGGACATTTAAATAGTTATTTTTCACTGTCTAATGTCATGAGATATTTGAACACTTGTCAATAACACATAACAGTCTAAGATCGGATTTTATATATAATAGAAATTTTGGGTCTGTTAGAGACTCTGTGAACCCAAAGTATAGGCCTATATGAAGGGAAATCAACCCTTGTACTGAGTTACAATCATAATACATATTTACCACCATTTGAATACCTATTGTTGACATGTTAAGGTGAATAAATCTGTTAACAGTTATTTTGGCTTATACTTATATCTTGGATTTTTTTCTCAGTAATTCAGCTGTGAAAACTGAGTGGCGCCTGACAAAAGGATAACCCCACTAGTGAATAATAAAAAGAACTAACTCACGACCTGCTCCCAAACAAGCGAGCTGCCGTGCCTATAACAAATCAAAATCTCTTTCTTTTCCAAAACATCAAAAGAGTTGTTAAAAAAACAGCGAGAGGATTATTAAAATTTAGAAAGTGACAATTGAAGCTTGAATATTAGGAGTATTAATCCGGCACTGCTGAAAAGTGTCAAACTATAAGCAGCACAACTTCCAAAGAGAAATATTTTGCATTTTCATGTTGGGAACGAGAGCAGATTCGGTCCCGAAACGTCCAAAGATAAGTATAAAAATTGGATATTTCTTCAATAAGTATATCAATATTTCTTTCCTTCAAAAATTTTTTCGAACAAATTGTCACTGACAAGCTACTGGATTTTTCTTTTAGGCTCCCTGATAAAAAAATTTGTTAAACGCAGTGACTGAAAGATGCAGAAATTGCAAAAATTCCTGAAAATTGCAAAAATTGCAAAAATTACTGAAAATTGCAAAAATTGCAAAAATTACTGAAAATTGCAGAAATCGCAAAATTCGCAAAAATTTCTGAAAATTGCCAAAATTCCTGAAAATTGCAAATATTGCAAAATTTCCTGAAAATTGCAAAAATTGCAGAAATTGCAAAATTCCTGAAAATTGCAAAAATTGCAGAAATTTCTGAAAATTGCTGAAATTGCAAAAATTCCTGGAAATTGCATAAATTGTAAAAATTTCTGAAAATTGCAGAAATTGCAAAAATGCCTGACAATTGCAAAAATTCCTGAAAATTGAAAAAATTGCAGATATTGCAAAAATTGCAGCAATTGCAAAAATCGCAAAAATGCCTGAAAATTGAAAAATTTTCTGAAAATTGCAAAAATCGCAAAAATTTTTGAAAATTGCCAAAATTCCTGAAAATTGCAAAAATTGCAAAAATTGCAGAAATTGCAAAAATTCCTGAAAATTGTCAAAATTCCTGAAAAATCGCAAAAATGCCTAGAGATTGCGAAAATTGCAAAAATTGCAAAAATTCCTGAAAATTGCAATAATTCCTGAAAATTGCAAAAATTGCAAAAATTCCTGAAAATTGACGAAATTGCAAAAATTCCTGAAAATTGCAGAAATTGCAAAAATTTCTGAAAATTGCAGAAAATGCAAAAATTGCTAAAATTCCTGAAAATTGCAAAAATTCCTGAAAATTGCAAAAATTCCTGAAAATTGCAGAAATTACAAAAATCGCATAAATACCTGAAAATTGCAAAAATTCCTGAAAATTGCAAAAATTGCAGAAATTTCAAAAATTGCAGAAATTGCAAAAATCGCAAAAATGCCTGAAAATTGCAAAAATTGCAAAAATTCCTGAAAATTAAAAAAAAATTTTGAAAATTGCAAAAATCGCAAATATTCCTGAATATTGTGAAAATTGCAAAAATGGCAAAAATTCCTGGAAATTGCAAAAATCGCAAAAATGCCTGAAAATTTCAAAAATTCCTGAAAATTGCAAAAATTTCTGAAAATCAGAGAAATTCCTGAAAATTGACAAAATTGCAAAAATTCCTGAAAATTGCAAAAATCGAAAAAATCGCAAAAATTCCTGAAAATTGCAGAAATTGCAAAAATTTCTGAAAATTGCAGAAAATGCAAAGATTGCTAAAATTCCTGAAAATTGCAAAAATTGCAAAAATTCCTGAAAATTGCAAAAATTGCAGAAATTACAAAAATCGCATAAATACCTGAAAATTCCTGAAAATTGCAAAAATTGCAGAAATTTCAAAAATTGCAGAAATTGCAAAAATCGCAAAAATGCCTGAAAATTGCAAAAATTGCAAAAATTCCTGAAAATTAAAAAAAATTCTGAAAATTGCAAAAATCGCAAATATTCCTGAATATTGTAAAAATTGCAAAAATGGCAAAAATTCCTGGAGATTGCAAAAATCGCAAAAATGCCTGAAAATTTCAAAAATTCCTGAAAATTGCAAAAATTTCTGAAAATCAGAAAAAATCCTGAAAATTGCAAAAATTGCAAATATTCCTGAAAATTGCAAAAATTCCAAAAATTCCTGATTGCAAAAATTGCAAAAATTCCTGAAAATTGTTAAAATTCCTGGGAATTGCAGAAATTGCAAAAATTTCAGAAAATTGTAAATTCCTGAAAATTCCTGAAAATTGCGAAAATCGCAAAAATGCCTGAAAATTGCAAAAATCTCAAAAATGCCTGGAAATAACAAAAATTGCAAAAATTCCTGAAAATTGCAAAAATTCCTGAAAATTGCAGAAATTCCTGAAAATTGCAGAAATTGCAAAAATCACAAAAATGCCTGAAAATTGCAAAAATTCCTGGAAATCGCAAAACTCGAAAAAAATCGCAAGAATTCCTGAAAATTGCAAAAATTACAAAAATTACTGAAAACTGCAGAAAGTGCAAATATCGCAAATGCATGAGAATTGCAAAAATTCCTGAGAATTGCAAAAATTGCAGAAATTGCAAAAATCGCAAAAATGCCTGAAAATTGCAAAAATTCCTGAAAATTGTGAAAATTGCAAAAATC